>VXAA01006007.1:25955-216028 GCA_013399115.1 Anseranas semipalmata
GGCGACCGGGCGAGGGGTGTCCCCGGGAGCCCCGCTGCCGCCGCCGCTGCTGCTGGCGGGGCCCCCGGGCAGAGCGTGCCTCAGGGCCGTGCTGGCCGACTCGCGCTTCTTCTTGGTGTGCATGTGCTTCCTGACCTTCATCCAGTCCCTCATGGTCTCCGGCTACCTGAGCAGCGTCATCACCACCATCNGAGCCCCGCTGCCGCCGCCGCTGCTGCTGGCGGGGCCCCCGGGCAGAGCGTGCCTCAGGGCCGTGCTGGCCGACTCGCGCTTCTTCTTGGTGTGCATGTGCTTCCTGACCTTCATCCAGTCCCTCATGGTCTCCGGCTACCTGAGCAGCGTCATCACCACCATCGAGCGGAGATACAGCCTGAAGAGCTCAGAGTCGGGGCTGCTGGTCAGCTGCTTCGATATCGGGAGCCTGGTGGTGGTGGTGTTCATCAGCTACTTCGGGGGGCGCGGCCGGAGGCCGCTCTGGCTGGCCGTAGGGGGGTTCTTCATCGCGCTGGGGGCTGCGCTTTTCTCCCTACCTCATTTCATCTCTCCGCCGTACCAGATCCAGGAACTGAACTCCTCCGTCAGTAACGAGGGCTTGTGCGTGACTGGCAATGGCACCGCCAAAGAGCAGTGGGACTCGCCGGCCTGTGTCAAGGACTCCGGCGGAAACGATCACTCCCTCTATGTAGCTTTATTCATTTGTGCCCAAATCCTCATTGGCATGGGCTCAACACCCATCTATACCTTGGGACCAACCTACCTAGATGACAATGTCAAGAAAGAAAACGCCTCGCTCTACCTAGGTAAGGCATCTACGTACCAGGGTGCTTTGAAAGGCTGAACCCCAGGTCTCTGAGGCAGCAGTTGACGGTCCTTCAGCACTGAAGTTGCTGAACAATACGTGTGCTAAGTTTTCCTTCTAAAGTAAACTTTTGAAGTAAAATTGCTGTGCTTTCCTCTTTTAAAATGCACCCCCCCCCTTTCTTTTGGAATGGTGAACAGCAGTAACAGGTGAAGCTGAGGCAGCGTCTGTAAAAGCGGCTGCACTCACACCCTCCCGCGTGCGGAGCAGGACATCAGAGAAGGTCGTCTTCTCTGACGCTTTTCAGCACTTGACTTTGGCAGGTGACTTCTTCAGCAAGCAATGTGAAAGTTAGCTGTGCCCCTTCAAGGTTTTTTTTTTTTTTGCTGATACAGTAGCAACATATTTCCAAATTTTGGTCAACCTGCCTTTAGCCTAGAGTATCTGTAATGTTAATGTTTTATCAGTACTTTGACAGATTTTTACATGTTTTATTTTACTTTTCCAGAATTTATTTAACTAGCACTGAATTTTGTCAGGCATCAGTAAATCATCTGGGAACTCAGAATGAGTTAAAAAAAACTTTGATAAAACAGCAAGTGAAACCTTCATGGTTAAGAGCTCAGTTAAGGGAGAACACCCTTTGTGGTGGAGACCACCACAAAATCGCGGTCTTCCTAACCGTTAATATCTAGCACCTGCCTTTTGGCAGGTACAGGTAGTTTTCCTGATAGTTGTTCCTATGATGGCAGAAAGGAGTTTCTCGAGTAACTTGGTACTAAACTTTTTCGGAGTTTGGAGATCATAGAGTATGTCATAAATTTTTTTAGTATGTGTAATGTGAGGGAAGATTGACTGTTCTCTGAATTCTATTAGTATCTTATATGGTTGTGTAAGAAATGAATCTCACTCCTTCAAACCATTTTCAAATAAAGGGAGGCACTTATGGTGCTGGGAGATCTGCTAAATGGTTGTGGATGCTCAGCATTCCCATTTTCGGTTTAATTTGCTACATCTTGACGATAACCTTGGAGATAATCATTCCATGTAAAATAGACTTTCACAAAAGGAATACACACAGTGTGTATGTAGTTACTTTGTTAAGCGAAAGTAATGATCCAGATCTATATTTTTTATGCCTTTTGACCCGTTCTTCAGCAATTTGACTGTTCCCTGAACCATTTTAAAGCCCGTTCTAAGTGCAGTGTCGTGAGAAAGCCTTAGGCATTGTTGGGCTTTAGAAGGAAAGATCAGTATTATTTGTATTTTTTTCTACTGTTTTCACAGCATTGCTGATCTGGTTGATGAAATATTTGATAGAGCATTTTCACTCTCTCCCCACCCTCTAAGAAAGGTTAATTGGTATGGAAATTTATGTTAACCTGCAGTCAGCTTTATTGGCAGTATGGAAAAGCAAAGAATCTTCTTGTTGAGGTTCGTAACTGTAGTTTGGAGCAGTAGAGAGGGGGGCTGAAACTTTTGCTAGCAGATGATTTCATACAGTCCTCAAAAACAAGGAAAAAAAGAGGGAATGGCTGCAGGTGAGACATGAAGGGCAAAAGAGAGGAACGGTGTGAGAGGAGGAAGAAAGCCCACGCTCAGGGGGAAGCAAGGTCAGCGTTCGGAAGTCCTCACTGCAGGAGAATCTCTGCTTGCCATGGAAATGCTTCTAGCGCAGGAAATCATAACAAAGTGACTCACATGACTTTTAATTACTGCAAAGATCAGCCTTAAAGTTAACAAAGGTAAAGGACACCAGCAGCTGTTGGAAGACTGTGTGTGACCCTGGAGCTAGGCGCTGAATTCAGCTTTGATCTATACTGGGAATACTCTCATAGATTTCATGTTTGTGTGTAATGATTCAGAAAAGTAAAGATGAGATACCCAGCTGAAGTGTAAATGCAAATTTTATGCCATCCATCCGATTGTGTCCACAGGGAAAAGAATTAAAATGAACACAAAGCACATTTTAAAAATTAAGATATATCATTGCTTCCTCTCAATTTTTAAGCTACTCAGGGCTACAGGCAATGTTGCTGGCCATTGGAAATCGTGGTCTTTTCTGTTCTTAAACAGTGTGAGGTTTTGAAGAAACCTTTACTAGTTCAGGATTGAGTATTTACCTCTCTTTAGACTTAGGTCAAAGACTTTTTGAGGGGCAGGAGTAAAACCTGAGTTCAGTGGGAAGAAAGAAAAAGGGCATCATTTGGCATGTTGATGTGAGCAAACCTGGGTTTGGAATGTTTCATATCCTTCAGGAGAACGTGGGCAGCAGGCAGGCCAGCCGGGCACAGGGCTGGGATACAGGTGGTGAGGACGTGGCTCTGCGGGCCAGCCAGCACACATCCTGCGTTGTGCAATGCTCGTTTCTCAAGGCAGCATGATTTTATTACTGGGGCAAGTTATGCAAGTGGTGTCAAAATGTAAAATGCATGTATGCGTGTAGCCGTGAGCTAACAAAAAGCCTTGGACTGGGCTGTTGAGAGTTTTTGAAATGAAAAGAAAGCCTGGTGAAACAGATCCCATTGAGACAAGAATGCATCTCAGTGAAGACAGTTAATTTCAAAAAAGAGGTACCCTCTTATACAGAGTGGAAAGTCACTAGTGTGTTTGTTTGTAATCAAGCTGGTATTGCATACTGTGTTTTTTTCCTATGAAAGGTGACATGTAAATATGTGTTCAAATAGGAAACGTTTGTTTAGAAGCAGGCACATGATAAAAGTTCCATGGAGCTGCACAACTTGAGAGCTCTTCAGCCCTTCAAGTTTGCCCACTAACTATAGGGTGCTAAAGCCCCCTCGGTATCACTAATCCCGATTCTGCAAAAACTCACCTTATGTGGCTGTGGAAGCTATTTTATTTATTTTCCAAGTTAATCCAGCTCAGGGCTCGAGTGGCAATAGCATATCCTCTTAAGTGTAGGCATGCAAGCTCAATGTGGACAGCTGTTTTAACATTCCTGGCGGGAAGTCCTGCTCTCAAAAAACATATTTGATGCTTATACATAGTCTCTTGGCTGCCTACACTTAAGTCCATCTGTCGGGGTGGCCCTGTGCCAGTTTACAAGGTGGTATGTCGCTTTCAGTAGGACAAAGGTGCCAAGCAGGGATGTGTGTTTGGGCTGCCTGCATAGCAATGTGCAAGCTCACCCTTCTGTGGGATGTTTCTTCCTTGTGAAGGCAGAGCTCAGGGTCCTCCTGCCCCTCGGACCTGGCGTTGCTTTGATGCCACAATGCTGACTTTGACATCAGGCTTGGAAACAAGTCAGAATTGTAACAGGTGCCTCAGAAATACAAGAACCAGCTCCCTTAATCACAGATAATCCAGAATGGAAGTTACACACTTTCTGTAAAAACTGGGCAATTGCTAAGTTGTCTTTGTCCACTCCTAAAGTCTCTCCCTTGCGTGCTTGGCTGTAAGGTAGCGTGCCCAAGGCGTGCAGGTTCTCCTTGTAATTACATCAGGGTGAAAATCCTTCTGTTTCATTTGGAATCAGGTTGGACACAAGTCTGGTCTGGTACTCCTGATGGTGTTTCTGCTATATGTCAAATTCTAAAACTTAACTTAAACACAGCATGTTTTTGTAGGGATCTAATAGTTTGTCTTGACTATGAGTTTGCCTTGTGATTGTATTTGTAATTATTTTGTAATTGATTGTAATTATAAGAGCTGTCCTGAAATTAGCTGTGGCATTTGGAAAAGGAAGGTTTATTACTGGCATTATAGCGCCTGAATAATTTTTAAATATTTTGCTTATTTTGCAAGTAGGTATTGTAATAACAAAAAAAAATTTACTTTGAAAATTCATTTATAAGAAGACAATATTAGGTTTTACAGCAATACTGCATTAATGAGGACAGTTCAGCATTAAGGAATATTTGCCTTTCGCCAGTACCCCAGAAAAAAGACTTGTGCATGAATTAGTTGTTGTGCTAAGGATGTTTTATTTTCACATTCCAGAATGCTATAGACTGGTGATGATGGGATATTAGAGAATGGCCTAAGGAAGTGTAATTTAAGGCAGGCTTTCTGTAGTTTTGGGAACAAACAGCAATTACAAAATGCAAAGGTAAAGCTTTTATGAGAGAATAGCAGAAAAATTGGATAAAGGTGTGTAAATGGGGTTGGTACAGATAATGGCATAAGAGCCAGGGGAGTAAAATCCTTTCCTAAGGTGGAAGAATAATAAATATCTTAGACTAGTTTCCAAAATATTTGGACTCTGGCTTTGTTTTCAGGAGGATCATTTGTGGGTTGCTGTTTCTAACATTAGTAAAAGGGCATCAAAGCTGAAACTGGCAAAAATGCTCACTAGCATTTTTTATCGCTTGCTCTATTTCCTGTTTAAAAGACCAGTGAGCTCAGGTTATTCCTCAAATACAGGATGAGTGTATCTGAGTGAAAGCCACATCTTGGCTTATCCATCGGCTAACACTAAGAGCTGCTCTACCAGCAGCCTTTTGTACAAATGTGTGCTTGCTTGCTTGGCACAGCAGCTGGGCAGAGCTAGCTGCAGCCTGAGAGCGCTGTGCTCTCAGCTGGCCTTAGCATCTTGGGATGCAGGTGAAGCAGCTGCGGGTCTGTTTGTGCATACGGATTATGCTGTTTTCCCACACAGATGATTTAGCACTCCGAGGGTTCCGTATTGTGCTTCTCGAGCACTTCTGTAACCTCTTTTATGTTAAAATGCTGATCAGGCAGCAGGCATGGTTCCTACTAATTATTTGAAGTACCAAGTATGCAGTTTTATTGCCCTATTCTACAGCTGAGGTAATGGCAATAGAAAGGCAAATTTTACTTTTCTTCTCTGCTTTAGTCTCCTGCTCCCCAGGTGGACTGCTAATTTTTTTTTCTTAGTGTAATCCTAGATATCATTTTTCTCAGGCATTGAGAGGAGGGGTTGTGTGTCCCTGTGAGCTCTGTGTGTATATAATGATTTCTATGAAGGGTGGGTGCAGCCTGTCCTCTGAAGTTTTCTGCCTGCTGGGTTTGACATTGCGAGTGGTTTACCTTCGCTTCCATGGTCAGGGTCGTGTCCCTAAGGGATGCTTTCTGCATCTCTCCCATCACATCCCTGCCGTTAGCCATGTCATCGTTCACAAGCAGCTGTATTGACAAAGTGTCACTGGCAGTAACTGGCAAAATGTGCTTCGCCCTTCTTAGGGGCAGGAAGAGGTTTACAGATATGTACACTTCCCTGACAGCCTCTTTCCCTTTATATTAAACAACAAAAATTAGGTGGGATCCAGGAGTCTGAAGCTCATTGAGGTCCCAGGCCCAATTGCTGTCCTTGCTTAGCACTTGTCACATGTCAGCCTTCTGGGTCTGAAAGTGCCCTTTTCACCTGCTCGTGCTTGGGAATGCTGTTTTCTTGGAGAGCAGCTCCTTTCCTCCCAGGAGAGCTCTGCCGCCGTCCTGATTTCGCAGACAAGTGTCTGGACTTGCAGAGTTCCCTAGGGAAGCTTGGAAACTTAGACATGAAAGCAGCCTTTGAGTAACAGCTTGTCTGTACCTTCTCCCAGGGACTGAAGGCTTGGGATCCAGTGTCTAGTTACCCTGGGGCTGGAAACTTTAGCCTGACAGCCTGCCTATTTTGTAAAGAGTCCACATAACCACCGCTGCTGCAGGTGGATTGGATTCTGAAAGGCTGGGGATGCTTTGTGTCTCCTGTAGCTTCCCTTAACTCTCATGCAGTGGCCACTTCACCTAGCAGGGCTTAATTTATGGCTGTGTAAGTCATGAAAGTGCTTCTACAGTCAAAAGAGAGGATAACGTCATTTAGGTGTGCAGCTGGGATTTCTCCCTACCATCACTCAAAGATAAATAGCTTTCTGTCTTGGCTACGCAGGGAACGCAGGTAGGTATGTAAATTGGGCTCCACCTGCCAACATCTAAAAGTTTTGTTTGTGGGATTTTTAAAGCAGGTGAATGGATTTCATCCGTGGATTTTAAAAGGGCAGAAATGTAACTCAATCTTACGAGAATCTTTCCTTAGTCTTACCCTTTTTTTTTTAACCTATTTTAGGTTTTTCATCCTGATAACATTCTTAAAGCCTTGGGAGGCATGAACTCAGTTTTGCTCTTTTTTTTTTTTTTTTTTTTCATGCTTTAAGTGTTTCTTTTGAAAACAATGGAGAAATGGAGAGGGAAGAGGAAAGACCCAGGTGGAAAGCTGTGTGGACTCTGAGGGCAGAGCAAGCCGATGGCCTTCCTCCCAGTGAATCATCCCCGGAGTTGTCAAAGTTGAAGCTCCCAATCCAAGGGTGCCTCTGCAAACCCATCAGCAGCCACAGGGGGTGCCCAAAGTGGTCAGGGCTGGGATCTGAAGCCATCAAAGCATCACGGAGATTGTCACTTAAGTCAGACAGATCTGTACCCCAACTCCTTCCAAGTGCCCAGAAAACAAGAAAAAAAAGGGAAAAAAGGGCATTTCCCATGATGGGAAAGAATATGTCAGAGTACCGCAGCACAGAGAGGTTTGGGCTATGTCCTGCTTTGATGCAGAGCGGTTGGGAGTGCGTGCATCTGCTGTGCTGTCATAGGGCCAGAAATTCTTACACACTGCGCAGTGCTGTTGGGAGAGCTCGTGGACCTGGGTCTTTCCTCTTCCCTGTCCTGCAGCCTTCTCTTCTGCACAGCCAATTTGTTCTTGCTTGAGAAACTGGGAGGTGTGAGCACAGAAACTCAAGTGCTGTATTATGCTACCCCACACCTGATAGTCTAATCAGGAAGCACTGGTTCTCATGTAGGTAAACAGCTTACTTGGCATGAAGACACCAGTGCAAAACATTGCACTCTAGTGGGAATTACATTTTAACTAGTCTCACGGGGAGTTTGGAGGAGATGCCGTTGGAAAAAAAAAAAAAAAAAAGAAGTATATTTTTACTTGAAATTTGAACAAGCTGATACGAAAATTATTGAAAGACAATGAACACAAACTGTATCCCTTGAAGTACCTGCAGAACAGCACTGCGTGTGCACTGGTTGTGCACTCCCGTGCTGTTCCTCTGATTCTCCTCTCCATTTTCAGTGCAGGTGCTTTTGTAGCAGCTTGCTTTCTTTTCATTATCTTGCTGGGATATTTTTGGTTGCTCCCATTTTTTCCCATGCTTATATTGATTTTAACACTTCCTTCACGTTGCACCGTGCACAGCAGGACCTCAGTCTGACAGTTACTTCTGCCCCCATGACCATCAGTGCTTACAGGAGTAGAATGAAAGCTTCGAGAATCTCAGCATGTATTTTCTTAAAATCCAGTGCTGCTCTGAAATGAGCTACCACTTCATTCATTTGAATTTAGTCAGCTTTTGTGAATTAGCAACTACTTTCTGTATTTATGTGTGTGTTTTCAAAGAATTTCTTCTAATTGATAAAAAGTAGATCCTGTATGGATTCTTCTGTGGTCGTGTACTTGCCTTTCTGGATTCGTTACACTATTCTCTGGAGTCAGAATGCAGAGAATTCAGCTAATCCATATATTAGCTAAACATATCTTCTGTTAGATGCTTTGCTAGCCAGGGCATGGTGTTTGCTATTGTAGTTTACCACAGTGTTTTTCCCAGTTCTGCTCACAGTGTTTTACTTCAGGTCTCGTGCAGGCACTTGGAGGTGCCAGGGTGCTCCTGAAGTCAAGTGCTCTGAATCACACCTTGGTTCCCACTTCTATTTTTTTCAGTCCCTGTTTAGATTAAAATCTGAATACTGGACCTCCCCAGAAGTCATTTTAAGAAATACAATTGTGTAGATAAAGCAGAGCAGATAGCGAAATAGTTGTTAGCACACTGCTGTGGCTGCTGACCTGTAATTACTCAAACAGAATGTGTTAAGCAAGCTTCATTTGTGTCCAAAATATATCTATAAAGGACATACTAAGATATTATCTGATGTTGCTGTGTGTTACGTCTTCCCTGTACCTAAAGAGAAATTGCTATATTCAGCTGAGTTGATGACTGGATAGATTTTACTACATCAGACAACTCAAAGCACTGCTTTTTCCACCAAAGGTCCCAAAGGAATGAGCTCAGAGCCTCACGGCCTCACGGATCAAATACAAGTGAAATTCATGAGCACCATCCCCTGAGGCTGCTGGTTAGGTGGGGGTTTTCGTCTGAAGAAAAACCAGGAAAGGTGAAGGAGAAGGGAAGGTTTAGTGCCGGTCGTGCAGGACCGGCTGTGCTGCAGTGGGAAGAGCTGGAGATGCTGCTTCTGTGGAGTCCCAGAAAGCCCCTGGCAAGGCCGAGGACTTTTGAGGGTTACGAGCAGAGGGAAGTTTTGCTTCCACCCACGCTCTTCTCCCCCCCCAGCCCTAGCCCAGCATGTCCCGCTGTTGCTTCTCCACACCGCTCTGCAGAATGTGGCTCACCCACCCCTGATGTTTCAGCAGCTGGAATTTAAAAAGCGATGAGGAAATAGTTTGCCACTTTCTGATTTTTAATCTGTTTTTATGTTTCTGCCTATTACTTCATTCCAGTGAGTAAAAAAGAACTTTAATAGAGAGTGTAGTCTTGTCTGGGGTGCTGATAACTTCAGCAATAACCCCCCATTTCAAAAAGTGAAATAATCACCTATTATAGAAAACCACTACATAACGTTGCAGATTCTCATTTTTGTAAACCTGATGGGCAATTTGTATCAACTTGATTTAATACGGCTGTTGAGTGGCAGAAATAGCGAGGGTATCCCTAGGGAAATTTTATGGTCATGGGGCATACAGATAACACATGCGGTTTTGATTCTGCAGTATGGTAGTGCTGAGGCACACAAATTCAGACATTTATCTGGAACGTGACGTAATTGACCTAAAATAGGAATTTCGGAAAATTAAGTTTCTTTTTAATAGCATGACTGAGGGCAGGAAGTGGACTTTTGGGATTGTCTGAAACACGTGGCTGTTACTTTGTTACCCAACCTGCTTTGTAATTGTAGGAAGGTTAGTCCTGTTACACACCCAGACTAAGAAGTGCTCTGAACCCAGCACTGCATCGCTGCAATGTCATGCCTTACCGTAAATCGTTTTTCAAAGGCAGTGCTGAGGGGTGAATGGATGCTTGAAGGAAGAACTGTACTCCAAATTAGAGTTCCCAGGTAGCAACTGCCACCTCTTACGAATATTTTCATGGGGCCATGATTATAATGGCACAGCTACAGCTGGCCAGTGTGAATTCCTTTGCAGCAGAAGTGAGCCTGTCCTTGCAGTGAGCTGCAAGTAGGCAGTAACAGCCCTGTTGCTTCCATGGCTTCTCCAGAAGCTCTGGGAGAAGGAAGATGAGGACTTCTGAAAGAGTACCCTCTGCATTTAGAAGTACCTCCACACCTCAGCTTAAGTAGAAGTTAAAAAAAAGACCTTTCTTCATTATGATTTGCTCCTTTCTATGGCTGATATATGTTAGCAATTGATTTTTGCTTAGATTTGGATATATTTTGTTTTTATTGAGTTTATGCGTAGTTGTTCCAGCTTTGGTCACTCAGAAGCAAGTCGGACACAGCAAGTAGGGAGACATTTCACCTTGAGTGGCAAAAAAAAAAAAATGGATGAGGCAACTGCAGCCATGTATTTGAGACAGTTAAAAGAAGATCAGCCTTGTATGAGAAATGAGGTAAAAGTGACTAGCATTTGCCTGGCCAGCTAATGGGAAAGGAGTTGAAAAAAGCTTTTACACCTGTTGAGTCAGAAGGCTTGGGTGCATTGTGCCTTTTCAGCCTAATGTAAGGGTAGGATATTCATTTTACCAGGGAAAAACAGAAGAATATACAAACTAATGTAATTTGAAGAGTTCCTACACTGATGTAGTTAGAGCAGCTATTACTCCTTTGGATAAGTAGTAATATTTCAAGTGGAAAATGGAGTAATTGGATAAGGTAAAAATGAACTGTTTATGATCAGACAGATCTGTAATTAACTTCCCTTCATCCTTACTCCTCTCTTCATCCTTCTCTGCACCCCCATGCTCCAAATGCAGTGCAATGCTTTCAAGAAAACCCCATGTTTTAATTCTCAGACTTGTAGTGTCTGGTTTTATACATGTCTTGAGTGTTACAGAGACTGAAGAAAGGATCATGGAAGAAATGTCACAGTTTCAGGTGACATTCTCTCAGTATGTGAGAAATAACATTGCATTGCTTGCCCAAGTCAGCATAGTGAAATCTTTTTCTAACTGTTGGGTCAGAGCTGACCAGTTTCCCATAGGAGGAGAAGATGTGACTGGCACAGACAGTGGGAGGACTGCTGAATGGTCATGGTAGAAGAGTTTGATAGCCGTGAGGTTTATATTAGCAGATAGACATCCTACACTATGAGCCAGCTGCTTTTTGTTTGAATTGTGCCTGACAGGAAAAAAATGGTGTGGTATATTAGGAATGTAGTGAATTTCCCATGTCTACTTTAATAAGATGCTCAGATCAGTTACTTTGTGGTCTGAACATAAAAATTTCTCCAAAGTATGACTGCTGGGCTAAGCAACTCTTCTAGAGCTGGATTAATCCCAGTTTGCGTGGCCTGTCCAGAGATATTAGAAGAATTAGTAGCATAGCATTAGAAGAGATGGTAGCATGACCCTCGTGACTGTGTCAGAGTCCCTGGCTGCTCTTAGGATTGCTTTCTGCTGTTTTGGTACTGAGCAGCATATGGAGCATGAGGTACAAGGATGGTTATTTTTGTTTGCAGAGGACTGCAAAATAATACAACAATTCTGCCCTTAATTCAAGCTATATTGCATTCCTGTTAAATTAAAGACAAAAGGCTCATTGACTTTTTTGCCCCCCCCCCCATTTTCTTGAGCAGCAAAACAGTGTGAATCTCGGAGAACTGACAGCTGGTTGTTTTGTGATGTGGGAGATCTGCCTTGAAGAATATATGTGTGGGAGTGATGATACGAGGCAGTCTTTTAGCCCAACCCTTTGGTTATGTGCTGTATACTCTTGTTATACATAGTGCCAGAATAGACAGTAATCTTCTTACGTGGGATTGTGAGGCAAGTAATAATAGAGCACAAGTCAGTGTCATCAATTCAGAGCTCATTTTTTGATAAACATATTTGTCATTTGTATCTCCGAGATTCTTTAGTACTTCTTAATCTTTATATTAACTAAGTCCTTCTCTCCAGCTGGAAATATTAATGTTTCACAATAGTAATGTCAGCTGCAATCAAGACCTCTCTATTCATATTTCTAATTGACGCACTTGCTTTAAAAAGGCCACTGAGATTTTGAGTTTTATAATTCAGCTCATTTCCTAACATAAAAAATTCAGATGAAGAAAAACTAGAAGATCACTTAGTCTGCATAAAAAATATATTTCAGCTGCCTTATGAGGTACCCTGGAAAGACCTGAACACTTGAGGTTACAATCCACAAGCTGCTCATCCGATTTAGAACACATGAAGCTGGCTGCTCTGCAGCAGGGCACACAGGATAAGCGTGTACTGGAGGACAGAAGCAATTAGCCGCACACAAAGTGGAGTCAGAGCAGAAAGGAAGGTCTGGTGGTGTTTAATTAATATTAATGCTTTTGTGCTTCTGAATGCCAGAGTCTTGCTAGGTTACTGCTGTTTGGCCTTGTGGTTCTGAAGTCTGGCATCTAATGACCATTAGATTCAGAAAAGCTTTTGAGAAGAGTTAATAAATCACAGCTAACTGTAGGCTCATTCATCTTCCCTCTGAAGATAATGAGGTGAACCTGATACTGAATGGGAGCAGGATCAGATCTGTAAAGCTTTTTCATTCTTAAACAGGTAACAGATCCTCTTGGGAGTTTTGTACCAAATTTAAGTAATCTGAAATAATGAAAGTGCATGTGATCTATTAAAATTTTCTCAAGTCACCAAACCAGTTGAGGAAGAATAAAACAGGGTTTCTTTTCCATTGTGAAAATTGTTTGGAAGCTGGTATTTTTCTTAGTCTGTGTCTGATGGCAAAAGTACTTTTGACGGAAAAATGTTTAGCCATCAGTGTGTACTTATTTTATAGCTTGACATTGTGAAATGCATTTTTGCTTTTCAATTCTTGTTATTCATTTCAACTTCCATTCTTTCTTGGGTGGAAAATAATCATGTCCCTAGTTGAAGACCACTGCCTGTGCAACTCCTCTTGCTCCTGTTTTCACCCAGTGTGTTGTTCATGACATATTTAGACTCTAGTAGGTTAGAGAGAAAGAATCTTTCCATTTGCTCCCATTGGGATTACTCTATGGCTTCAGGTTTACCTATTTTGACATTTTGTAAATATTTCCCTGGTGGGTTTTAGCAGTGTGTATTAATAGAAGGACGATCTCTGTGTTGACTTGCTATTGTGCGGTAGCACTGATATAATCCATTTTGAGTTGTACCTGGTTATCACAGACAATTTGGATAACAGTAAGGGGCCATCCACAGGCTTTTCAGGTTTTTTTAGAGATTACCTGTGTTTAGGTAACCCTCTGTCACCTCTTCTATTGATAAGCACTTATCTGTACAAACAGCTTTCTTGTTCAGTTTTGGGAGCAAAATTTTGTATTGAATTGCATTCAATATATTGCTGCATTGTGCTGATTGTCTGTTACTGAATATATTCAGATTTTGCATGTACTGTGCGATTAAAGTGCTCCTCTTGCACTTCACTGTATGGTCAAAGATTAACATGTCAAAACAATTTGTCTTTACTTTCTCCAAGGAATAAATCAAAGTTCTGGGTTAGAGTCACAATGTTTAAGGATAATGTCACAAGAAGAAGCTGAACAAAAACATTTGGATTTTCCTATTTTGATGGATTTTTAAGTGTATAGCACTTCATTTCCTTAGTCATCTGGGACTCTCCATCTGAAGTTTGTTAATACCGTGGTAATAGCTTACAGGTCTGGTGATTTCCTCATTGCACATCCTTCGGTGGAATATTTTCTATGTAGGTTTTTTCCATCTCCCACACTGTAGGTAGCATTACATTACCCATTGATATGCTTCTTATACCCCTGTAAATATACATTTGCAAGGTAATATTGTAGTTAATAGTAATTAATTAATGTGCTTGGGCAGAATAGCAGCTAAATAGAGAACCTGTTTTGCTTCGTGTGCTATTGGATATTGATCTGTATTTCAGTTGGCTCCGAGACATTCCACAAATTGCAGATAGAGTGAAATTTGGTCATAAAACCTGCACCTGAAATAATTGCCATATTTACACGATTCTGTTGTGTTTTACACTGACAAGTTTAAGATTGCTCAGTTTAGGTGTACCATTCCCAGCTGAGGAGGTGTTGGGTCCACTGGGAAGTTCCAGGGCAGGCACTGGGGAGATCTGGGGGTGCACCCGTTTCTGTTCCCTTCCATGAAAGTGTAAACTTGCTATGCAAGTGAGGGAGACGAGGGTGGTTTCCCCATCTCCTTTCTCTTCCCTCACACTGACGCCGTGAGCAGATGGAGGTGCTAGATGCTGTGGAGCTGACTGGATGTGCCTCTCTATTTCCCACCCCTAGGCTGGGTTTCTGCTACCAAAAAGCTGAAACTGGCTTGAACACAAGTCCAGGATCTGGCCTATACATAGGATAACTAAAATACTCTCTCAGAAACACGTGAGTTTGTAGCACGAGCTAGCTTTGCTGTTTTGGAAAAAGTAATTTGGGGAAAGTAATGCAGAAAAGCTGATCCTGCATCTTTCTATTTAAATGTCCTTTATGACTTTCTTTCTATTGGTGTTTATTTAGCTGAGAAAGTGTCACTGGTTTATAAGCCTAACACAACTCGGGGGGCTCTGTAGCTGCCTGTAGACTAATATTTTTCCTGGGTTAACACCAGCCTCTAAAACTATTATTTCTGCATACAGTATGTAGAGTCCTAGCTAGATTAAAAGCCTTGTCTTGACCTCAGCCTTATATAACCTGATCTCTGTTTTAAAGATCTTTTTGTACTTTTTGCATTTGTAAATATTACAGGTAGAAAACTTCCATAACACCATAAAACCCATTTCTCTGGTGTTTGGATTATTGATTAGAGAAAACACTGGCACACACATACGGCCTCTGTTCGGATCCGAACACTCAGGCGTGGCCAGATTCTGTCTATTGACAGAAGCGTATGTGTGGTTTTCAGGACATTAATGCCCGGTTGCTGTTGAACGGGACCAATTTTGTCATTATCTATTATCTCAACAGAATTAAAAAGATTTTGGAGATGTGAGAAGACCCTAATATTAACTTCTGTAAAAACAAAAACAAAAACAAAAACAAAAACAAAACAAAACAAAAAAAAAAAACAACAAAAAATGATGTAGACTTGCTCATCCCCTGTAATGCCATACTCCCTTTCTTCCCCCTGCAGTCTTTCTCCCAGCAGACGCTTCCTTGTGATGCTGCCAGACTTACGTTGTTCTGCCTTATCTCAAATATTTCTTTTTCATTTCCATTTCTGAGAGCCAGGAGAAATTACATTCATGCTGAAGTGTCCATATCGTACTCTGCTTTCAGATATTGTGATGACAAATCTGATATAAAAGTAATAAAATAGTGTAGAATAACTTTTTGAGATTAAGTGCTCTCCTTTCACTAAGTAGCACATACACTGATGGGTATTACAGCCTAATAAAGCACTTCTTTTGAATCTGAGTATATTTCTCTGACAATGGGAGGTTAAATAATTTTAATTTCAAAATTAATAAAATAAGAAGAGACACAAAATATGGTAACGCATTACATTTTTTTAGAAAAGGCAATAAGTAGAAGTAAGCGGTCAGGCAGAAATGTTGGCTTGTACAGTTGTGTGAAGTCACAAACCAGGACAACACACACGTGCCAAAAACATTTGTAGAACCTGATCTAACCAGCAGCAGGGAGGATCTGTTTTTCAAACCTGGCTTTTCCGTTTTCACTCACAAACAAAGTTGATGCTTCTTTGCAGAGAGTAGCTTCTCCGGTGTCACAGAGATAGCTGTGACATTTATGCATTTATTTTTTTTAACTGAAGTGCAGCAGGGGACTAGCTTCCATTCTTTAAAACTTGATTGTTTGGTCTCCATTTATATCTTTCCTAAACACAGATATTTGAAGTTGTATGATCTGAGTAAGGACAGGGAGAGGCACGGCATGGGTGGGCAGCAGGAGGACCGCTAGGAAGTTTGTGCAATGGCTCCGTGATAGCGGAGGACTTCAGAGAGGAATTTGGACAAACCAATCAATAGTAATAACTGCAATATTTTAGAATTGTTGTAAATGTTTGTTTCCTTGAACAAAATCTCTACGGAAATGAAAGCCTTCTGTTCTTCATTTGTTCGGGGTGGAATAAAGTAACAAAAGTGAAGACAAAACATAAAATATACGACTGAGGTGAGCTTACTGGGTGACTGGTTGGTAGATAATTGTTCTCCAAATCAGTGCTCTGATTTTCCACCCCAGAGTCTTCAGGATGTTCCTGAAACTGGGCAGTAAGGACAGCAAGCCATATTCTAGTTTTGTTTCCTTCTGAGAAAACCTGAAGATATTTCACTGACTTCTGTGGGTTTTTTTCTTTTTCTTTTTTCTTTTTTTTTCGGAGTTACATCAATGTAAAGGAGGTGGTCTAAACTTTTCATTCTTTGTTTTCTGGTTAGGGTTGTGCAAATAATTTATTTTTGAGTTCATCTCCTGGGCCAGTTCTTTTATAATCAAAGCATTACTTTTTTTTTTCTTTCTTTTTCTTTTTCTATTTCTTTTTCTTTTTCTTCCTTTTCCTTTTCTTTTTCTTTTTCTTTTTCTTTTTCTTTTTCTTTTTCTTTTTCTTTTTCTTTTTCTTTTTCTTTTTCTTTTTCTTTTCCTTTTCCTTTTCCTTTTCCTTTTCCTTTTCCTTTTCCTTTTTCTTCTTTTCCTTTTCCTTTTCCTTTTCCTTTTCCTTTTCCTTTTCCTTTTCCTTTTCCTTTTCCTTTTCCTTTTTCAATTATATGAAATCTAAAAGCTAAAAAAAATATTAAAATTCTCCTGAACAAAAAATTATCTTTCTGGACACTTAAAAATGTACAACTGAAATGGAGGGATGGGTTCACAAAAAATGCTAGGGAAGGCACTGCCCATCAGCCTCGTGCTAAATACTCCAAAGATAAGAGCCTGACGTGGTGTCTCAGAATTGTTTCTCATGTGGAAAAGGAGAGGCATGCTGCTGAGGTTTTCTACACAGTTTCATATGTGCAAAACTAAGAAATAACATTTTCATTTGGTTATTCAGCTATATTTGCTAAGAACAAATGTCTTACTCTGCTGTCATCTCTCTGCTAGTTTTTCACTGCAGTGTTTTGATCTTTCAGTAGCTAAGCTTTTCCCAGCAGTTTTAGAGTTTAAAAAACATAATACTGTTTTACTCTCAGTTTTCTGTTTTGAAAGAAACATTTGCCTGAGTGGTTTATTATATGAGTTAGCAGATGGTGATTTAACTGCACTTGATCCAAAAAGAGTTTTGGTTCTGTATGTCTGTCTCAGGCTCAGAAAATCTCAGCAAAGCACTTACAAAGTGATCAAAATAGTAGTAGCAGTAATCGTGCTGTTTGGGAGCACAAAAGGAGCAGCTCTGATGTGTTCAACAACGATTTATGGAGATGAAGAGGTTAGAATTGGACCCTAGACAGTGATGTGCCCCTCCAGTATGCCGTACATACGTGCCGTCACGTCAGTGCATCTGGTCTGGGGAGCAACCCCAGTGATGTGATGTAGGAGCTGCTTGGTTGAGGAGGAAACTACTACAAGAGGCATCTCGAAGTTCAGGTGCACTCTCTTGAATTTACTGTGTAATGTGTGATGTGTGATTGCTGCCTTCTATGTATGAAGGTTACTATGATATGCTGTACAAAATAGCTGAAGAACTTCACCTGTGTAAGATGTCGCAGTAGACTGAAGGTCTGCATTTCTCACAAGTTGTGTAAGACCCTTTTTTAACTGGTTCTGTTATGCCCGAGCTGTTTGTGGTCTCTGAGTGCACTGGCAGCAGTGGTGGCAGGAGTAGACTTGTGATTTTGGGGTGGTTTTTAAGATTTATTATAAATATGCAATTTAGATTATGGACAGGAATGTGTCAAATATAATTATCTGTGTAATGCTATAAAAATATGGATCTAAACATGCTATTAACTTATAAATAATTCACATGATATTTTTAGTTCAAGGTACCGTGATAACCAGAGAGATTTTTGTTCTTAAGGCAAATATTTCATTGTAGATCGTATTTTTATTTATGGAGCTTATTAGAAGTAACTATGATTTAAACAGTGAGCAAGAATTTAAGAAAATTTTATTGCCAGCGTTGTCATATTTGATTATTTTGCTTCTACATTATACCTTCATTTGTTTCACAAGAAGCAAAAGTGAGGCTTTCACGACATCTTGGTAATGATTTGTTAGTGCTGTATTGAGTTTATACTGAGTCTAAACAGTCATAAAATAATCTCATTACAATCTAGTTTGTTAAAATTACCTATAAGCTGTGTGCTTTCATTTGTTTTGGTGGCAAATTTGTCAGTCTGAATCTGAAAATTTGGCTAAGTGTCCATCAGAGTGCGAAGATATCTCTCTTGTGTCACTTGTAAAAATCTCCCATGGAGTGGAAGGATGCCAAGTGGATTGTCATTAGGCTCAGTTGTGCTCTGTCAGCACCAGAGACCACTGGTAACACTTGCAATCTTGGTTATTCCGAGTAACTTCAGTGACATTCTTTGAGGACCTCCCTGTCAATCTCACTCTCTGTCAGAGTAATTTAATAACTGAGGTTATTGAATCACAGAATCACAGAATCATTTAGGTTGGAAGAGACCTTCAAGATCACCTAGTCCAACCTATATTGAGATTTCCCAAAGAGCCTAAGGAAGTCAGGGACCCAACTTTCAATGAATTTCAGTGGGATTTAGGGCTCAAATTTAATTTTCCTTGCAAACTTAAGCCTAAAGTTTCAACAGTTAACTTGCTTGTAGTAGGCTGATTAAAGGTTGTGATAGTTTGCAGGTTGCATATGCAAGTGTAATCGTCTTCCAGTTGAATCTTCCTGATGTAAATAACCCAGACAGCCTGGAGAACCCCCGGCTGCCGCAGTCGGTCCCCAGCCCACCCGGACTGGGGCTCCTGCTGCTAAAGGCTCAGCTGATACACTGAGAACTGGGTAAGGGGCGTGGGGCCTGCTCTGGTCCTTCTCTTACCTGGGTAAGGGCTTTGGAGATGTCTGGAGGCAGCATGGCCAGAAAGGAAAGGTGAAGAGGTTTCTTGGCTCTTGACGTCCTTCTGTCCAATGGATGATTGTAAGGTCCACTGTGTTAGAGCTTAAAAGAGAATTTATGGAGTAATTTCATGTTTTATTGGACTAGAAAGGACTATTATGTTCATTTGCTCTGACATCTGTGTTGAATCAGCTTTCATTACGGTGCTATCCCTATGCAAAGCTCTGTATCCATAAAACCGTTTAACTTAAAACAAACCTCTTACAGTTACAGACAGCCTGCCACTTCATAGAAATGTTGTTGGAAGGGTTAATTATCTTGTTAAAAAAGTTACTGTTACAGAAGTGTGCCTAAAGTTGGCTGAAAGTCGTTTGGCCGTAGCCTCTAGCCACCATGATTTTCATGTCTGTCTGCTAAATGTGAAAGCATCTTATACTATTGGAGAATAACAATATGCTTAATAACCTGCTAATCTAAGTAGCTGAGAAGCAAAGCTGTCATGTCTTTTTCTACTCACAAAAGGGAGAAACAAACAGAATGAACAGCCTTTATTTAAAAAAGTACAGACTAAAATAATTTAAAAAAAATACAGACTAAATAAAAGCTAATTTTCCCCACAATATGTCAGCTGAATAATCAAATAACCTGATTTGATGAGTGAACTATAGCTGATTATAAATTTTTCAGTTTTATAAAATCAACTGTGCATGGGCTTTTGAAGTATCTTGGAAGGATTCCTGTGATGTAAATATTTTTTTTTTTCTCGGAAATGCTAACATTGTGAGTTAGTAACACTTCTATCTTTTATAACATACTATCATGTCTCACTGTGATGGGGAATGAGCTCCAAATGGGGCCCTAAATCACAGTTACAGGTTTTATCTTAAAAAGGAAGACAAATGTAATTATAATACTACCATTAAAGAGAACCTTTTGTAACAGTGATTACTTTTTCAATGCTGCACTCAGTATTTAAACTATGACATTTAGTTGAGCTGATTAAAATATTCTGATGGTTTTGCTCTGGCAAATTATTACTCATTTAAACCTGATTTTTGGAATATATTGATGTTTTCATGTAGGTGAAAATGATTTATTTTTGATAAGGGTGAAATGTTTAACTTACATTGCATTATTTTGAGCTTTATTTAGGAACACAGATCAGCACTTAAAAAAAAAAAAGACTATTTTTACTTGATACACAAATTCAAACCAAACAAAAATACATAAAACACATTACTTAACAATGTGAAACCAAATTATTATCATAATTGTTTTTTGATTATTAACCCAACTAAAACAGGCTGAGCAATCTTATTTATACAGGGAGTCAGTTTGTTACTAACAAATGATGTTTGTGGTAGTTTTCTGTCCAAAGTAAAAATATAAATGAGTTTCCTTTCTTTCAGTTTCTTACATAATTGTATTCCTCCCTTTCCTCTATGGTTCTGTGAAGTTCACATCTCTTTTTTTTCTTACTTTCTTCCAGATCTCTGGCTATTCACATTATTTGATCTGTCAAAGTTTAGCAGGGCCTTTTAAGGGATCAACAGTAGCAGCTCTGTGTTTCTGTGTCGTATTTTATGGGACTGTCTCAAGAGTGCTAGGGCACTTTGGGTCAGGCTTGGCATAGCCTGGGTTCCCTGCAAGACCTATTAGTTAGATCATATCTATCAAAGATCTAGGATCTGGGTATCTAGATCTGGCTATCTGGCAGTCAGAGATCTGGCTAAGCACTGTATCCTAGGTGGTTTTACTTGTCTTGCTCTAATTCTACTAGAAGTTGTGGTTAGAGCCATTAAGAACATTTTGCTGTTGCATCAAAGCCAAAAGCTTTTTGTTGTGGGTAGTGGTAGAGAAGACAGCCTGGCATTTTCATCACCCATTTGTTGTTGATAAGGAGACTGCTTTGATGGTGAAGAAATTTGTTTTGGTTCATCTTCTTGGTGCTGCAGTGAAAAACTCAGCTTTGTCCGAGCAGAATATGGACGTGAGTGAAGTCTCACGTGCAATCCCCCTATAGAGGCACAGAGAAGGAGAGGAGACCCCTGTGCAGAAAACAAAACTTAAGTTTTGTTCCAGAAACAAGCATTTCAGCATATTTGCAGTTTTCTGAAAATGCCCAAATGATGCTTGTTCTTATGAGAATAAAGGGCAAATTTTGAAATTTTGGAGGTTTTCATAAAATGGTGGTGTTGTCTAATAGCCAAAATAAATAGCTTCCACTATTTATAACTGTTATATATGGATGGAATTTTTTTTTCAGACTCTTCGACCCGTAATAATATTTTCAATATGGTTTCAAATATGGCTATAGGGCCATACATTTCACTTTAGCAATTGTTATTTAATATTATTTTATTCAGTCTCTTGCAGCTTTCAACCTTCTTGAATGTAGAAAAATAGCTTCTTTTGCAACACAATAAATGTTAATAAAACTAACAGGGTCATCTGCAAATTACTGGAATAATGTGCTTTTGCTTACAGGCAGATTTTCAGACAGAAAGGAGTAATGAACTGTAATTCCTGTTGTTTCAGTTGAAAGATGAAAATGTAAGTGCAATTTACAAGGAAAACAAGAAAAAATGCTACTTGGCTTGCTATTCTTTGCAATCTTTTAGTGAGAGGTAGTCAAGGGAAAAACAATCACCACCATTTTCAATAATTAACCTGTGCCTCCTAGGCATAAACCAATTTTTAAAGGAAATTAATTCTGAGAGAGTATGATTGAAATAATTTCCTTCTTTACATCTTTGTTCTGTTGTCTTGCAGGTGGGACAAAGCAAAAATGAATATCAATGGAAATTCTTTGACTATCAGCAGATAGTCTTAGTGTCTTTCTCACAGTTACTTTCGTAGGCACAAGGGGTCTGGTTTTGCACAGTAATGAAGTATACAAAATTTGTGTCAAACCTGCCTATGCAAACCTGATATTTGTGTGTGCTATTACCTGGTTTGTACACAATAGCTAGTAAAGCCCAGATCCACAGGCATTGGATACTTAACGTATATAGATTTTGCTAAGGAATTGGCACTTGTTCCTGGTTCTTCGTGTGATGTGTAATGGCGTACTCTCAAATCTGGTCCTGTGACGGAAAAATCTCACCACGCTCTTCCCCTCCTTTTTGTCCATGAGTATGCATGCTTTCCAGGCTCTGGTCTTGTGGCTGTGGACCTGAGCTTTCTCACTACAATTTTAAAATCACATAATTTTGAAATTCTTCAGTCTTTCTTATATTTGATTGTTAGCAATCTGCCTAGGGAGGTCTGCTTGCAGGCCAAATTTCAGCTTTCACAGTTTAATATTTTTCAGTTCTGATAATCTAAAGAAAAGGGGATGAGATGCAAATGAACAAGCCAGCCTCATTCCAGTTTACCTAGAAATAATATTAAAGAAGTGAAACTTTGTTTGAAGAGGTTGAGATCAACAGTGTCCATAAGCACGTGCTTAAATTTACACCTGGGAAGAGTCCCCAGTGAAAATTAAATGTGTGCGCATGTGCCTTCAACTGCCAAACAATTAAAAAAAAAAATAAAGCCAAGCAATTAAAAGGCAGAGAAGATATATTCCCATTTGGCATGACTTAACAGAAAGAATGACTATTAGTCAAGGGGCTGCTCCAGTATCTCTTAAAGACAGCTGACAGCTTCGGTGTCCTGTTATTAGGAACATAACTGAGTAATATAACAGAAGTGCCTGCCTGCCTCATGAGAGTAGCCCCACTAACTTACGGGATCCTGCTTGTGTGAATAATAAATTCACTAGCTTTCAGTGTTTGAATGAATGGGAAATAAGACAAATTATCTAACGAGTTATTTCTTGGATTTTGGAGATCAAAGTTTTCAAAATGATTTATAATAGTAGTTTGCTTAGGATTTAGGTTAGTGATTATATACAGTAGATCATTTTCAGTATGGAAATGAATGTTACATTTATGAAATTTCTTTGAAGGTAACTTTGGGATGCTGACAGGTCAAGAATTCAGAAGGGACCAAGGAGGCACTCAGTACTTGCTGAATATTTACTGAATGGTTGATGTCTTTGCCTAGTTCCACTAGTTAAGCGTACCCACAGAAGGAAACATGTTCAGGAAGCATGCTTTCTTGAAAAGTCAGAGTCTGGGAACTGAGAGCTAGTGACCATCCTGGGAGTCATTATCTTATATTTATAATGCAACATACTGACAGGGACATGAAAAACTTGAAGGTAAGACATGGAGCTTTTCTGATAACTTTCAGTTCATCTTTTGACATTCTCATTGCATTCAGCACAAGTAGTGAGTGTATTTGTCTGAGAGCTAAATTTCAGTAAAAGTCCGTTTCCACATCAAAATTCCCTATATGTGGAAAACCACCTTGGAGGTTTAAGACAGACAGTTTTGATTGTTGTCTTATTCATGCATTTAAGTAGTTGTTAACACTTCTGTTTTGTAAAAACATTTCTTTAGGGGACCTAAAGTGCCTAATACCTCTTAGTCTGTGGAGAGCATGTCAAAGAATCTTTGTTTTCAAGTTAGGTTCTGATCATGCAAGTACAGACAAGTTCATCTTTGGTCACACAAACCATTTACGTCGTTGGGGACTTTCCATATGCTTAGAGTCAGAGATAGCTTTTTATGTCCTTTTGTAATGCTGTCACCAGAAGGTTCTTTCCTTAAAATTTATTTAAAATCTGATAATGCCTGATGTGCTTAATTATCTGATCCAAGAATTTTCTCATGCATGCTGTCTTAATTCAGTTAGCCACATTGTTTTGGAAACTGCACATGAGAATTGCAGCTGTTTTCATTAAACTCTTGCAGCAAATCTGTCTTTCCCATATTTACTTATTAACCACAAGTCATGCTTGGTAATGTTATCAACAAATAATTATTTAGAGGTGAATATAAAGACAGAAAAGCCAGATTTTTCAGAAAAAAAAAAAAGTTAATTCTAAATGAAAGGGAGTTGTCTTTAAAGAACAGGACAGTTTCCAGTTGGCTTTTGGCTTTCTACTTAACAGATGTTCTTGGTTTTTAGGAATAAAGAAATAAAGACCCCATTTTAAGCACTGGAGTAGTTTTTCTTGGGGCAATCTTTTCTCAAGCTAGGTGTCTATAGGGTTGAAATAACATGGTACAAATGTAAGCCTTTATTCTTCAGTATTTTCAGTGTTTTAAAATTTTGCATCGGATGCACATACCTACTGATAGTGTATCCTAATGATACGTGCTGAGTCCTGTGATGTTTTGCTTTGTAGTCATTATGGCTCCATAGCATAGTGAGTGACATGGAACAGCATTGCAGTGGCATTGTATGTGAGAGGTACACATTGGGATAGGCAACTTATTTTAGCATGTTTTAGTTGGGCTTATTTTCCTTTTTTGTGTGACATTAGAATTGGGTCCTGTGAAAATGATTGTAGTATTTCAGAGTATGACCGCTCATGGAGAAAAAAAAAGCATAAAGCAGTTTAGAAATGACATCTAAGGAATGATTCTATTTTGATGCAAATGTTATCTTAGTAATAAAGTAAAAATATAATGCTTTTCATCTGACATCAGCAAGTCACTTCATATATTAGTATTTAATTTAATTTTCAGAATTTTTTAATAGTTGTAAGCTAATTCATTTTAGTTTGCGTGGTAGACAGGTAAAATTATGCTTTGTCTGTGCTTCTCTAAAAAGTTGTCTTCCAGATCTGTTGAATCTGCTTGTGAAAATATTAGCAAACATATTCTATACAAAGATCAAGGTAGGCTACTGGAGTAGGTTTGTTGCTCTATTTATTATTTTGTGTAGAATATTGGATCTGGTAGACTTTTAAAGTCATGGTAACACTAATGCATTTTGAAAGGAAATGATTGAAATATTTGAACTTTGCATTGTTATCTGAAAAGCAACAATGCTCAAAGCATTGTTTTCTTCCTGAGCAAATAACCACATAAAAGAAAAAAAACCTAAAGCATGTATAGACAGGATTAGCTGTGTGTTCATGAAGAAAAGAAGGAAGTGAACTGCATGATTTCCTGACTTCAAGGCTTTTGTGAAATATGCTGGGGTCCTGCTCATAAGTCCTCTCAGTTTTGTGTCCTCAGGCTTGGAAGTGTGGTTAAAACTTACATTTTTGGGGTAGCTTCTCTGTGGGTGAATTTAGACAAGATGAGGTGAATGTGCCTTTTGACAGTGCGCAGTGTTTCTTTGGAAGCTGCTTTATGCTTGTTCCTTGCTACTCCATCCCAGGTGCTGGGACACGAGAGGGATCGGGGAGGGCTGAGTTGGGAATCGGATGTGTTCCCCATTGAAGCGTCTGCCTGCCAGCTTTGTTCTTGGGGTTGAATTAAAACTTGCTGTCTACCCTGAAGAAATATCCTGCTGTTTATTCTCCAGTGACAGCATAACTCAGCTTTTCTAGGAAACATGCTGCCGATAGGAATAGAGAGGATGCTGTGGTACCATTGCATGGTGGTGCTTCTTTTGTTTACAGAATCCCAGTCTGTAACCCCTTGTGACTACTTTTTTTTCCTGTAGTCCCTTAAATCTCACAACACATAGATAACTCAGTCAGAGTTATATGAAGTTCATCTTGCCATTTCTGTTAAAGCTCATTCCTCAGCTTTTAGACAGGTAACCTATAAACACAGGCCTTTTCTTACGAATTCACATGAGTGGTTTTTTTTTTGAGTTATTTCTATTCTCCCTTGTGCTGTTCTTTCAGGATGAGTGTAGTTCAGCAGGCAGGACACAGTTATTGCTTTGGTGAAATAAATTATACTCCTGGCCTTTCCACTCTACTACATAACTGTAGCTGATTAATTTTATCTTTTGTATCTCTGTTTCCCAATCTATAGCTTCATTTTATAATGACAATTAAGTTTTTGGAGTAAAATTTTGAAATGTACAAATGAAAAAGGATTATATCTGTATCTCACTAAAAAGTATCCTGCAAAATCTACCAAAATTGTAATACTATCCTCACAGGAAAAAAAGTGCATGTGAAAAAAAAAAAATCTCCAGAATGAACACTGTAGCTTTTCCACGATTTTGCAAATTCTAAACTTTAATTGAAAATAGAATAAAGGTCAAATTCTGCTTGCCTTACACATGTATGAAATGAACAGTTGTACTATGGTGATGTGCTGCCAAGACTGTAACAATGGGGTCTTTCAGAAATGTTCCCCTCCATCCAGTGATAAACGCCGTGTGGTGACATGTGTGTGCACACAGAGACGAGAGGGACTGTGCAATATATTCCTTTGTTTTTACTTTTTAAACCAAAGTGACTTATTTTAGAACGCAGAAGCCAGACAGCCTGGTGTAGGCCACTGATGTGGACTTTCTGTTCATCTAGGCACAACATGATGCTTGCTACTTTAATTGATGCTAGCATTACCAATGCAAAAAGTCACAGTTGGAGGAGTAACACGGTATGCATTTCAGGATGCCGTAGGGATATGTTATGTATTCCCATATGCAAAACATATTGAAGTTATCATTTGGTGTGATTAGAGGAGCAAAGGGATATTCAGAGTGTTTTTATGACCTCTGTTTTTAAGTATATTTTTATGGTGCAGGTAGATTAAAATAGTATCTTTGGCAACCAGGTTATTTTATGCATGTGTTGTGAACATAGGGATTTTTGGACCCATAGAGGATTCAGTCCATCTTATTGTTATCATAGAGACTTTGCTGCAATAGGGTCTATGTAGAGTCTTCTTTGGAAGAAGAAAGTCCTCCTATTTTCATTTAGTCAGAATAGTAACATTCACTGGAACATGTTCCAGGATAAACTTTTCAATTGAGAAAAATGACATTGCTTTGGTAGGTAAATTCCACGTGTAATTCAATTACTGTTGCTTTGACTCCCTTCCTCTCCCATCCAGCATCTTAGCTGTGATAGACATTTGTGGCTAAGCATAGCTAACCATAGCCAGCTGTCGTTTGGAAACTATACAGCCTTGCTATTCTGGTGTTGCACCTGAGATAATAGGCCATGCCAAGGGCACCCTCAGAGAGGCAGAGAAGACCTCAGATGGCTGTAGTTCAGCTAAGAGTGGGTGACCTGCAGGTGCTTTTTCCTAGAGACACCCACATCCCTGAGAAGTGTACTCAGTGACTTGCCAGCATTGAGCATGGATGTGGCTAATACAGTAACTCTGAAAGGTACAATTTTTCATTTCAGTGGAAACTAATCAGAAGAGAATTAAATATCCGTTGTATGCCATATGTCTATAACAATACTTAACCCATTTTATCTTCTGAAGATGACTTATGCTTTGGAACAGAACTGTAAGATATCCATCATCTCTATTATGAGAAAGGAGATATTAGTGCTATTTTATAGTGTATTTTTTTTATGACTTAAGAAATTTGAAGGTAGCTTGCAAATATAAGCACCTGACAAGGTTATGTCTCAGAGCTTAAGAGGCACATCCAAAGTTTGCTTAAGTGCAACTTAAGCACAGAATATCCTGAGTTGGAAGGGACCCACAAGGATCATTCAGTCCAACTCCTACGATTAAAAAATCACCTGGATTCTGCGCAGCCTGCCTCTGCAACACAGTACTGCAGCATGTTTCTTGATAAAAAATGGTAGTTACTTCTGTTGTTAAAACTTCTTGTTAAAACTTCTTTGTTAAAAAGAAAAACCTTTTTCATCAAGAAGCTAGAGACCTTCTGGTGACCTGAGTGGAAAAAATTATGGAACAGTTCTCTGTAGAACTTTTTATTTGTGAAGAGGGTGCAGTTTTGATGATGCCCTGATTGAATCTGTTTTCAGTTTAGTTTCCTGTCTATATCATCCAGTAATCTTGGTGGCCTGTTTGGGAATCAGTATTCCTGGGCATTGGGGTGCATTATCATGGGGTCTGTGACCAGAATTTCAAGGGTCCAGGACTCCAAAGCAGCCTGCCAGGCTGACTCTTGGAGATGGCTCTGCCTTCACTTTCACAGCAAGGTTGGGTGGTTTGGGGCAGATTTTTTCAAGTACCCCACTGTGAAATATCGAAATATTTTACTTGCCATGCTCCACCTTTAGTCCTATTTAGAAATCCAGATCAATTTCCTGCACTTGGTATCTGGACTCTGATAGTGGCCATTGCTGGATGCTGAAGAAGATGCTGCAAAGTGTTCTAAAATAGCAGTTGTGGAGCTCATGTGCTTACAGGTTTCCTTATGCCCTGGAGCAGACATGTGGGGCATCCCTGTTTTCTGAAAGATCCAGAATGTTACATGTTATCTGTAAACTATATTTAAAAACAATCTTGAAATCTGAACGGCATATAGTGATATTAAAATACTTTTGAAGTGGTCAGCAGCATCTCCTCCTCTAATGGAGCACAGTGTACACTGTTATTTTTATCTTTACTGTACAGTATTTCTGCTTACTAAGAACAGACTCTGAAGTTACCAGGTATATGTAATGCAAGTGCTGAGTAGTGCTTCAAAGCCTAAACAGTTGCTGCATTTTGCCTGTTTCAGTGGTGGAATTGAAGCTGAATAAATACGGCATAAGTATTTTTTCTGAATGCTGAAATGAATGGATTAGGTCACTCTTTTACTCCCTTTGTGTTTCTTCTCTGTAAACTTTTCAGAGACCTGAGTTTGCTGTAGTTGTTTGAATCAATTTTCCAAGGAAACATTTATTGAACGTAATTTATTATAATGGATGGAGGTTTTTTTTTTTCCTTCCTTATGATGTGGATTTTACAAATAACAGATAGTGTGCTTTTTTTTTCTAACAACTTACTGTTAAGTAGCAGTGTTACAATGTCTCGTGGAGCATTTTACACATGCAAAGAATTGTTTGCAATCAATCCAGAAGGGAACATGGCTGGAATAAATTTAAATAGCGAACACAGTTCTGGAAACCATTATGCAAAAACGACTTTAGAGAAATCTAATTATGTGAAATTGCAGTTTCATAAAAATTGAAAATGTGTTTAAGAAGGAGTAACTTAGAAGTAATAAATCAATTTGTAGTCTGAAAACATTTTTTACTATAGGCAGTTTACTTTTGTGGTAGCTTCTGTGATTTTTTTCTGCAATATAGTTCTTTGATAAACAGCCCCTTTTTACTCATGAGATTGTTCTCTACTTTCTCTTCTTTCAAAACATAAGATGAAAGTTATTTTGGTCTAATCAGGCAGATTTAGTGATTTCTTTTTATTTATTATGTCTGTGAGATATAATTTGCTATAACTGGTACCGCAGAAACCCAAGCTCTTACAACCCCATTATGCTTCCTCAGCTGCTGCGGTCCCAGGCTGCAGCATGTCTGATTGAGGATGGGACAAAACAGTACAGAGTCTGCACACTGCCAGAGAGAGCAACTGGTCCACAGAAACCATGGGAGATGGAGAGTTTGGAGTGAAGATGATGTTTTCAGATAGTTAGGTAATCAGGCTTCTTCTGATGTGCTGCATAGTGAGACTGCAGCAACTAAGCAAATGTTGCTGTGCTGATGGATTTGTTTTTTAGTGGTACCAAACATGCAAATGTACAGCAAAGACCATCCCTTACAACCTGTCTGGTCTTTCATGCTTCCAGCCAGACAGTATGGGAAGCGGGACAGAAGCATCTTAAAAGGGATGGGTGCTGCAAGATGCATTAAGAAAATGGATGGAGAATAAGAAAACAGTCTTTGGAAGATAGCTATGGTCATGATGGTATGGTCAAGAATATATGGATCTTGTAAAAGGTGTCTGATTTTAAGGTTGTGATAGCTGTCCTTGGCTTAGTTCAAAACTTGATTTGGGATTTGCAGAAGTAGAAAAGAAAAGGAGCGGGATTGACACGATTGAAGGGCAAGACAAATGATAGTCTTCAAATTATCTACCTTTCAGAACCTGGAAATGAGAGCTGGATTTCTAAATTTCAGCATTCCGTTCTTGTCAGCAAACAACAGATGTTTTTGTCTGCTCCTGCTGGTGTCCCACAGCTATGTCTGCACGGGGAGCTGCAAAAAGGTTTCCTGGGTCCCTGGTCCAGTTGCAGCTTGGCCCCGCACTAAGATGAAACACACCTCATGTCTTTTCTTGCCTCTCTCTCTCCCTTGCTCCTGACAGCACTGGCACGCAAGCCAAATGGGAGTTGCGATGCTTTCTCAGTGGGTGATTGAAGGACAAGGACTGGAGGCTCCACTGTGAAGAGTATTTTGGAGAAGACAGCAGATAGGAACCTACGCTGTTTCAAGTGATAAGGATTTTTGCTGTCATCCAATGTTCAGACTGATGATGTTGTAAACCATGTGCCTGTATGGTTGCACGTGAGAATTTTTTTTTTCATTTAACTTGCTTTTTAAATTAGGAAATTTCCTTAATAATAGCATTAAAATTTTAAATCTCACGAACAAGGCTGGAGTCTTGCAGAAATATAGTATATGTGATCTGTTGATATCAGGGTGTACAACAACTGTGTCTGTGTTTGCACAGATAAAAACATAATTTTGTCAATCTCCAAAATAGGAATATTTGATTTCTAAACTTTGATGGTTCTTTTAAATCCAGTATTAGTCTGATGATAACTAAGTTGGAACATTGTACTTTGTTCTTTGCTGAAGAACATTATTTTTATCCTTTGCTTTTCTCCTTGCTTACCATTACTTATGTTTTTTCTGTTAATGTTTTAAAATTTGTTTTTATTCAAAGGAAATGTTACCAAATGTGAAAAATATTGTCAAAATCATATGTGCTTTCCATCCAAAATGCCAAAATAGTATATACTTCCATCTGTAATTTGACTGAAAATGGGCAGAAAGCAGTACTTTTCTTATTGATATTTTACTTATGCAGAAATTGATGCCTTTGAAGATTGCAAAAAAGAGCTCTGAAAGTTCTGGGGTACAAACTTCCCTGCTTCAAGAGGCATCTTTTACTTTTGGATCCCTAATTTACATGCAAATAACTAATGAAGTATCCTTTTTATTGATATACAACTCTGATCTTTTATTTCCTCAGCCATCATGTACGTAATGGGAGCACTCGGTCCTGCAGCTGGCTACTTATTGGGAGGACTTCTTATTGGTTTCTATGTTGATCCTAGGACAACTGTTTATATTGACCAGAGTGATCCCCGATTCATTGGAAACTGGTAAGGGTCAAGCGTTTTTCAGAACTACTCTCTAAATTGCCAGTAGGGAATTGAGGCAGGGTGGGAAATCGTATCCCTTGAGGGCTTGTTTAGGTCTGTAGAAGGAGGCCAGGGAAGAAGAGATTTCTATTGATTACTGCATACTAGCTCCTGACAGAGAGGAAATGCCTGCTGCAGAAATGTGTGGGTTCCATTTAATGGAAAACCTCCTGCTTGTGGCCGCTCCAGGACTTGTTCTGACTGACACTGTCGGTGCTGACTGGCAGCACTCAGCACAGGAATGGCAGGACAGGATATTGAATGTTTTAGGAGGCTATACCAGGGTCTAGCCCTTCCTAATGGAAGCTAGATAAGTCCCATCTTTGGTTTTCCAAAACAGGCAGCTAGAAATGCTGAACTCTGCCACCCAACTGAGAAATGGTAAACTGATTTACCATTGTCTAGGAGAAGGAGATAGCATGGTGTCCGAAAATGGCCTTTCTGGTCATGTTATTCAGGGTGATGGCTTGTGTTTGAGTAGCAGATGATGTAAACCATCACATTATTCTGTAGTAAATAGTAGGCTTCCATCTGTGTTGAGATGTAACAGCCATAATCATTAGGGGATGTCTTTGTGCAGCCTTTTATATATGGCCTGCTTGGAAATGTCTTCTTGAGCAAGCAGGTCTTGAGGAAGCTTTGACTGGCTTTTATTTTCAGATAATTCATAAATGTGCCTTGAAACCTTCATGCAAATCCAGAGAAGACTGAAGTTCATTATCTCAGGAGGAAGCCCCTACTGTGCATCTCAGCTGTTAGTCATGTTGGTGGCATATTTCAAGGAGCTTATCAGCATCCTTGAATCATTTTGTTGGCTCTCTAGAGAAGCCGGGTGGGCTTGCTTTTGTTTCAGCACATCTTTGACTTGTTTTTTCTCTGATTCTTGACCCCAGTATTGTATAGAGTACAGTTTCAGTTCTTGTGCACTGGATTGGTATTTGTCACTATGCCATTTCAGTCAGACCGTATCTGTTTCTGTTTATCCTACAGTGATCAATCCTGACAGTTTGAAGTGAAAAATTCATTCTTTGGAGTGTTCTTAAGCCTTTGAAGACTTATCACTGCTTTATTTGTCTTAGCCCAAAAGCATTGCTGCACGTCTAGCTGAATTTGCAATGAGAAAAGAGCAAACCTGAGTGCTCAGTTAACCTGTGACCTTGGGGTTAATGACTCTCTGCTCTCATTTATATACTGATATATCTCATGGGAAAGATCTGTGATGTGAATGTACTGCAGTGTTAAAAAAGTGCTCTGACTAATTTTGAATAAAAGTTCTGAAACAAGAGCAAATTATTATACATTCTAGGTAAAATTCTTATGTTTCATTTGTTTTTAAGGACATGTCAAAACTGGTAGTCAACATCTGATCAGTTATTTTCAACAGAAATCTCGAACAGGCCCATAAATATATCTGTTAATTGAAATCAGTAGGACTATGTGAATGTGTGGCAAGATTTACTTTCAAGTTTCTCTATAATGCAACCACTGATGTAACTGCCTTGTAGTGTAGGCACACCTCTGTGAGTTTTAGCACCCGAGGTAAGGGTAAAATAACCAAAGCAGCATGGACATGTCAGTTAGCTGCTTCTCGGGCCATTTGCATCAAGTTCTGTGCCGCAGCAGATGGACTGCCACTACTGCTAATGCGGATCCTCCAAAAAAATGCCTCTCCTTGCTCATGAATTACAGGTTCAACTTCCCTCCCTCAGAAGACGGAGTGCCAGGGATGTATCCCCAGCATCCTGCAGGAGTGCTGTAGCAACTGAATCTGTGGCAGGAGTGGTGAGAGGTCACCTCATACGACCATTTCTGTGCTCAGGCTTTGAGAGTATCTTCTGTGCCAGGCCTTGCAAGCAAAAAAGACAAAAGAGCCTCGTTTGTGCATTTGGAAGATTTTATGTTAAACTGCTAAATGGGTTTTATGTATCTCCAAGGCTTAATATCACCTGAACAGGTATCTTGATGATTGCAGTTTTGGACGGGGGTGACATTAGAAGTGATGCAAACAGGACTGAAGGAAGGGCAGGAAATCAGCTGTCCCAGGGTCTCAGCGGGCGAGTCATGTTCTAGCCAGCACAGAGAAGTAAAAGTCATTCAAAGTTTCCTTTTTCCATCATGTTGATTAAATCAGTAGATTGGCTATAGCTGAAGGGTGTTCCAGGTCCTTGTATTACCCTTTTGGTTTTCGGTCTCTACATTTTTTCTCTGTTAACTTTCTCAAGAGTATCCCCTGCTATCAGATCTCTGGTAATTAGTTTCACTATCTGTGGTGGCTTCTAATAAAAGTTCAGTGGTGTTCAGAGCATCTGTGCCTCATTCTCTTTTCATTTTCTGAAGCTTTATCTATCCATTAAAATTATGACTCTAATGGTGTGATGATTGGTCCTTTGTCCCTTGCTACTTAATGACTGCCTGGTTGCAGAGAGCTCTAGAAGTGTAGACTTTCATTCCATTGAAATCTATTTTCTGGGACCGTGACATTTTCGCCTTGCAGGGAAGTGCCACATAGCCAAGTTTATTTTTATTTATGTAATCTAACAATTTGAAATATAAGAGTAGTGTAATCCTTACTTCAGAGAGCTGACATGCTTTTCAAAACTAGGGTGCAGTTGAGATAAGTTAATGGGCAGTCATATTTGAGATTTCTCAGCCTTGTCTCCTTTGAAGTGAATTAGAGTCTTTGATTTTCATCTTTCCTTTATTATAGCTGTAAGGTTTCTAACTCTACTTATCACAGGGACCAGTAGAAAAATTCCACTATTAAAGGAGGTAATGATTACAGACAAGATAGTAAATATAGCAACTATGATATATGGCAACAAAAATTGCTCTGAGGTCTACTTTTTACTTAAGCTGTTTCTTTCTAAGAGGTATTTTACATATATGCATTACAGGCAACTTGGTTTATCTCATGTCAGACCTGATAAAGTAAGTGCTGCTCTCAGGGTTATTTCTGATCCGATTCTTCCTTGTTTCACAGAACTTGCGTTGCACACCTGGGTTTTGCACACCTGTTTTTTTTTTGTAGGTGCTCTGGGCTAAATTACAGGCCAGCTTCTTTGCTATCCCATCAAATGTTTAAAACTGCTTTTTATTCAAGTGTGGTAACTGTGGGGACATCTGTTAGAAATCATCTGTCATGTTGTTGTCTTTAAGAACTGCTAATGTGCTGTATAGGGATCTCGTTAGTTTTGGAGTAGCCCTTGGCGGTCTGTCAAGTGCTTTGAATCAACTTTTCTTTTGCTGACACTTTTCGAAGTGTTTACCTAGTTCTGAATCTGTTTAATACTTGAATCTTCTCATATTGTCTTTCATCATCATTCCACATGAGAAGTTTAAAGGAATTCCTCCAGCACTGTCTGGTCCTTCCTTAGCTTTAATTGCTTTTATTTGAGGTCTTAGGGCTTGTGCAGATGCCTTTGAGGTATTCCCCTGCATATTTTCTTTGACTTCAGAACACAGGAAATCAAGGGCTTTTTAATTAATATAGATCCTATTCTGACCTCTCATTTCCCATTGTAGGTGTCTTTATTATTTTTGATATCCTCTTTTGTCTGTTTTCCAGTTCTTTGATACTTCTCCAGGAAGATGTGAAATCTAGACAGTGCACATAATTACATACAGTGCTGCATTTGTGACATCTCCAGCACTTGGTATGCTGCCATAATGGTCCCTTTGGATTTGAATTTCATCTCGTGCTACATCACAAGGCCCTGTCTCCTTTGCTGTTTCCCGCTGAGTGGGTGGTTTCAGATTTCTCTGTATTATTGCCACAGATTGTTTCTTTGATCAGTGCTTTGCAGCTTCTGCCTCTGAGATCCTGAAAGGGATGTTACTACATTTTTATACAGTCTGCCGATTTATTCCTTGTCTGATAGTGCTGACTGATTCTTCTGATTCTTCTGAAAGTCTGGTTTTTAATTTATGTATTTTATCATCTAAAATAAGTGAATAGAGGTTTTTCTGTTTATGTAATATCAAAACTAGTGAAAACTTTCAGTAACTTAGGTTTGCCTCACAAAAGCTCCCTGCACAATCTTCCTAACAAAAATGGTGTTACACATGGAAGTTTGTTTGGTGTTTGCCTTTGCATAACCATTTAGCACACAAATCACTACATATGCATATGAGTTGGTCTTTATTTAAAAATACAGTTTGCAATACCTTTGCGTTGCAAAAGTGATGCCAAACATTTTTGTTTATTTTGCAAATAATCCTGTCTACTCTATACTTTTAAATGTTTAAAATTTGCACAAATATTCAATTAGCTTCCTGAGGTAGCTTCCTTTATTAAGTGTAAAGGATGTACAAAAATATAAAATTTGTCCTACAAACGTTGATTTGAAAGCAAAGAGCTTCAAACTTTCATTGTCGTGCCTTGATATTGGAGTAAGGTGATTGACTTCAATGAAATTTCCAGGCACTAGTGTAGATTAGGTTAGTATCTAATGAGAATTGCACTTCCAGTGCATGGGAAGAACTCTGTGGGTGACTTTTGAGGTCATCCTTCTTTATGGAAGCATCTGTGTGAGTTAGACGTTTCTCAGCAGTCTTTCATTGCAATATGAATGTAGAGGAGAAATATTATATATATTATAATATAGTATTATATATAATATTATATATATTGTCTTATACTGTACTACCAGCCTTCTGACTGCAGAAGGTTAACTCTAGTGTACTTTCTGGTGAGGCCCTATTGCACATCTGCGTTGCTGTGGTAAAGTTACTGAAGTTGTGTGGCCTCAGGGAGGATAACTTTATACACACTGTCCGAATGGCATGTTTCTGGCACTGCACCCTGTGCATTGCCTATATACTCCTCTATGGGTGGGTCCCAAGTTGTTCAGTGTGAGCCAAGGGGTCTTTGCTAGGTTGATCGTATCCCATTCTTATAAAACAGAGGGAGAGAAGAGGGATTCCTTTGTGAAGGGTTATTTCTGGTCATGGTAACAGAGCAGAGCTGCAAGGTTTTAGGCATAAGCCCTGTCATGAACAGCAGCACATCACTTGTGTACAACCAGGCTTTGGGAACTCTCCACTGGGAAGGGAGAGGGTTGGACAGGCAGTGCAGTGAGAACTTGGCACTGGAAAGCAGAACAGATTTAGCCCTGATATATCCATCTGGACATTACGCCAGGGATAATGCCATGGATAACTTTTTTCATGTTCTCCAAAGGAATACTGTATTGCTTTGCTGTGAATTATCCAAGAAAGGACAAGTAAAAGTGAATGTCTACTTCTAATTACTTGGTACTGAATAGTTATCAGAAGTGAAAATTTACAGGAACTCAAACCTGGCACTATTTCAAAAACCACCTGGCGGTTTCTCTATCAATAACTTTATCAGTAGAAAAGCCAACAGAAATGTCTTCTAATTAAGGATTTTAATGCAGCGAAGGCTCCCCTCCACTCAATTCATTTACTCTAATTGCTCCATATTTTGCAAATATGTCCTTCCAGCTGGTACAGCCTGTAATAATCACTTTAGTGTTTTTATTTCATATAATGCATTGGCTTTCATTTCTGTTCCTATCTCCTGGCATTAGGTGGAGTGGATTTCTCCTTTGTGCCATTGCAATGCTCCTTGTGATATTTCCAATGTTTACCTTTCCAAAAAAGCTTCCTCCTCGACATAAAAAAAAGAAAAAGAAAAAGAAGATGAACTCTGATGATGTTTCAAGTGATGATGAAGTCATGAAAGAGAAAACAAATAGCAAAATACAAGCAGACAGTGCAGTTCCTGCCTCTATGGGATTTGGAAAGAATGTTAAAGGTGAGGTTTGTTTTTAAGTTTTAAATGCTTTAAATTTTGTATACAGGTTCATCTTCTAGGGTTGTATGAAGTGTAATTGAAGGCACAATTTTTGCATGTTATATTTAGTACTATGTTTTGTTATAGATGGTCCTTCAAAATTGCAAAGTACAGTTGTGAGGGTAATACATCCTTTTACTTAAATTATTGAAGTGTTTATTGTGCACCAGTGACAAATAGTTGGTCTGTTTGCTATAGTTATATGACAAACTATAAGGTCATATAACTGTATGACCTCTATTACCAGGCACATCTGTGCACCTTGCAGTTTGCAATTGGCTTACTTGCTTAAGCTGGCCTTGACACAATAAAGTGCACTTCTGAAAAATAAGCAAAACAAGTAAAAAAGAATTCTAGTAAGTGAGTTAAATTACATTCATGTATTTGAGCAAGTTAACTGGAAGAGATTGCTTTATTTCATATGCATTACCTGGCTATTGTATATTGCAAGCTTTTTTGTTTTCCAAAGGCAAGGATGAATGAAACCTGTGCGAATTTTGAAACTCTTGTTCAAAAGATTGACAAGTATTGTGATTTTTATTTTATTCAATGAGTAAAATATTAATGTGAAATTTAACAGTCACTACTAATGATTGATAAAATGCCATGGGAAGAAAATGCAGTGTTGTTATGTGATGTTAAAAATGAATCAATGTGAGGCAAATAAATTAGAAGTTTACAATGTAGGCTTAACTGTGTCATAATATTGAATAGTACAGGACAGAAATGAATGAACCTTAATGCCTCTGTGTTGTCAATGCTGTTTTGTCCACCTCGATTTCCATGATATGAAAGCTGTTTGTGCCAGGTTAATGATACTCTGATGCAATTGGGACTAAGAGAAATCATGAAACGTCATTTGTATCATTCGACATAATTTGTACTTTAAACTTTTTTTTTTTTAATAGACATGAATATGTGTGTTACTTTTTCATTGGATATCAGTCCAGGAAATAACGATTGACAGATTTTTTAATGGTAGATTTACGATCACTTGTTATATTGAGTAGGCAAATCTTAGCAACACTCAAACCAGTATAATTCTAAGTAATGTTTGCCCCCATGCAGATTGGTTTCCTTTACGTTGCATTTATATCAATACTCTCAGGGTAACTGAATTTACTGTTAGCTTCTTTGAAACTAAAACAAACAAACAAACAGACACAGGAAACCATAATTTGCTTGTGATGATTATGTTAGCTTACAAAACAGCATCTTTTCAAGGCACAGAGCAAGGAAGGTAAACTTGCAATATCAGAATTTCAGAACTGTGTTCTCCCTTGGTTTCTCAGTGTAATGGTTTCTGGTCCAGTCATCTGTGCAGAGTAGCTCAAAAAGTGATGGAGAGGCAAAAAAAATATGTCATGTACTTCCTTTTTTGAAGACTCTGTATTCCCCATATTATATGTTAGTCCCTGTACCTAATATTTTTTCCTAAATCCATAAAGATAGTTATATTTTTTTTTGGCCTTCAAACCTACAGGCCTCTGACTAGCAAAAGTAGTTCTGGGCTGCTCCTATCAAGGTTTTCTCACTAGGTCAGGGAGGTGGGATACAGGAGATCAGGCTGGACTCCTTCCAAACCATTGCAGGCAATCTCACAGTAGAGGGACTGCTTCATCCTGTAGGTGTGCCTGGAAAAGATACAGGTGTTCAGCCAAACTCTGCATCTGGATGAATTTGCTGATGCTGGTTCTCCATTTCTGAACATAATGTCACCTTTCACGGGGTCACGTGGTATACGTCTAAGATATATATCAGCCTAAACAGGTATCATACCTTCTGCTAACAAAATCCTAGATTAAGATAATAACTGTGCCTCCAAATTAGAGCTTTTCATATACAAAACATTTCATTTTCTCTAGAGGAGAAACTTCAGCATGTGTAACAGTGAAAAACAGGGTTGTATTCCACATGTCAGGAAGACACCAAGCGAGTCAAGATAATGCAGAGAAAAATATTTTGCTATAAGCTGATAATAGCTTTCCTATTAGGTGTCATTCACCCCAGCAAAGAGGGCCTGTAGCAGGGATGTACTATCATTTAATTATTTTTCAAGTTTAAGTGGGCTTTATGGAATGAGATCATGCCTCAAGCTTCTCAGTTGATGTAATTTCATTTATAATGGGAAGGAAATAGGATCACATGTGTCTAAATCATTTAGCATTGCTTCTTCTGAGATGCAGTGTACAATTTATACTTCCCATTGAATTTCAGGTCTTCATCTTTTAATAGGATGTTAGACAGAAACTCCACTTAGGCAATAGCCGGGAGACAGATGATTTTATAGGTCACATCTTCTGTTCTCTACTAATAAATATCAGTGGTGTCACAGTCTGTCATGACAGAGGTCAGTGCCATTAACCTGTAAAATCCGTGCATCTTTGCTAGGAAAGATGGAAGAAACTGTTTACTTTGATCTTCTGATCTGGCATTGTCTTTCTTGGGAAGCCTTGTCCTGCTGTAACTTGTCCTAATTTCATGTAAGTTAGTTTTCTAGGTGAATGAAAAGGAATTGAAAAGTTGTGATAGGAGAGGTCTAGGGTCATTTTTCCTGCAATGGCTGCCAGGACAGGCTGAAGACATAAAATAAAACTGGCTCACACTGGAAGCGTCTTCCAACTTCAGTGACCTAGGCTTTATTTTGGCCCATGACAGAGCTAGGATCAGAAAAAAAAATATAGATCCATCTTTGCTTTTTCTCAAGTTTCAAGACACAAGGGCTTGGAATTCAAGTCTTTTCCTATTTATGTTACAAGTAAACAATGTGAGAGGGAGAATGCTTCTGAAGCAGGTATCAAAAGCATTAAACAGGCCGTAGGAGGGAGAAAATTGGATGATGTTTATTGGAAGAAATGGAGGTAGTATAAATAACATGAGATAGAGAAGATTGATAATGAAGAAGTCATAGTTCAATCCCATACACACAGATAAATCATGAACTTGAGCAAACAGAAATGCTGCTTTCATTTATTATGTGGATAGCCTTAGGCTTTTGTACCATGGAAACTGTTTCTGCAGTCCCTTTTACCACCATAATGAAACTTGTGCAGTTGGGTAAAGGAGCAGAGTAAAGAAAGCAAATGTATATATTACTCACCTAAAATGTACTGACCTAATCTAAGGGGTGTTAATTGCCAGTATTTTATAGTCTTTTTTTTTTTTTAAGTTTTGAGTTTTGTCCCTATATATGTGTAAGTAAACCAGTGTTATCCCTGAGCCCAGCCTCTTAAATGTGCAATTTTCCTGTCAGCTTTTTCATGTCTGCCAGCTGTCGTATGCCATTCCCAGGCAATCCCTAACAGGGACTGAGACAGGATAATAATGCTTGGCAGGATATCAGCCGAGGTAAAAGAAATTCCTGGGGGATGTGAAGTGCTGAAGTGCTCCCCAAGGAACCCAGCTGAAGTTTCTGCAGTCAGTAAGAATCAGCACGAGAGGAGGAGATGCTGGGCTGTGTGCAGAGGTGGTTGGTGAGCCCTGTAAATGTCAGAGAGTTCAGGAGGCCGTGGGCTGGAGATCCTGCTGTGCCAGTGACCTTGAGCAGGTCGTTCCCCCTGCTCCTGGCTTGTGTCATCCTGGAGGACTCAATAGAAAAGGTTGGCGTTGCCCCATGCAGCTTGCTTGAAAGCAAACAAATAGTCATGTGTGACTGAAAACATTAATTTCCATTCTGACAAACAGAACCAAAATTCTGTCTCAAATATTGGCTCTGCGGTCTACTGCGCAAATGCAGAAGCTGCCCCTGGGACTTCAGTCCAGTGGAAGCCGCCCTCAAAGCTGCAGGCTTGGACAGAGCTGTCAGGGCTTCGAGCACCAGTGGGAAGGAGATGCTGTGGCTGATGTCTGTGTCACCCTTACAAGGGGGTTTGTGATGGGCTACAAGAGGATGGTGCTGTACAGCCGGACAGTTTATTCCCCTGGTGGTATTCACTGCACCACCTTTGGCTAGATGTAAAAGAACAGGTCTAAAATAAAATAAATTAAATTATGAAAAAGGAGGTGAAGTTAGAATTATTTCTTTTTTTTTTTTTATTGAAATACTGTTTACAGTGCTTTAAGAGTTCTGCTTAGAGCAGTATTTACAAATATTTGTATTGCTTGCAGATTTTTTTAGGCTTTTCCCTTACTGTGAGTCAAGCAGCAGTCCAGCACACCAGTGAAAGAAAATGAATACCGGCTAGAGATAAAATATGGTCAAAAGGCAGGAGGGGAAGAAAACTTCCAGTAAGCTAGCAAACCGGTCCAGCAAGGCAGGTTCCAATTTACGTTTGGTTACATGCTATGTTATTTTTTTTTTTTAAAAAAAAAGGAAAATGAAAATGAAGAATTTTGAGATTTTAATTACTTCACGGTAGAGTAAACATATTTGCAGCCATACTAAATGATTGTTTCAGTTTTAGGAATGTAATTGATAGAGACTTATTTGTTCAAATGACAGAATGACGTTTGTTTCTGCTACACACTTGCAAAAATGAGAGATGTTTTTTGAAGACCTGCTAAAAATCAGAACCTGACAGGTTTAATAATGACGTTGAAATGAAAGACTAGGTCTGTGGCTAGTCACAGAAAAATAATGTGACATTGAAATGTTTTTAATGCATGATTGATTATGTAGTACAAAGGATCCTTAAAGTTTTTATCATTCTTGCTTCTTTACTAGAATTAGAGTGGTTGGAAAATGTGAGATACTTAATGTGCCTTTTTGTTGCTAGTTCTTAAATTCAGGAGTGTAATACAGGTTCTGTTACACAGGACTTACTGAAAACAGGGAAAATCCAATTCTGCATATGTATTTTTATTTGCAAAATTCTTAATATGTAACAACGTTTCCTTGTATATCAGACAGTTGTTCTTCAGAAATCATGAAGAGCTTCAAGCCTCAACTGCTACAGGTGGCATGTGGTGGTGCAGCATACAGGAATAGTCTGTTTTATTTTGTGCCAGAAATTACAGCAATCAGAACAGAGCTGTTCCCTGGAGAATCCTTCACATGGGTTTAAGAGAACTTGTGCTTATTCCAAGACACTCTGAGTTTTATCTATTAAGCAGTACAAATCCAGTTTGAGTGTACTAATTAGTTTTCAAATTAATAATGACCTTTAGGCTGAGTGCTCAGTACCCTGAAAGATATAAGTAGGAGTTAACAGAAAGCACAGCTCTGCATCAGAATGCCAGAGCAAAATGTTCAGTAGCTCTGCAGTTGCTTATCTAATTAGTTCTTCAGTATCTTTAGATCGAAAATTCTAAACCATACATTTTCCTGACGATCAATTTTACCAGGAAGAGCTAAACTTTGCTAGGTATTATGATATTTGGACCGGGTCCTTTAAAATAATGGTTTTAGCAAAGATCTTGGACTTGGTTCTAGGCCAGAGACTTCCAGTTTGTTTCTACAAAGAGCACTAAGTCGGTCATCCTAATGAAATTACATTTCTGTCTGTGATGTCCGGTCTTCTGAAAGTTGCCGTCTTATTATTGTCTTCCGCATTTATTCAGCACATGTGAACAGCTATCTGGTGTACAAAGCTTTTTAGCAGACCTACTCAAAGTCACTCTTCCACCAATACTTTTTAAGTCAGTATTATGAGGTTGAAATGTGAAAGACACTGTTTTTTTCTTATTTTTGGATTCTTCATAACAATCGTATGTCTGTGTATGTATCATACATGATCCTAATAGCCATGAACAAACCAGGTGCTAGGGCAGACTGACAGTGTGGCTGGAGCTCATGCCACTTACTGTTACTGAACAGGCACCTTCACTCTGTAAGAAGTTTTCAGTCATATACCTTTTTTTCTTTTTCTTTTTTTTTCGCTAAAACTTTGGCAAGAAGGACAGAATTGGAGCAACAATGAACACGTCCCATCTATTTGCTGCATTTGAAAACAGGGAAAATTGTGTTCTTGCTGAGTCAGCATTGACACACAAAAAAACTGGTAGGGGCCAACCTGAAGTCTTAGAGGATACTTTTTTTATTTTCCTGAGCAAAATGTTTACTCTTTTTGTTCTTTATTCCCCTTCTGTCTTACAGAGGGAAAAGATCTTGTAAGATGAAGATGCTGTCTTATTTGTTTGAGGCTGGTATCATGCATTTTGGCTCTTGTTGCTGTGATGGGCTGCCTCAGCCAGTGCATGGTCTCTCTGCCACCGTTTCTGTCATCTCCTCCTCATCCTGACAGCTGAGTGCTGCTGCCTATATTTAAAAACACTCAATAGTTGAGTTTCCAGCAGAACTGATCCTGGCACTCTTTTTTTTTTTTCCTGACCCCTTTCTCAAAGTGGCAGCAGCACGGTCATAACTGCTTGTTGCCATTTTGAAGGGAGAGGCATTCATTCCCACACCATGTTCCCAGGGAAATCCTGCTACAGCTGCCCTACTGCAACCCTGTGGCCGCAGTTTTCTTAAACTGCATCATCTGGCCCCATGAGAGGCTTTGCAAAAGCATCTTGGCTTTGGTTTCTTTTTGCATCTATGCCCCCATCAGCTAACCTAACCCAACCCAACCCAACCCAAAAATAGACACGAAGCAAAAGTTGATGAGGTTTGAATACTAATGGTATTGTGGAACTTTGATGTTTTATCTCTTTCATTTCCTGCTGAACAATGAGATCAATTTTGATCAATTGTATTTGGAACATGCATCAGATTTGACAGTAAATACTGGTAAACTTTTCTTTTTGTACTCGCTACTGTAATATAGTTTCTGCACATGTACAGCTGCATTACATATATTCATGTTGATATTATTTTGCCTCATACTTGTGTTTTCTTGTTTTTTTTTTTCTGTTCAGCAATTATAAACAGTACCACAATTAAAAAGAAAAAAAAAAGCAGTGTTTAAAAGCATTAAGATTCAAATATATCAGTTCTTCTTAATATGATGTATTCATTACTTATTTCCAACAAATTTAGTATTTAACATTTAATATTTTTCTTCATAGAGGCACCAAGAGAGCATTTGACTACATTAAAATTATAAAAGCTGTACTTATAATGAATTCATAATATTTGACAACTGGCATAAATTAAGACTGGATTCAGGCAGACAATTGAGGTGCTAATTTGTGGTCTGACAAGTTTTGACATGACAGGATTCTCAGCTATGCTTGCTTTTATACAGATAACCTGCTGAAGTCAATGGAGTGAGTGAGACAGAGTTTTGACTTGACAACTTTTAGCTTCAATAATGTTCTTGCTCAGGAGTTCTGCTGTTCTGCATTTATTCAATACATTTCATTTCTAATGGGTGCTCTTTTCATTGAATTCAGTGGGCTTTGGTTCAGGCAGTGTTCAGTTCACATGCAAAGTAAGAAGATAATGTTGGGCTGAAAATAATACTTGTCATGCTTGGATAGAACATCTGATCTCGGTAGAAGCCCCAAGGAAAAAAAATGCTTAAAAATCATGCTATCTAATCTGAAAAAAATAAGTCTTGAATAGAGCTATCATCATCTTGTGATGATAACTTGACATTGCTAAAGGACTGAATTAAAAGTATTTAAGTGCTTCTTTTAACTACAGTTCTGAATTTCATGGGGTTTTGGTATTTGGTTTGAGGATAATTGCAACATCTATGAACACTTTTTCAATTTAAGCTAATGATATGCTCTCATTTTTAATTGATTGTTTTATCCCTTCTGGGAATATTAGTTGTATGTAATGTATGTTGAGATTCATTGATATTGACATCATTTTTTCAGTATGCTTTGTCTGCATGCAGTGCTAATATATTTTAATCATGTACAAAAATATTGTGTGGTCCTTTATGCAGGAAATTATAGAGGGGTATGGGATCCTTTTTCCTCATGTGGAGTGCTAAATTCAGTATTGTCAGTTCAGCAGGGTGTTATTTCAGAATAAGACATCAGAATAATTCCAAATTTGCTACATTGTCTTGCCTTTTTTTTTTTTTTTTTTAACTGTTACTACCTAGGCCCTGTTTCTTCAGACAGTTTTGTTAAAACAGACTTCAGTTCTGTTTGTGAAAAATGGGACTGCAGCCCTGGGGCGATGCAGTGAGATAGGGTAAGAGCAAACAGCAAAGAGTGCAATGCAAAATAAGCACTCTCCCTTCCGCTCAGCACATGTAGCCAGATGCTAGCAAGCCATTATTTACAGTCCATCTCAAAGAAAATCAATTTGTTTTGTTCCAGCTTGCTTTTGTTTTTCACTCATTATTTATAACGTTCATTTGTCATTTTTGTCATTTTATAGAGCTTCCAAGAGCAGCTGTCAGGATCTTAAGCAACATGACATTCCTTTTTGTGAGTTTGTCATACACAGCTGAGAGTGCCATTGTTACAGCTTTTATTACCTTCATTCCCAAGTTCATCGAGTCACAGTTTGGCATCCCAGCTTCCAATGCCAGCATCTACACTGGTAAGGCATTGCCAATGAGTGTAACATTGCAAGGGTTGTTGTTCTTTCGCTGATGAAATAAGTCAATGTAGGAATGAACCGAAAACACTGTTTTTAGAACAGGTGATTGGATCCAGCTTTGTGAATTTGGTTAGATTTTCAGGCTGTTCTTTGATGTTTGATATATTTCTTTAGTAAAATGTGAACCCATTATATTGTTAAAGAGCTGGGGTTTTTTGTTTTTGTTTTGTTTTTTTTGCGTAAGCTTAGATATATAGTGACATTTTCTAATATGCTTATAGCCTTCAGGGGGAAAAAAAACAACAAAAACATGCTAGAAAATGCCTAGGGGCATTGCTGTGATTTGTGTGGCTTAAAAGATCTTTTAAAACTGTTCTTATTTCATGTGAATTTTACTTCCTCTTTGATCTCTAAAATATCCTAATCTTTCTTTCTCCCCAGTGACCAGTTGTTTGTTTATGCCATGCTTCCTTTAGTCATCTCTCCCCTCCAGGCTGATGGTCTTCTCCCTATTTATTTATTAACACTGAGCATGCAGCGATCCAGCCTAGTCAGGAGAGCTCCCCACATCTCCCTCACCTGACATTTCAGGTCTGAGGCCCCTCTTTTGCAGGTGCGGTACTTCCCCTGCTGCTGCAGCAATGTGCAGCAAAGTCCAGCTACTAACGTAGCTTCAAAGTTTCTGTTCTGCAACTTTGTACTGCTCTGGGATGAGGGAGGGATGAGTTCCACCTGCAGCTTCCCTAGGGGAAGGGGCCAAATTCTTGTGCAGAACTGGGGCCCATGGCATGAAGATCATCTCCCTTTTCTCCCAGCTGCATCAAAGACACTTGTCTCAATCTCTGTCTTCTTTTTCTTTTATAAGCATCTTTTTGCCTTCCCGTAGAGAATAGCTGCTAATTGCTAGGCAGGTTAATACTTTGCTCCCCCATGCTTCCAGGTATTATGCCTGAGAAGGCATAGTGGAGTGGAGAGTGAGTTGTGGGAGCAAGGGTGAAGTATGAGGAGAAGGCAAAAAGTAGTAAGAGAAAGAGGGACAAGACACAGAGACATGTGGGAATCATTTGTCACCCACAGTAGCTGAAACAAGGCGAGGAATCTCTCTAGAGTGTTGAGGAGAAGCATCAGAGAAGCACCATGAGGTGACTTCTGTTTGAGAGCTTGCTGGGATGAGATTTTCTTCAGGGCATGATATCCCTGTATTCTATATCTAAGAAGGAAAATTTGACTGATGGAGCGATGATTCTACCTGAAGTTTAATGTAGCTACACACGCATAGGAGTTTTGTTGTAATGAGTCTTGATGGGATTGCTACTCTGTAACTCACTGCATTCTCAGGATAAGCCGGGAAGATTGTTACCAGACAAAATATTCAACAGCCAGTACATTAAAGGACATAAAAAAAGATGTGACCCTATTGAGGATGTGAAGCTTCCTTTGTGTTGTTGGGATGTGTTGTTTCCCCTGCTATAAATTGGTAGCTAAAGACTATTTTAATGCACCAGAGGAAGAAGATGAAATGGCTCGGGCTATATGTTCAACATGGACAAGTTAGCACCGCTTCCACATCCCCAACTCCTAAACTTAGCACGAATGCCAACAGTTGTTATTAATTTTATAAATTCTTTTTCTAGGAAAAATGAGAAAAGGAAACTTGGAGATTTTGCATTAGACTGCTATTAGTTAATCTCATAAATGATATATTCAGTTTACAAGATTTTCAGGTTAGCAAAAGGAGGACTTACAATATATTACTGCATCTACATACATACATTGCCTTGCTGAATCTTATCTGACTGATATAAATTTTGCATTGGTCATTTTCCATCTCAATTAATAAGCAGCAATTCCTTAATTAACTCTCAATTTGTTTCTATTTTTAAACAAATGGCATTAATCAGCAGCAAAAATGCCATGTGCCAAATTACACGTCTTGAACTTGTGCAGCTTGTGCCACAGTCTTGTCTTGTTTGGAATTTTGTTTTCTGTGTGTACAGCAGGTAACATCCAGCCTTCAGGCTGTCTTGATTTACCCAAAAATTAACTTTGACTTTAGGTTGCAGGTAGATATAATCTATATCTTTGACGGAAGACAAATACAGGTTAAAATTTCAAGTGCTTTGATAGAAGATTTACTTGTGAAAAAGAGTTACAATTCAAATAATTTGTAATTTGAAGAGCTGCTGTATTATGAAGCCCTGCTCTGGTAACTTCTGCTAAACTGGTTACAAATAGCTTGGATCCACCTTTAGTTCTAGAAAAGGTATAGCACATATCTCAGATAGAATTGGTTTGAAAATCTCTACAGTGTTCCCTTTGGAAGTATATGCCTCTTAGCAGATATTGCAGTTTTCTGTTACCAGACTATTAGTAGCTGTTAATATCATCTTTTGCCACTGTGGAAAGCCTCAAGCGCTGCAGCTGACAACAGCAAAAAGGACAAAGCCTGAAAATTGCTGACTGAAAGCTGATATTGCCTTGGAGCACTGTACCAAGGAGTTTTTTTGGCACATGCACAATTCCTGTAAGCCAAACTGTCATTATAAAATGAAGGAAAGTACAATGCAACAGCTTAGTATCAGATCTTAAGCTTTATTCCTCTAAATGGTTTTGAAAATGAAGAATGCATGTCCTGATTAGATGTACATGCTTTGCTTTGCCCTGGAAGCTCATCTGGAAGTGCACTGTAGCAGCAGCGTTCCTTTGACAGTATAGCACTTCTGATTTCACAACCCCTGCAGAAAAGGAGAGGAGCGTAGGGATGAAGAATTTGTACTAGGGGCGAAAGAACTTCTCAGGCTTCCTGACACGCAGGAAGGAATGAGTGCTTATGTCTGCTGCTTTCACCACAAGCAGCTAAATCTGCTCGTGCCCTTTTCAGTTTTACTAGAGAGAACGGTTTTTCCATCCCCTGCTCTAGTTTGCATGGAGGAATTTCTCTTTATACTTCCTCTTTGTAGGTTTACCCTTACCTTTTCATCCTCCTGAATGAGAGACAGCCTAGGCAGGCAGTTTGTTCATGCTCGTCTCCTCTTTTTTTATGTTCTAATCTTTTTTATGTTCTAATCTCTGTGTGGCAGAGGATGGCTGCAAACAGCAGTGCAGTATAACTCACTAATGGAAGAGCCATAACCTAATGCCTCACAAAATACTTACATGCTCAGTTTTGAGAAGACACTGGACATAGACACACACAGTCTCGGTCCTAATGAAAAACTTTTCCAATATACGTACCCTCAAGAGAGTAAGAAAGAAGAGGTAAATTCAGGTCCAAAAGATGCTAAGAACTCAAAGCTAAGTTGTAAGGTGGAAGGAAGAATAAAATAACGAGGTTAATTATATCCAATAAGCCCTTACCTTGCACTAGATCCTTAGTTCAAGCAACTGGTGTAGCCAAGGATTTGGTCCATGGAATTTGGGTCTGACATGGGTGTTTCAGAAGCCATCACAAGCGATCCCAGTCTGCGTTCAGTGGGTACATGGGCTTCTCTGATACAGACTTCTTAGGGCAGGGCATGCGTGGCAGGCTTAGATGGCTGAGTTACTGTTTTCATCTAAAGAGAAGATTTTCAGTGTAAGTGAAAGGATTGGCATTTCTTTCCCTTGTTCATATTCCAGTCATTGAAACTCGAGAGAGGTAACAGCTTTGAACTTCATGAAAATCATTTAATTCTCCTAGAAAGGCTTATAAATTTAAATTCTGCTCTTTTGAGAAAGACTGTTTTTGATTCTGTGAAGGGTTGTTATTAAGAATCTTCCTCATGAAATGACATTTTACTTTATAATGCCATTGGTGATGGAAGTATAATTAAGGCAGCAACTATTTTTACCTCTTATGTTTGCTTTCACAACCTCAACATTTTGATAAATGTAATGTCTCCTTCACCTTTAGACAAAGTAGCAGAGAATGAGAATGCTCTGCAATAATATTAAAGATATTTTCAAGTGATAGTCTTACAGGCTTCTTTAGAAACAAGACCAGTATCTTTAAGAATTTATATTGTAATATTTAGCTTCTTCTCCCTAGATGCAGCTGCCAGAAGTTGTTCAAATTCCATATTTATGTGGAAGACATCTTTATTAGCAAAGACCTTATTTAAAGACTTTCTCACATGTCAGTGAGAAGCAAAAGCCAAGAGAAGCTAAGATGCGCAATAAATTCACTGACTTAACTCAGGCACTGGGAAGTGAGGACAGCCCTGTGACATATGGCCAAACTGCCACCAGTGACAAATATTTCATGGGCATGTCTTTTATGGCTTAAACTTACTGTGTTTGATTTAATTCTATTCTAAATTAATTTCTTTAATCATATTTGATCAGTTTACACATTAAGAGGCTGTGCTGAAATGAGTGGGGCTGCTGATGGAGGAAAGTGCTGTTCTACTTGAGCCAAGTTACCAGAATGCAGAATTTGCAGCCAGCCACCCCCCAGGTGGGCAGGCTCCGGGGTCCTGCCTTAGGTTAACACTTGCGCTTTGCTGGACTGAGTCATGTGAGTAGGAAGAGGAAGATCCATGTCCAAATTTGGATTTTTTCACATTTTTAGTAATTAGGAGCAATGCGTGTCCCTTCTCCACATTCTAAAATAAATACAAAGCAATGTTTCTGCTTGTAAATACAATAGTTCTCTTATAGTGCTTTGGCTGCTGGTAATATCATAAGGAGGCTTTTATTAATTCTTTGACAATACTCCAGAGGTTTGAAAAGTCTGACTCAGTTTGCTAGCTAGCAGAGAATCAGACAATGGAGATCTTAGTACAGCACTTTTAGTCATCTATTTAGGGAATTAAACCAATATTTATGTTTTATTCTATTTCTGTAGGTCCTGTTTTAATGTTACTTGAATTTCTTCCTGGCAGGTGTGATTATTGTCCCAAGTGCTGGTGTTGGTATTGTCCTAGGCGGCTACATTATCAAAAAGCTGAAACTTGGTGCGAGAGAGTCTGCAAAGTTGGCTATGATCTGCAGTGGTGTGTCTTTGCTGTGCTTTTCAACTCTCTTCATTGTTGGATGTGAAAGCATTAATCTAGGGGGAATAAATATACCTTATACAACTGGGTAAGTGTCTTTGAATCACCAGCTTTTTCCAATAAGCCTGGTAAAGAAATGTAAAAAATGCTGATGGCTGATGTACTGAAGAAGCCACATGATCAAATAGGAATATGGTCAGTATTGTAGTGTGAACCCATACTATGTGGCCCTTCTGTTTTACATCTGGTTTGTAATGAAGTCTGTGTAATAACTCACCTTTTTGAGGGATGGGAAAACACATTAGAATGAACTTCAGTGATTTTCACAGGAAATAATAATAATATCCTGTGTATATTGCCAAGAGTTTAGCTAGTGTTTCAAAATGTTTTCTGCTCAGGAAAATTGTGAAAATACTGAAGGGATTGTAAAGATTATTTCTGAGTAGGTTTGTTTAATATTACCATAATAGTATCTTAGGTCTTCAGTCCTTATTTGGGAGGAATTATTTGGGCATATGCTGTTGATATTAGTGGTGTGTGTTGCTTCCGAACCCCTTACAAGTTGTATGAAGGCCCTCCATTGCTCGCCAGGGACGCTGACCAGATTATAACTCTTAAAGAAGTGTGTCATGAAAAAGAAGGTATGGATGTGGGAAGGTAATGTGAGTGAGGGATTCAAGAAATGCATAGAAGGGAATTTTTTAAAAATTAGGGATATTTGGAAGCAAGAAAATGTGGTAAAAATCGTGAGAAAGTATTTCACTGAAAATTTCACTGGTAGTTCCTCAGAAGCCTGATCAGGAGCTTTTATTTTCTTTCTTATTAAATACATTAACTTTTCCCCAAAATTGCTTTCTTCAGAAGAGTGCAAATTTATCTGAAGCAATATTTTTCAGTTTGCTTCCACATCTGAGACAATGTCTGTTTCTTATTTATGGCTAGTTGCTGGGTATCGAAGACATTTGAATATCTTAGTTCTTAGTTTTAAGGCTCAGCTTTGGACTGTAACATTTTGAGGTTTGGAAGAGACTGTAGAAGAAGTGTGGAGCAGGAAAAGAGATGATCAAGTGAGGAAAAAACTAACCTGGGGCAGTGAGCAAGCCAAATGAAAAATAAGGAAGAATAATGGGAAACAAGGGAGGGAGAAAATCGACACTATTTTCACAGAGAATATTTTGCATTGCTGTTGCTGTGTGTTACCAAGTTGCTGTCAAACTCTAATTCTAGAGGAAGGAAAACCAGTAAATGAAAGTCACGAGTTGATGGAAAGCTTTTATGCTCCTTTTTATTCTTAATACCTAGAGTTAAATCTCAGTGCCAGTGGGCTAACTGTGGAGTGGAGTAGCGTGTGCAGTAAATCCTGGTCTGAGCATAGTGGGCTGAAGAAGGAGAAAATGGGAATGGAAGGTGGATGGAACACTTTGATTGTCCATCTTCTGGTGATGTTTGTTGATAGCCTGCAGGGGTAGATGAAGAAATGAAAATTATTAGGAAATAAAATATAAATTTCAGATAGCAATTAACTGAACTGTGTGGCAAGTGAGAATGTTCCTGTCTGACTAGTGAGAAGGCTGTAGCCTGTGAAAAAATGTTATTTAATTTAAATCTATTCCAGAACTGAAGTCAAGGCAAACTATTGGTATTTGAATGCTCACATTAGAATTGTAAGAGTATCTAATTCATTTTTGTGGTAAATAATATTTGCAATAAATACATTAATTGAAATACGAATCTATCCACAGTTGTTCTGAAAGTGCAGTAGCATTAGTTCTTTACCACCTTCATCTAATTCTTCTTACTTACAAGAGATGAGACATAGTAATGGCAGGATTTTGTGAAGTATTGAGGTATATCAGGTCTTTGAAATCAGTATAAAAATTGGTATGTTAGATGGTAATGTCATCAGAAATTGAGAATAACCAGCATATGATAAAGCAGTGTTCCGGAGTTTGCAGCCTCAGCCCTACATAACTTTTTTAGTGCAGAGATCAAATCAGCTGATAAAAATGATAATAAAAAAGCAGTACTACTCATAAATTCATCTTGAAAATGTGACATGGTAAACATACTATTATTCCTCATGGTCAATCATTTGATAACTTCAAATCATTTACTTGGTAAGGAACTCTTCTACTCAGACATCAAAGAACATAATTGTTCATGTAACAAAAAAGCATGCTTTCATTCTGAGGTTTAATAAAACATGTACTTCATTCTCTAGTTCTAACGCAGTGCAGAGTATGGACATCAAAGCCAGTTCAACACACTAGATCAGATACGAGAAGCACTAAAGCTGTTTGGTTCAGAGTAAATTGTCTTGCACAATGTGCTACCTTAACATGGCTATGCCAAGTCTGATGTCTGAGCTACCTGTGCTAGCAGCAGCCTGCAGATCTCAGCAGCACTGGGCAAGGTAGACATACTGTAGAGGAGATTCTCCTTTCTTAATCTTCTCTGGACAAGTATGTTCAGTTCTATTTTTCTTTTCTCTTACATTTAAAAAAGTAGTTCTTTTCCTTTGATGAGCTGAGACATAAGCCAGTACATAGGAGGTGGACAAGCTGGGTTTTATTTAACATAGAAATATGTGCAAATCAATACTGAGCAACATAGACCACAATATATCATAATTCAGTATGGTTCATAACTCAGTATTTTTCTGACTGTACCAGCTGAGGGGAAGAGGATGGGACCTCGAGGCACACACAGATTAGAATACATTTCTACACGCAAGGATTCTCTGCTATTTTATGTTGGGCACAAGCAGTTTTTCCGTTGTTGGCGCGTCATCAGCAGTTCTGTTATCAGGAAGGTCAAGGACACCTCTGTATTATACATCTCAGCATTTCAGAACCTCGTTCAGTTCCCCAGCCTTGTCTCTGAAGGCATGTTTGATATTTGAACACAGTATAAGGAGCCTTATGTCAAGCTGCTGTTTGGCATCCCTTCTCTTGCATCACAACCAGCACCCAAATAGGAAGCCCTGAATCAGTGAATTGTCTCCTTGCAGCCCCTACACTGATGTGGAGCCCCTGAGACTCTAATGAGAACCAAATGCTCAAAAATTACCCCAATTAGTAACTTATTGAAAAAGTGCAAGTGATATAACGATGCAATCAATACATTTCAGTTTGAACCTCAGTAGTTATAACAGATCTTCTTAATCTGCAATTGCTAAACAGCAACAATAATAATAGTTGGTGTTTGAGGCTGGCATCCTGCAGGGTACTGAGAGCTTTTGATGGAAGTCATTTGGTGTTGTGGATCTCATATCCTCTCCTTTTAAAACTCTTCATGAGTAAAATAAACATTGTAGCACTTCAGTGAGGAAAGCAGGAGCAAGAAATAAGTGACTGAGAGTAGTCTGTCTTTAGGAGACCACTCTTTTTAGGAAACAATTAATGAAAGAGCAGAAAATGTGTTTCCAAGATCCAGTGGACAGCTTTCTGCAGGTCTTCCTGTCTCACAGCTCAGCCTGCCAGCAACACCTAGCCCCTCTGAGGGATGTGCTGTGAAATCTTGGGGGTTATATTTTGAAGACCAGTGCAGTGATATCTGGTCCAGGTAAAGCAGACCTTTGTAAGGCCTTTCTAAGGCCCCCAGCCTTATTAAAAGCAATTTTGATATTTCTTAAATATTAATTAGGGAGAATCCAAAAAGAATCGCACAATCACAGAATGATCGAGGTTGGCAGAGACCTCTGGAGGTCATTTGGTCCTACCCTCTGCTCATGCAGGGCCACCTAGAACAGATTGCTGAGGACCAGACAGCTTTTGAAGATCTCTAAGGAGGGAGACTTGCCAACTTCTCTGGGCAACCTGGGCCAGTGCTTGGTCACTTGCACAGCACAGAAGTCACTTGCACAGAAGTGCTTCCTGATGTCCAGAGGGATCCTCCTGTATTCCAGTTTGTGCCCATTGCCTCTTGTCCTGGCACTGGGCACCACTGAACAGAGCCTGGTTCCATTCTCTTTGCACCCTCCCTTCACACACATTGATGAGATCCCCCTGCGCCTCCTCTCCTTCAAGCTGAGTAGTCCCAGCTCTCCCAGCCTTTCCTCACAGGAGAGCTGCTCCAGTCCTGTCATCACCTTAGTAGCCCTTCACTGGACTCTCTCCAGTAGCTTCATGTCTCTCTTGTACTGGGGAGCCCAGACCTGGACTCAGCACTCCAGGTGCGGCCTCACCAGTGTTGAATAAAGGNCTCACAGGAGAGCTGCTCCAGTCCTGTCATCACCTTAGTAGCCCTTCACTGGACTCTCTCCAGTAGCTTCATGTCTCTCTTGTACTGGGGAGCCCAGACCTGGACTCAGCACTCCAGGTGCGGCCTCACCAGTGTTGAATAAAGGGGAAATAGGAGAGAATAGCTGCTTTGGTGGTTTGTAGACCTGTCTTTTCTATGTTTTGTGATATCAGGTATCTAAAACAGGCTCCCAGGGAGCTTACTCATAATGACAGATTCCTGGATTAGTTCAGTTCCACCTCTCACATTTCTGGCATGTAATGACTCAAAACAGGCACTTTCTGATTGCTTTCTGTTGTTTTGGTGTAATTAAAGTTTAGTTAAAACATGTAATTGAGTTACTGAGGCACTTAACATAACAACAAAAAAAAGTCTTTTTCTTGTACCACCAGTTTGGCTTTCTGTTACCCTTGTATCTCTTTCAGTCCAGTCAGATCTCTTAATTTGGAAGCAGTGACTAATTGGATCAGAACAATAACAACAAAGAAGGAATCCAGCTAGCACAGTGAGAGGGTCCCTTGTTTGACAGCTACACAAAAATTGTGTCATTGCTGTGATTCCAGCTGCTTGCCAACAAGGAGACTGCAGATCCAGAATGTCCTAGGTCTTAAAGCTTCAACACCAAACCAAAAATATTACCATCAAATTAAGATAACCTTTTTTATCATATAGTCCAATATTAAGATTAGAGAAATTGTGTGGTGCAGCGGTTTCTTTTCTTTGTGTTTCCTTGGTGTTCAGTAGTGTAGGTTACTACAGCAATCTAAATAAATATTAATAAAACCACGTGCAAACCAGTTCTATGTTTAGACGTTACCAAAATATAGTCAGGCATTGTTCTGTTTAACTTCATGTCATTTAGATTGTATCCTCATGGAAGAGGGTCCACCTTTTTTTTTTTTAGTATCTGTGCATGGACTGCCAGCACAGTGAGGTTTCATTCCGAGCCTGGATATCTGAAATAACAAGTCACAGCTCTAAAGACTCCAGCAATATATCCTGCCTTATACTTTTCCTCTTCTTACTATATTCCTAAACAAAAAGCCTTCCACAGAACAATAGTTAGAGAGGAGAACAGAATTTAGACAAATAGTGTTAGGAACTAGAGTCCCTTTTACCATCAGTCACATCTAAGAAAGGTCTTCTTTTTATTATCTTTACCAGCATTGTGTCATGGAGACACAGAACTGCCTCCCTGAGAAGGGAACAAATGTAATTTGTCAGATGGGATTCTGGGTTTTGTCCCAGTATGCATGTTTAGCAAACCTGCATTTAAATCTTATTAATGAAAGGAGCAGAATCATTGCTTGTAATTGAAAGAATAGTTCAGGAAATGCTGTCATTTGGGACTGGTCTCTGTTTCTGTGTGTGTACAGGTGCCTCTCCCCATGACAGATGTCTGTAGCAGCTCAGGTGAGGCAGCACTGCAGGTTGACAGCATCCATGCTGCTGAAACAAGCAGGGCAGCTGTTTCTCACGCATCCTGTGCATCTACAGCAGTGGGTGCATTGAAACTAAGCTGCTTTTCCAACAGGCCACCTCATGAGCAGGACTTACTAGCTCCAGTGCAATTTCCATAAGACCCTGCTTTTTCTGACCAATGCAGGTAAATTTGTGATGTGCTGTGCACTAATTCAGAGCTCACTGCTCTGTTTTCTTTTGGAGAAAGTAGGCAGCCTCCCAGAGTCAGACGACAGGATTCGTAGAGTTCTTTGGTTCGGCTTAGTACTGGAAAAATATGCACCTTTAAGAAAAAATGATTACCACTGGGAAAAGCATTCACAGAAATATGCTGTATGTGTTATATAGTAGATCATACATGATGAAAATGGGGTTACATACATATGTGTCAGTAGAGATTTCATGTCCTCAGCATCTGTAGTCCTTCATTAGTTTCCCGTCATTAAAAGAGGAATGAACAATGGCTGAAGACTGAAAGTAATAAAGATAAAAACATGAACCTCTTAAAATTGTCTGATAATGAGCTTTGGAAACAGAGCTAATGGGTGATTTTGTCTATTACATGTTCTTGAGAAGATAAAAAAAATCTCTTTGCATGCAAGGCATTTGCTGTAAACAACAAAAAGCAAACAAACACCCAGAATAAACCATACAGTGATTTGTTAAGAAGTGATGAAAATTAGAGAGACACAGCTTGCAGTAGCTTGTTATTAATATGACCATATTTGCTTTTCATATCTGTGAACTTAAGGCTTCTTCCAAGCAAAACAAAAATGTCCCTAAGATTAAATTTTCAGAGTAGTCTCAGTTCAGTTTCCAGTTTCATACTTCTAATTTCTTGCATGCCTGATTTTATTCACCTTTATTTTTAAGTTGATTTCCTAACCTGTGTGTCATGGTAATGTTCAGCAATGCAGCTCAAGTGAGTTGGCTACGTAAGCGGAGCTACCAGGAAGCTGCCCAAAACGAAACCCACCTACTGCTGAAAAGGCTTTAATGTGAAGGAGGGATAAGAGGTCAGAAGAATGCCTTTCACAGGATGGGAAAGGCTGGAGAGGGGAACCCGAGGTGTGCCTTTCCTGGCAGCCTGGGATGCCCCCAGCATGTGCAGGGTGATGGAGCCCTGCTGGAAGCCAGGGCATCATCACGAGGGTCTCCTGGGCAGGCTGGGAACCCCTGCTTACCCCAGATATTTAGCCATCTGGGACATCCAGCTCAGCAGGCTGCCAAGGAGCTCATGAAACTCCAAAAATGCTGCCTCTCTTGTTTCTGTGAAAAATTTCTGTCACATCATGGCTGAAATTGGTGATTTGAGTGTTTTCCATCAGAGAGAAGGTTCTGTTGAGAGATTACTGGACAAGTCTGCCTGGTGGTATATGACATGTTGCTGCATATTGCTTCCTGAAATTCGGCATTATATAATGAGACAAGTTTCAGCTGATAGCTGAGAAGGTGACAGAACCAGTATCAGCCCTGGATATTTAATTTCCTGCTCAAGCTACAACTTGTTTCTAAAACTGTACCTTGTTTGTTTATGGCACAAGAAAGAAAACACTCAGGCTTTGGTTAACATCCAACTAGACCATAAAGTGCAAAGTAGCTCCAAGAGCTAAATTTGTGAACCTGATTTGTGTGATTAGTAGACAGTCAATCAATATTTAAGAGCTACTTAGTAACATTTGGTCGGCTGCAAAAGTGCACAGCTGGAAGGACAAGCATATTCAGCAGAAGCAAATAGTGGTGTATAAATACATTAAAAATGAGTCAAGTGGAAGCCACTAAGCAGCAGTCATACTGCTTAGTGTCACTAATACTCGGAGGTGAAGCGACAGATGACACGGATGGCAGTTGTTGTGTGTAGAGTGGCTCCTCAGCCAAGTCTCTGATCTATTTGGGTGCAGAAGATGGGAGCAGAACATCCCTTATCACCCATGAGGCTGCTGGGAAACAGTAAGTCTGATGCTAGCTGTTTACCTTTACAGCAGTCCTGCCCGAGTGTTACAGATGTGAAGGTGAGCAAACAGCAACCCTCACAGGACTCTAAAACTGTGGCATTCTGTGAGCATGCGCATGGAATCTCGGGGATGCAGCCACAAAAACAGTCCAGATTCCTGTTCAGCTCCTGCCTGGCTGAGGAGGTGCTAACATTCCCTTGATATCTACTGGTCTGTTTAGAGCAGAGACACTTGAGCTAGCTTGAAACAGCAGTGGCCTCTCTGTGGCACCATTGAGCAATACTGAGAGCAGGGCAAACAAGGCAGCACAGTTAATTCAATATTACGCTGCAGTGCCTGGTGTGGAGATGTTGTACATGCCAACACAATTCCCAGGGGAAGATTTTTGCTTATGGCACATGTGCAAATACGCATGCCCTAATGCAGCTCAGTACCTAGCTCACATTTAAAATCTGTCTGGTTCTGCGGATTCTGAAGGGGCCAAACTGGCATTTGTTCTCAGAAATTCAGGTCTTCTGGACTGGACTGCACACAAACCACAGGAAGAGGTAGGGTGGTGCCTGCAGCTCTGTTTACCACTATGATGTAAGAAGACGAAGGTCACATTCTTCTCCTGGAGTTGAGGATTTTCATATATATATTCTAGTCCTCAGGAAAAGCCTTCAAATCTCACTCCTGCAGCCTCTCCTCTTCATCATGTTCAACCTTGTAGGGATTACTTCAATATTCATTGGAAATTGGGTTTTTATATCTTCTCAGTAGACTACTGGATAAATGATGTAATGGAAGATGCTATTAGCTTCCAGTTTTGAAAAAAGGTCAGCTAGCTTAAACATATCAGCCAGGAAGAGGAGGGAGGGACAGGCCTGTGTTACAGAGCTAAGCAGAGCCAGCCTCCTGAGAGAGGATCCAGAAGTTGTGGATCAAGGCCAGAGTGACTGTGGCTGTGAGCTGTGGCATCCTGCAGCTCTATACACTGGTGAAACATGGCTCACAGAGTATTCAGAGTAACCTTTCAAAATAAGCTAATAACACACCAAAAGGTTCTGGTGCCACTTGTTTCTGTGATGAAATCCATGAGAGAAAAATATCCAAAACTGCATTCTGAAAGTACCACCTTTCTTCCCTGTTCAGGTACTGTGAGCTCTGGTTTTGAAGAGTCCCAGAACCATGTCGATGACATTCCCTGGCCCTTACATAAAATCTCTTAAATCTTAGAGATTTGTACAGTTACGCGTTCTCGAGGACTACTGCAGTAAAATAAGCTATTGTTTGTATCTTGGCCAGAGTTCTCCAAGTGCCCAAGCACAGGTGCTTATGCGTTTTATGATCTGAGGCAAGGAGGTGCAGATGTTTGCTGTGACTCAAAGATGGGACAGAAGCATTTGAAATGCATCTAAATCCCCAAGGAATGTATGTATGTTTCCCAATGATAACCACTTTGACTAGCATTGGCCAGTATGTTGAACAGTTATTGTGGAGAAAATGGGAACTGCCTGATAGAGTGTTTTTGCTAGGAGGTCAAAAAATTCATTGCTACAAAAGGAGGTGAGTTGCTTACCTTCTGTGTGGTAGCCTCTAACCAGCAATTTAGCTAGAGGAAATTTGACCCTGAACTCCTGATGTCCACAAAAGTGCCGTAAGTATTGCGTGGTTCAGTCTTCTGGCACAGGGCTGCTCTATATTCCTTTTGTAGGACTGAAGCTGTTTTACAGCAATGGACACAGGATACAGGGGAAGAGGGAGAAGAAAAAAATGAGGAATGGATAGAGATACGGAAGAAAAATAAAGAGCAAGCAAGAGAAGAATTAATTTTGAAACCTGCTGAAAGGAGATTTCCTTTGGAAGAAGTGACTTTGCGTCCTGGTCCCTGCTCTGGGTTTTGCTTATAGATATGGCAGTAAAGAGTCATTGATAAGGAGTCATGAACAGGATTAAGATCAGGTTCAATTTCAGCAGGAAGGATGGAAAAAGGCTCCATTTTGGAGCTTGCTGATAAAAGTACCATCAAGGAGGTGTAAGTCTGAACCCCTTCAAGTTGAGGAGGGCCTTGAATGCCAGGGTTCCCACCTCAGGCACTTATAGAGCCAATGAAGAAGAGGAAGCTTCCTCTTCCACTTCAGAGGAGTGTTTTCTGTTATAAATCCATGAAGTACAGTGTAGCCAGAGAATGCTATCAGCGCAAAGGGGCAGCTTTTTGCTCCGTGTGTGGGAACTTACTGAGCTATTGTCAGTGGGCACCCGTATTCCTATGAAGCATCAGGGCATGGGGCGCTTTTCCCCACTTGTGGGAGCTTGGTCACCTGAATTTAGGAGTTCAGCTGTCTGAGTCTAGGTTCAGCTCCATCACTGACAAGAGCTGTTGTGAAGAAGGCTGGAGGTGAGGGCCTGCCCCCCCTTTCTCTTGGGCTTGCTGTATGATCACTGGGCTGAGTCTGCCTCTGGTCACTGTCTCTGAACACACTTCTGATCTGCTCTTGCCGTCAGTCTCAGCTCCCAGCTCACCTTCCCTTGCAGAGCAGCCAGGGAGCCAGCTATGTTGCCTCACTTCCATGTTCTGAATTTCTGGAGATCTTCACAAGTGTCAGCTGTCTTCATTCTTTAGAGAACCTGCCTTTCTGACTTTGGCACCTGGATGAACTAAAAACTTTCAGGTTTAGATATTGTAAACTACAGTCCATAAAGTAAGTGGTTTGAAAGTGGCCTTCTGTCTTTAGAAGAGTTCAGGTTTTGCAGTACTGAATATTTCAATGCATAACGGTTGGGTACTTTGAGGCCCCAAATAGCATTTACAAGCCTAGAGGGTAGCTGAGATAGAAGATAAGACTTACACTAAACAGTAAACCCCAGAAAAAAATGCTATTCAGGCATCACAGGAAACTGTAGATTGCAGTTCTTGAAAACATAATAAAATTGTGGTTTTCCTCAGTAACAGGAGAACCTTCAGGTGAAAACCAATATCAGCTGCTTTTCAGGTCTCAGTTGCTTAGAATAGCCTTGTGCAGTGAAGAGGGAGTGTGGGTGCAGAATTCTGGAATCTTGATTTTATTAAGCAGAAAGGTATTTAGGAAATAAAAGCTAGGGTCCCCAGCCTCAGCCAAGGCTGTCATTTCAGAATAGATTGGTATGAATAAGATCATTCAGGTAACTTTTTCACTGGCTTAATGCCTTCATGTTGCTGGCAGTATTTTAAAAAACAGATGAAATTCCAAATGAGATGCAGAAAATTGAATCAGCAATAAACCACATTGCAGATGCTTGCTTTTCCACTTATTAAATTAATTTAGCAACCTGAAGCAAGACAGAGAGCATGGTAAGTGTAGTAAAAATAGGTATAAATATAATACAGGCTATTTAAAAAATCATGCCTGCTATATTTCGGCTGCATAATGACAGCAGAAAATAGCTTGCATTTCACGGTGTGTCTGCATATATATCTAAACAGATCAGTTCTTTTCCTTTTGGTACTTGAGCTAGCATGTTCAGTAATAGCATGGATCACAAAATCACAGAATCACAGAATGTTAGGGATTGGAAGGGACCTTGAAAGATCATCTAGTCCAATCCCCCTGCCAGAGCAGGAACACCTAGATCAGTCACACAGGAATGTGTCCAGGCGGGTTTTGAATGTCTCCAGAGAAGGAGAGTCCACAACCTCTCTGGGCAGCCTGTTCCAGTGCTCCGTCACCCTCACTGTGAAGAAGTTTCTTCTCATATTTAAGTGGAACCTCCTATGTTCCAGCTTGTACCCATTGCCCCTTGTCTTATTGTTGGATGTCATGGAGAAGAGCCTGGCTCCATCCTCCTGACACTCACCCTTTACATATTTATAAACATTAATGAGGTCACCCCTCAGTCTCAGGATGAAAGGTAATACTCTGTGCCTGTGCCTTCAGGTGCCTTCCAGCGTAACACCCTCTGGTATTATGCAGGAGTTAATATTAAATGCGATTTATATAGTTGCAACTACAAGATTTCACTAGAGTTTGTAAATGTTTTCGTGGTGGTCATAAGAACCCCTTAAGTTTATTTCTTTTCAGGAGCCTTCATGTGTTCAGAGTTTACAAGCAAAATAATAGATGTGGGACCAGTGTGATAAAGCCAGAAGAGCCAAATTCAAAACAAGCAACAGCTCATGTAGCTGGCTGTGGACTGTGGAACAGTCCTTGCTGTTGGATGTCATGGATGCAAAAAGTTTAGTGTCAGTGGGAGAAATATATGGTGAAGAAAAAAACGGGGGGTTATGAACTAAAAAAAAAAAATTAGACTCAGAAAATATTTTGTGATGAGGCTCAACAGAAGCTGAGAGAATACTTTTTTAGGGGAAGGAAGTTGCTCAACCTATTCTTATTCTTCACTAGTCATCTGCTTATGGCTTCTGTTAGAGACAGGATATTGGTGAAGAGACAACCATGGTCTCAATAGGCATTTTTATGTGTTTCTAAAAGTTTTCACAGAGAATGTGCATGTACAAAAACAACTTTTGGGTTAGTCTTCAGGCAGCCAAGGGAAAAAAAACAATGCTATAAAACTCATATGAGCAATCACAGTGACTGAAGGGGCTAAAGTTATAGCAGCTCTTCAGAGAGAAGGAAGTTAGTCTGAGGTTTCCAAGAAAATATGCCCATTGAAAGTAAATGATTTTACAAAACAGTTATTTGGCAGAAAAATACAGTTTGATCGTCACCTATTTTCTCATTAATAAGGAGGTTCCAGATAATACAGACTGGACACCTTACAGCCTCTGATATCAGCTCTATTTACACTGGGCCCGATTGTGCCAGCCTGTTTTTAACTTGGGAAGAAACAAACTAGTATCCGTTTTATCTTTCTTTAGCTCTTTTATTTTAACTTGGCTAGTCTATGACCAGAATTTGTATATGCAGTTATGTTGGGGTTTTTAGTATTTTCTTTCAGCAAAGTTGACTTTGTGTCTGCTAATGCTTTGTTCTCCAAGCCTTCACTATATCCAGGAATGCCAAAAGTCTAGTGTCACCCTGGTCTTTGCTTCGTGGCAGGGAATAACTGGGTGACTCTTGCAGTGTTTGTGCCTAGAGCTGGCGGTTTATATGTGACCTGAGAGTTGGGCAGCGCTGAAGTGATGTGGCAGGCAAGGCAGCAGCTTGGTAGGCAAGGCAGCAGTTGGTTACTGTCCAATTTCATCAACCTGAGTCAAAAGCTCTGACTGTGACAGCCGGCAGTGAGTTGTAAGCAGAGCTGATTTCTTTCTACAAGTAGCAAGGTGCAGTATTTGATCAGTGGTTTTTTTTTTTTTTTTTCCATCTTCTTCTGATGTAGAGTCTATGATCTTACAGATATGGACTCTGCCGTTACTGAGGCCTTTGCCACTTCTGGAATGAGCCACAGTGGTACAACTGGTAAAGCAGAGCCATGGTGGGATAATTTGTTCACAAAATCTCCATTCCAGCCATGGCACTCAGTGGCACACTGGCACTCAGTGGTTCTGAGCATACAGCCAAACCCTTCAGGGGAGGGCTTAGAAAGTTGGGTTTTGGCAAGACCTTGGGCAAAAGTCCAGGGAGGTGGAGTAGTGGTTCTTTTACAGACATTTATTAAAAGCACAGTGCTTTTCCAGATCTAGAGAGATTCCTGTTTTTTTCAAACACACATATCAGTAATACAAGCATTAAGTTTTCTGAACAGTTGTTGGTATGTGGGAAGAGATTCCTATTTGTTCACACAATTTATATCTTGCCAGCAAATCAACAGCAAATTGCTGCAGCTTATGATGGACATATAAAGTAGCAGCATCTTAACCTTTAAAGGAAAAATCAGGGGAAAAAAACACAACTCCTACCCAGGCAAATAACATAAAAGTTTTAAACTTTGGAATTATTTTGGATTATGTTTTCAGTTGATGGCAGAGATGCCTGGGGCATTCTTCTATATTGTTTAAATCGTGTACATGACTTAAAGTTAATGCAGCCTTTCTTTAACGATCAAGTGTCAGTTCCAGTGTTAATGGGTAAGATGTTTTCTCCCTCTGAACAGCAGTATACCTGTGCTCTCTCTACTAGTATGCTCTTTTTCCTTTCTTCAGTCCCACTCTTGCCATGGCCCACAGGAATCTGACTGGGAGCTGTAACGTGAACTGTGGATGTAAGATTCATGAGTATGAGCCTGTCTGTGGATCAGATGGAATAACATATTTTAATCCTTGCCTAGCTGGCTGCATCAATGGTGGCAACCATAGCACAGGGGTAAGTCCTTCACCCACTCACCCATATACAACCTACAAATAGCAAGTAGCCCCTCAGGACTGGAGCAGATCAAAGGCTGCTCTGTTTCTGGAGCAAACATCCCTCCTCCTTGAAGCATGCACTGTTTTCACAAGTTTGTCGATGTTACTTTTAAAAGCAGTTGGTTATTTTTTTGTTGTTTCTGTTCACTCTTTGAATGGAAGGAAGAACTTAACTCTTCAGATAGTTGGAAATGTTTTAAACACCTGTTTAAATTTAAAAATGGCCTGTTTAAAGCCATTGGTGTTTGTGCCAGTCTTGTCATAAATAAAGAACGCCTGTTTATTCTGCTCTTGTAAAATAGCTTTGCCATTCTCATGTCCTTCTCTAGACCTCTTCCAAGCTAAGTGATTTTCTTTGAACTCAAGTAACCAGAAATTAAAAGATGTTAATAATCTACTTTCTTTCTTGTAAATACATTGCCTGTTACAGCCCAGTCTTCCCAGTCTTATGGACTGGGGAAGGGCATCCTGCTGGTAAAATCACACCGTGGAAATCTGGCAGTTTCCAAGACAGGGAACAAGAAAACGTTGAAAGGTATAATCTGACCTTACTAGCAACAGAGCAGTATGGTTATGCTCATTTCATACAAAAGGTAAACTCTTAAATTCTTCTATTACAAAACAGTCTTTTAAAAAAAAGAATAATTAAGAAAGACAAGAAGTAATGTAAACATTGATTTTCTAAGGACTTAATTGTACTTTCCAGAAAGATTATTTATAATGTATCAGCCTCCTGATTTGCTGTCATGAGCCAGCCTGTGAACAGGAGGATAGTGGTTCCATCACTGCCCTTTCTTAGGTTTGACTGGATAATGTTCCATAAATGCAGGTTCCTACATAGATTCCACTTAGAAGAGACTAGTTTCCTTTATAGTTTTTTGTTTTGTTTTGTTTTGTTTAGATTTGATTTTTTTTAAAAGGTGAATAGAATGAATAGGAAAATACACTTCTTGATTAAATAATGCTTTCTGTAGGGTACTTTTAAAAACAAATGTAAGTTTGTGTCACTTTATAACACATAAAATGCTGCTAACCTGTAACATTTGGATTTAGGCTAGTATTTTCAAAATTAACCACTTAAAAATTAGAAGCAGGAAAAAGGATGCCTGTGTACAGTTCAGAACTTATGTACACATTCCTATACCCTACCATTTCATAGAATCATAAAATCATAGAATATCCCGAGTTGGAAGGGACCCATAAGGATCATCGAGTCCAACTCCTGGCACTGCACAGGTCTACCCAAAATTTTAGACCATGTGACTAAGTGCACAGTCCAAACACCTCTTAAATTCAGACAGGCTTGGTGCAGTGACTACTTCACTGGGGAGCCTGTTCCAGTGTGCAACCACCCTCTCAGTGAAGAACCTCTTCCTGATGTCTAGCCTAAACCTCCCCTGCCTCAGCTTGACACCATTGCCGCGGGTTCTATCACTGGTGATTAAGGAGAATAGGTCGGCGCCTGGCCCTCCACTCCCCCTCGCAAGGAAGTTGTAGACATTTCTGTTGTATAAGACCTCTGTCTCATTTAGTGCAGTCTTGGTTTCTCTGCTGATGAACCAAGATTTTCTGTAGGATGCCTATTTTGAAGCAGTAAGGAGATTAAGGTGAGGACTGTAGGAAGAAAACAAATACTTGTGATATTAGACAGTGGAGTGCTGCCTTGGGAAACTGGATTCTGTCATTGCTTCTATTCCTAAATGCTGTCGGGCAAGTCATTTAAACTAAACTTCTCCCAGTTGGTCATTAATTTTGTATTCTCCATATTCTGGATAAAGGACATGAGCAATAACCAGAAGTGTCATTTGCAGAAGCAGTGAGTGCCTAAATCTGTATCTGAAGGCAGAAAAAGTTGTGTTTAGAATATATTAAGTTGCATATAACGAGAGATATTCCTAAAAAAAGGGATCCTGGTTGTCTCAAATTTGCCACCCACATTTCCAAAACTTTTGATCTGTTTCAGTTACTTAGCTACAAAATAGGGATAACAACATCAGTGTCTCATAACTGTTTTGAAGATAAATCACACCTTTTTGAAAATGTTAAGCTATAATCATGAGTGTGATAGAAAAATCTATATGAAATATGAGCCATTCTGTCTTTGTAGTGGAACACGATTAGTGTGAGGAAAAAAATACATGGAGCCACATTTTGAAAATGGGAGGTAAACTACTGGATAAATATTTATTAAGAAGTTCAGCTAAATCCCATGGAAAAAAAAAGTAAGGCAATGCCATAACATAACTGCATACATGGATGTAAAGTAAGTTGACAGGCAAACCTAATTTCGATATTTCCTGATGTCTGAGTGCTTAAATCTACAACATCAAGATGGTCTTGTAATGCAGCTTTTGTGCGTGTGTGGTCCTACATTTTATGAATGTGAACATAAAAACCAAAACCTCCTTCCTCTAAAATCACATGGGCCCCGATCTGTTTTCTCTCTAACACTGGAATATTCTCATCTACTGCACACCCCTTTGCCATTAGAAAACAGTAGTAGAATAAATGTGATGGGAGGCTATTTTTGACCTAGGTTTTCCTCACCTTGCTCAGATCACAGTCCCCTTTGCCTGTGAAATGCCAGTTTGCTACACAGTCTTTTCATCCTAATTTCAGCTTCGTCCTCCAGTCTCACTGTTTAAGTCTCTGCTTTCCCCTTATTCTCTGTTTTTGCTCCTGTCTACATCCCATCCACATCTACATCCAGCTGAAAGTTTCCAGGCTCCAAGTGTGAAGTGCAGCTTTTTGCTCTTTAGCCCAGTCTGGTAGGTTTCCACTGAGATAGCAGAAGACAAGTCCCAAAGATGAAGGCCAACAGCCTGCCAAATTCCAGAATATGGCATTGTCAGTACTGCTTAAAGAGTGTTTCCTCACAGTTTTGGTAATATAATAGAAACATTCTTTTCCTCCAGTCTCCCTGTCAGAAGTGATTGAACTTTTTCAGCAGAATTTTCCAAAAATATTCCAGAATTTTTTTTTATTGGTCAGCCTAAATGGTGGGAGTCATAAGCAATGGAAAGGCAGTCCTGTCATTGGAAGCTTGGGCTGCTTTTGAAAACACTTGGAGTGGCAACCTTGATTGTACCTGGGGTAATAATGCTAGAGGCAGAAGAATGAGAAGCAGTATTTGATTCCTGATGAGAAGATTATATGGGATGTACCATGTTCCTGTGTAATGTCTTTTCCACACAAGTTTTTCACATGGAAATGTTCTCTGTTTCCCTTTTCCCCTCTCCCCAGGTAAGAAATTACACAGAATGTGCCTGTGTCCAAAGCCGCCAGGTTATTACCCCACCGACAGTGGGCCAGCGCAGTCAGCTCAGACTGGTTATTGTCAAAACCTACCTGAATGAAAATGGCTATGCTGTTTCTGGGAAGTGCGATCGAACCTGCAACACGCTTATCCCATTCCTGATATTTCTTTTCATAGTAACCCTTATAACAGCGTGTGCCCAGCCGTCAGCAATCATAGTGACACTCAGGTAAGAACTCAGTGTATTTTTTCTGTGCCTGCTGTCATCAGCGTCTGTGTCAGAAGAGGCTGGAGCAATGCAGCCTAACTCCTTCGAGCTTATGTATCCTTAGAAAGTGAACAGAATAGGGCTGAAATGGATAGGGTGAAACTTGCTTGCATTTAAATATGTAACACGATAATGCACTTTAGGAAAGAAATGTCCAGTGATTTCCAGACAGTATAAAGAGAGAACAAATAGCAACATAACATAAGAAAGTTATAACTCTTAAAGAAATTTTCAGCCTTCTTAGAGCAATGATTTGGATTTTAAAATATAAATGAAAAAAAAGTTAATATTTGACTCATTCATAGTTCAATCAAGAGAGGAAGTTTTAAAATGATCCTTTTCTGTTTCTTTAAATTGTTCATGTCTGCCACATGCCTCTTTTTGAATCTTCCCTTTTTTCTTCCTAATAATTTTGAACTTTAAGTGCTGTACTGTAGTAGTGTTGTCACCACGGTCATTTGGGGATAGAGAACAATGTGGTCTTTGTAGGGAAAGGTAGTGTCATTTATTTGTCCGTTCAAAGAAAAATATTCAGGCTTTTGGTTTGGCTTTTCCCATCTTTGCCATCTGGTCTGATAAACATTATCACTCCCTGTAACATCTTTGCCCATTTAAAATGCAACCTCTGTACATGAACTTCAGTCTTATTTTTAAAGAAAGTTGAGCTGAAGAAACAGAATATGGTGAATTACTAAAACAAATTTGTATTTGTGTAATGTGTATTGCCATTGTTAAAGAGCAGCAAGAAGAATTACAGGGAAAAAAGATAACTCAGTAATTCATTAGGATTTACAAAGGACGCTCATAGGGATCAGTTCTACTGCTAGCAGGAAGACAAATAGAATGGTTCGAAGGTGTTGATTTGGTTTGGAATATAAAGTTGGAGAGCTCTTAGAGTTTATGAAATGAGTTCCTTCTGGATGGAGATGAGCTGGAAGATGCTCTTCAGAAGCACACCCAGAATGATCCAGCTGCAAATGGGCATTCATTCCCTGGGACCAGGCTGGAGCTTGTCTGAAGTAGAAAGCCTACAAAGCCTGAAATGCTTGTAGTGTAGACATCAGGTCTTCAGCACAATCTGTTTTGCTCTGTAAATCTTCTCTTGAGCTTCATTAACTGCTAACATAGTGGTGCCTTTTGACCTGTTTTTGTATACAATCTTTCTCAAAATTCAGTTTTTTTTTAAGCCAGCCTAGGGCCTTTTCTTTCTGCGAAAGTGGTCCTCCCAACCAAGTGGGATTTTCTCCTTGTAGTGTCATCTTTATATCTTCACCTTGATATTCTAAGACTATTGACATTCTGCTGCAGCTCACAATTGGCTCCCTATAAAAATAATAATTGCAAATCTTTGTAGTAGGTCATGGAGCCTTGGAAAACATGAGACAGACGAGAACCTGGCTGCTCTCTCCTTAGGCTCAGCCATCAGCCTAGCTCAGAAAACCACTGTCAAATGTCTGTGTCTTATCCTCAGAGAAGAAAAACACTCTCTTGCTGTCATTTTCTCAGCTCAAGTGGCCAAGGTTTGTGCAAGAGCCTGCTGCTGACACATGGAAAACTGTGCTGTGTCACAGCAGAGTTTGTCTTGAAGTTTGCTTTTCAAAAAATCCACAAAATTGGTAAAGGATCATTGATAGGATTGTAAAGTCAAACATTCAGGAGCTGGCACATCAACTACTTTGTGCGCAGCACTGTTGTCATTCGAGTACTTCTGACCTTATTCTTTCTTTCTCCACCTTTTCCACCTACACAATGAGAACAATAATAAAACATTGTCATTGTATTACAATTATGGAAAGGTAAACTACAACCAGGGAACAGTAATACTTCAGAGAGCCTCACACTAGTGAGGTGCATGAGGGAAATCCTCAGCAGGATTTTGTAATGTTCAGCAAAAAAGACAATGACTCCCACACTGGAACACTGATGCTAACTGTCCCAAAGCACATACTGTGCACAGTGAGTCCATCGGAGATTTGTGGCCCAAGTTAGTTCTCTGATTTCTCAGTTTCTGAATGAGTGCTTGACTTCAAAAGCTTGACTTTCCAGCTGTACCTCTTTGACTGTAGTCTTTCTGCCTGTTCTTTATCCTATATCCTAATGTCACTGCAAGCTGCCTATCTTATTTCAGACCTCTAGGTTAAGAAGAAGAAAAATTGTGATTTACTAAAATTGTTTGCTATGGCATTGTGGAATATCACTACTTTGTATTTAGTCCTTTGAAAGCTTGACAATTTTTCTTTGAAACTATCTCGTATGCCTTGTGTTGAAAAGGAACAGTGTTTAGACAGGCTGTTTGGATGTTTCTACTGATATTTCTCCTAGTCTAGCTCCAAAGTGCTTATGCAAACAGAGATCTGTTAAATTCAGAAGATGAGTCCAGCTTTCAGCAGCTTAACTCTCTATTAATTATCATTTGTCTGAAAAAAAATAGGGAAACCAAGAGGTTAGATGAAATAATAAAAAATTGTTATGAAAAGTCACAAACATTTTAGATGGATTTTCCAATTTCCTTAATAGTTTTGGATCAAATTCTTCAGGCCTTACATAGGTAAAGAAAGGTTCGAAGACATGATTGAGATTTTGATTGAACAGGGACAGGAGAGGTTAGCTATTTTTTTTTTTTTCTAGCAATAAGAGTTAACAATATTAGAAGCTAAACAGAAGAAATTTAGACAAGGATTTATTATAGCTCAGAAAAAAAGCCAGGAGGTAAAGGCAGAACATACCACAATGATTATCTGATATTGACTGTTTCTTCAAAGGAGTTTTCTTTTTGCCTGCTAGGTCTGTGGAAGATGGGGAACGGCCCTTTGCACTAGGAATGCAGTTTGTTTTATTACGAACACTTGGTAAGTCTTGCAGTTACTAAGCTTTCACATAATCCACAGAGTTTCCAAAAGGCTTGCCATGTTTGGCTTAAATGTAGCATAGAAGTACTAATATTCTGTAAATATACCACTAATTGCCCTGACTAATTGTATCAGGAACCAAAAATTAATAGCTTCTGAAAATCTTGTAATTGAGAATGTATTTAATATATATATATATATTTATTATTACTGACTTTCTGGAACAAGGTTTTTATCCCAGAAAGATTCAATTTTTATTTAAAAAATCCTTCCAGAAAAAAAAAAAAAAAAAAAGAAGAGATTTGTCACAATGGTCATTCCCCCATGAAATGATTCAGTTTTTGACAAGTTAATGCTTTCTTCTGACAAAAATGTATTGGTAATTTCCTATTCCAGTTAGATTGCACAATAAAAACAGTATCAGTCTTTTAATATTGTCTGTAGAAGGAGTGTGTATATCTTTCTCCTCTCTCTCAGATAATATTGCATATTCAAGGACAGAAACAAGGGTTACTTGGAAAAGAAGATGAAGTAGCAGTGCTTACCCTATGAATCGATTCCATGTATTAATGCAGTTTCTATAAGTAATTTAAAATGATTTTATTTTCTGTTTTAGAAACATATTTTTGTTGCTTTCAGAAATAACAATAGGTCTTTGCTTTTTCAAAGTAAGAATCAAATGTTACTTAACGTCTGATTTCAAATGTTTCAAAGCAAGAAGAAAGCACGTGAAAAGTGTTTTTTACACGAAGTGATTTTTTTCAAGGTCTTGAACTTTTGAAGTCCTGCCTAACAAGTAGTCCAGGTGTTCAGCTACTACCAAACTTGTGAATAGAACAAGCAATGACTATTCTAAGTGAGAACAAGAGGGGAACCCCATCTAGCTGCATCTGGTCAGTAAGGCAGCAGTTTTCTTTGAGGAAGGCCATTTCTGACGCATTTTAAAGGTGTCATATTTCCAGGGAAAGTAGGAGTATATAAGGGTTTGGCTGCATTTGTAGCAGCTTTAGAAGTTAACTTCTGTTTCTGAGGAAGATCTCTTCAGAAGAATATTTGAAATTTTAATGGTCTTATCACTTCCATCCTTCTTCAGTATTAGAAAATTTTGCAATCTTGCAAAAAAAGCAGCACCCCCCACTTTTTCCTAGCTTATGGGTAATGGGTGTTCAGCAAATAATGCTCTGGAGATAACATCGTGTTTTGTTCCTCTGCTCATTTTATTTCCTGAGAGCAACACTGGAATTTCTTTTGGGGGACACGTAGTTCATGAAGAGCTGGCTGGGGACCACAGAGTGGAGTAGTAATTATAGTAAGGTGTTGCAGCATTGCCTTATTTGCTTGAACACTGTCACATGTGTGGTATGTTTCATGTCTGGGATAAGTAGTGGTGGTGGGAAGAATAGCAGGGTTGAAATCTCAAAACTTCTTGACCTACACCTGTTTGGCTTAGATACAGAGTTTCTTTAGAAGTCTTCTACTGTATGCTAACACATATTAATTATATTGCTATTTTGATTTCAGCTTACATTCCCACTCCAATTTATTTTGGGGCTGTTATTGATACCACGTGCATGCTTTGGCAACAGGATTGTGGCGTACAAGGATCTTGCTGGGAATACGATGTCACCTCATTTCGTTTTGTCTACTTTGGATTGGCCGCTGCTCTCAAGTTTGTGGGATTCTTTTTTATTTTTCTGGCCTGGTACTCCATTAAGTGTAAAGAAGAGCAACTGCAGAGACAGAGATGGAGGGCTTCGCCGATGAACACTGTGAGTGAGATGGTTGGCCAAGCTGGACTCCAACAAAACTATGCACGGACTAGATCCTGCCCTACCTTCAGTTCTCGAGGAGACATCAGCGTGGCACAAGGAATGAACTGCATAGCACAGACATACCCTGGCCCCTTTTCAGAAGCAATAAATTCCTCAAATGAAAATGCATTGGAAGAAGTCACTGCTGAGATATAGACCCCTGGCTTGGTAATGTAATGTTTAGTTTTGTTGGTTGACTTAATTACGGCGCCTTGTAAAACACCTGTGCCTTCTATTTTTAATCTAAATGTAACAAGTGAGAAAACCAACAAAGCTTAATGCAAACAACCATAGTATGTTCCTGAGGGCTGGATACCTCAAACCAACCCAAGTTCTTATTTCTCCCTTCCTGACAATGGAGTTTTAAAATTGTGTTTGTAATTATTTCAGATGTGTCCATTAAATGTCCATGCTCTGATCTAATATCGATGTAAGGGTGAGGTATTACAAACAGCAGAAGTCAGTGTAAGAGTGACAAAAACTCATATTGTTGATGTCTAGATGTCACAAAAATGCTTAAATGTATCATCAGCTTCACATCCACAAATCATATTTTTAAGAGATGAGTAATTACTGTGATTCTGCTACAAAGCACAACTAAACTTGTTTAAACTATGCAACTTACTTGGATAATTATATGTGCAGCAAATTAAGTTTAAAGTTTGCTTTTAAAGACATTACTGCAACTCAATTTGAAAGGGGCTATTTTCAGACATAAGCATTAAAATAAAAAAGAACATAAGGTTTAAAGTACTGTTAATAACATGTTAAGCCATACAAAAGTTATACATCAGGTAATGTTTGCAAACGTTGAGACATAATATCTTTATCCTGTCAAAATGTGCATTAATTTTCATTTGATAGGATGCAGTCATTCTTCACAAAGTACACAGCCTAGGAAAGTATAATGCTTGGAGGAAAAAAGAACCTTCAGTATTACTTTGTAATAACACTGAAATGTAGGAATTGTATACACATACCAGGCCAGACGTGCATATTTCTTTAATGATATTGGCAATTATCTGGGTGGCTGTTATTAGCACCAAATCCATACTTCTCCTGAAGAAGAAAATAACCAGTTATAGCTTAATAGGAAGTGCTTGGCTGCATTTCAGAAGTGCATGCCAGGCTAGTTCAGCTTTGGTGAAGAAACCTCAAGGGAGAGCTAATGGGCTTGTTTCATGTCTGACTGGCTGTGTGGGACCTGGTGGGCCCCTTCCGGCAGGGACTGGGGCCAAGGTGGCACCGCTTGCCTCAGGACTCATCAGAGAAATCCTTCAATGGGGCTGAGAGCACGAGGGCTGCTGCAGTGCATGGCATGAGGCTTTCCTCTCGACTGCTGGCACCAGTGCAGTGCTGTGCTCCCCACCAGCAGTGTTTCTGCCCCAGTTCTGCCTCTCCTGCTGCCTGGCATTGGGGCAGGCTGGTGGGACAGCCCTGGAAGTCGTGGTTGTATGGTTTGTTCCACATGTGGCCAACTTTCCTCAGCTTCATTTAAAGCTTTCCGTAAAAGCAAAGGGTGAGTTGGCTGTCCTCCACTCTTCCAGAGAAGAGCTAAGAATAGAAATTGTCTGCAAGCATGGACCCATGGGATGTGATGTGGCCTTTGTTTATTCCAAATTACTGTGGTGTGTTTTCTCCCCTGGAGATGCTGAGACTTTCTCATCAAATGTACTTAGCATTTCATATCTTACTCTGGAGGCTTTGTAGTGCCCTTCTTATAATGTACTAATGATGTCTCAAAGGGCAGAGAATGATTTCAGGTGGACACCAGAAAGTCAAAGCTGTATTTTGCCCTGCAGGGAAAGTCTTAGAAGTTTAGGAAATTAAAAGCACTCTTTTAAGAGGACTCAGTGATGGGCAGGTTTGAGTTTTGCCATGTGGGGAGCCTGCATGAAAATAAATAGGAAAGAGCAGAACTTTGGGAATGTAAGAAAGATTTTCTTCCTGGTTTAATTTTTAATTTACAACATGTAAGTTGATAGAACATTATATGGAACCAAGTCCCGTTTCCCTTGAAATTAAAGGCAATACTCTCTTTGGTATCTGGGATGCTTCTACCCCAAAATACAGCATAGACGAATATCATTTAAATCACCTCCTGCTATTCTGTACATACTAATAGCTTTCTGGGGTCAAGCCTGAGAATTTTCTTTTGTCTTGTGCAGCCACTGGGCACAATATATCCCTAGTCAGGTTGTGCCACCTGAGATGTTAGCTTCTATACTTCTCATCCCGAGGAGTAAATTTTCTTGGCTTAAAGGTACTGGGTACAGTATTTTTGCCATAGGGTATCAGTATAGATGTTAAAAATGTCTTCTTCTCCTTACAGTCTTGAATGTTTCTTGCACCAGGAAATTCATGCCATGGCAAAATTTGAGGCAAAGTAGTAGGACAAAATGTAATTGCAGCCCATCACCCATCCATTTTAATCACTTGCCCATTTTAATCAGCATGGGATGAGGTGAAGAGAGACAATCTTCAAATACCTCAGAAGCAGAGCATTTAGGGAATCATAAAGAGGCTGGAGATGAATCATCTATCCCGATTTACTCTATTTCATGCCTTGTGTGCACGCCTTTTCCATACAAATAACAAGTGAGAGCAGATTAGGCTTGTAGGATTGTCAGGAGCTAACACTGATGACAGAGAATGAGAGTTATGTAAGTGACACATCTGCAACTGCTGCAGCTTCTGAGCTGATTTCAAAGGAATTCAGAGCTTGTCAGAATTGAGAACTTCTGTTTTTTAGGAAATCCTGACACCTCAACTTCTAAAAATATTAATTTTTTTTAAATGTCTGAGAAACTGGAATGATGTTCACTTTGGAAATACTGAAAAAGCTGTGTTTGCATACCTTCACTAGCCTTTTAATTTTCCTTTCAAAAATATATGCTCAACAAAAATAACATCAAGATTCTTTAGTATTTTTGATATAGATAATTTTGACAATATATGTCTACAAAATCATTTAATTAAATCAGCATCCTCTGAAGGAAAGAAAACCCAGCCTCTGGCCAATTTTTGTTTTTTTCCTGAAGGAGGCTTTATTATGAGTAAGCTGTAACAGTCTAAACTAAGCCAATAAAGGCATGCAGGGTAAAAACAGTAACTCACTAGAGAAGTCAATTTCAGTATTGTCAACACTGACTGAAATATGGACTGAGACCTGCTGAACAAACACTATTTTCTATCATTGCTCAAGGAAGCAGAGTTGTCATGAAACCGTCTGACCATAAAAAGTAAAATTCCAAAGTCATTTAGGTTTAACTTGTGTTAAGTTCTGCCATCCTCCTCTCTACCTGCAAACACTTAAGTTTGGTTAGCAGCAAGCACAAGAAAAGGTAAAGGAGGGGTTCTGCTCACCCACATGCTGCTATTGGTGGCAAATGTCTTCTACCTGCAGTTAACCAGCCAGGGATAATATGGAGCAATGACAACTAGAGGTTAACTACAAGTCCCCAGGGAGCCTTCATGCTATCAGAAGGACAGCCTACTTTCCTCTTGCACCAGTTATTCCTGATTTAGAGTGAGGGACGTGAGAGGAGAAGTAGCCCCAGCACATGGACCTGACTGAAGAGATTATCATCCCTGCTTAGCCTCCCATTCATATGTGTTTCCTCAAAAAGGGGAAGACTATAGAAAGGGAATAGCCATGGTCTTGGGTGCTTATGAGCATAGAACTGTTAGGAGAGTGGTTCATAGAGCTTCCAGTTGTTGTGGTCTTAGCTGGAAAAACTGGAGAGTGAGACTCTGTATTTTCAATACTAGGCAAAGCCCTGCATTTTTGGTCCTCTTTTCCTCATAAGCATACTGGATATATGGTATAATTTGGAACTGGTAGCATTTTATATCCTTTCAGTACAGTGTAAGCAGCTACAAGAAATTAGTTGAATGTTATGGTGCAATTTATATTTAATTGGAAGCTTTCAATTCTTTGTCCAGCCATTGTATCTTTAAAAATGCATGTAATAACATACTGTTCTTCAGAACTTGCTGTTCTGTAAGTGAAGTAGGGACACAAATCTCCTCCTACGTGTTAGAAATATAAGTTTGAAAGCCCCTAAATTAATTACACGAGTATAGTGTTTTCAAAAACGTGTTTGCTTTTTTTAAAATATAGCTCATAAATTCATAGCATAACTATTTATTCATTATGGCTCTGATCCAGCAGAACACTTAAATACATTTGTAAGTTTATACACTTAAGTGATGCACTTAAAAATAATGCATGTGTATAGGTGTTGGACTGAATCCCATGTGCATTCAGAAAGGAGTTCCTTTACCCAAGGAGTAATTTCCGTGCTGAGACGGTTTTTTCCCATGGATTCAGTGATCATTGTCACCAGAATAGCACAAAGTAGCACTCAAGTACTTCCTTGTGGCATTCAAGTGTGGCTACTAATATATTTGGCAATGGAGGAAAGCTTTCATTTTCTAGTATAAGACAGTTCCTGGTAGCAACATTTAGCATTATAAACTGTAAAGCTTTTTACTAGAATTCCAACTAGAAAAAGGAGTGAGAGAAGGAGTGAGGGAAAATAATATTCTGCATACAGAAGCAGAGCATGTCTACACCAGGCAGTAGAGTTAACTAGCTCCAGAACAAGAGGTACAAGAGAACTCATCACCCGGTTGATGTCATCTAATGTCACCTAATCCAGCCAGAGATGGCTTGTGTATGATCATCTCAGACAACGGTTGCTTCTGCATTTAAAATATTTTGTGGACTTGCTCAAAGATACATTCTAGATTGAGATCACAAAACACACCATTCATGTGTTGTATGATTTTTTGGCTGAAAATCTAGGTATTATGTGTGGATACAGATTAAATAAGGGCATCTTTCCGGCCACAAAGCCAATGAAATTACTCATAGTGCTGTAGGTTTGGACTGTGCCCTTTCACAGAATTTGGACCTAGAGGTTCAAATGACGAACTTTCAGTATCCTGCACAAACGGAACCGAGCGCTGTCTGCTCTGTGGAACTCCAGTGAGCGTGGCTGGGGAGAGGGGTCAGCACCTTCTGTACTGCTCTTGCAGATTTTTCCCCAAATTGCCTGAATTATTGCTGCCTTACTACACTTTCTCTGTGTGTAATACCACGGCTCTTCATGGTGTTATATTGACATAAAACTATTGATAAATAGGTCCAAAGTGTCTTACTGTTATATTGGAGCCAGATTCTCAGCCTCATCAATCTGATAATGAGGCTGAAGAACTGGGTCAGTACCTTGTGTTGGACCTTAACAAGCTGACGCTTTAGCAAGTATGTGTGAACTAAGTGACATAAAGTGCTTGTTTAGTTTTTATACTCTGATCACTAGTTAGTACTACTGTTTTTGTAGATCAAAGACAAAATATTTCCTTAACATGTTTATCTTTGTTTTCTCAATAATCTCTCTTTTATAACGGCATAGGAAATGTCATGCTGCATTGTCTGGGTTCCCGCAGCTGAAGCCATCCAGCTGTGACTGCTTTCCAGGGGTTTAAAACACCTGGAAACAGAGATTTATCTCGACTGCGATGTGAATTGGCATAGCTTTGAACAGAGTGTTTGCCAGTTGTAGATTAAACCTGTATTAACATATTTCAGGTTTTCACATGTTGGACTTGATTTTAGAGAGATTTTTATCCTTTAGAGTGTTTAGAAGATGGACAGTTGGCATCACAATGGTAGGTTCATTCTTTGGCATAGAATTAGGGCCTTTTTTTTTTTTTTATATATATATAACATTTTATTTTACATCTAACAAATGGAAAAGGTAAACATTGTCACAGAGCAGAGATGGGACCCTTCAGTGTGGAGGCAAGATATGGCCAAAATTCACGTGATTCTTCTTCCTTACTTTGCTACTGAATACATGTTATTACACTAATGCATGCTATTACATGGCCAAAGCTTTGAAAACCTAGCTGGTCCTCAGAGAAGAAATTTTCCCTATCCTTTTCACAGAATATGTTACATAAAGTAAGGAGGACAGCTAACAGTATCCATATCCAATATCCATACCCACATGTAGCTAATAACTGTAGTTTTTAGCATAAACCCATAAGCCTCCAATCCTTCAGATAAGCTATCTTCTTTTGATTTAGTCTAGCCTTTTAAACACAGGTCTAGTTCTGCAAGTTCAAAGTAGCTCCAAACTTTTCTTGGTTTCAAGTGTTACAAAATAAAAGATGCTTATTTATTCATGTTCCCTTCTACTCTTCTAATGATTACTTTATCCATTTTGTGTACTGTATTTTCTTACTTTTTTCTGTCTCAAATTAGCTGTCACAATGTTATCCCGTAGCAACACTTTGTTCATGATGCAGAATAGGTGAAATGCTGTGGAATTCATGAAGGGCTACAAAAAGCATCCAAAACATTGGTCAGCTCAATGAAAAGTGAGCTTGATAATCTTTGGACTAAACAACACTGTGGTGCTAATAGGTACTGAAGTATTTTATGATGTATTCACTATGACTTAAATGACATATTCAAGGCATGTCAATGATGCAACTGCATGTGTTTTTATTCTTAAAGTCTGGAACTGCTCCAGCAAAGACAGTGTTTATAGTTCCTACTGGGCCAATTCCTGCCTAGCTCTTCTTTCAGAAAGTCATTTCAGGAGGCAGTATAGGATTTGACCCAGCACTAACAGCTAGTGTAGAAGTTATATAGACCATGGAAATCTCATGTAGGATGTATTCATCCTTCTGTAGACTGTTACTTTATATTTATTGGCTTTGCTTAAGCAGAGACTGAAAATAAATTCTATAGGAATGACAGGAAATGCTGGATCCCTTTAACCAAGCAACATTAGTAAGAGTTTGAATTAAATTGAGGATTCAGGTCTGAAATATTAATGTTCTTCCATGAAATATCAGAAAGGGAGAGGTAGAGTATGAGCAAGTTCTAGCTGCAGCAATGGAAAAAAGCCAAATCTGACCAACTTTCAAGGGAGCTAGGATTTAAAACAGAGCTTTTTGGTTGTTGAATCTTTGAGACAATATTTTGCCTTTCCATTTCAAATTCTGAAAGATTATTTTGTTTTATAATGTCTGGGCTGCTCATTCTGAGGAGGCATTTTTGTCGTATATAGACTAAGAGGTACACCTCAGACTGGTAGGTCAGAAATTTTACCTCTTTAACACAGACACATTTGAAAACATGAAGGGAAATGTCAAAACAAAAAGTTGTACAAAATAATCCTGAACTGTTTCTGTACAAACAAGAACAACAATAATGAAAAAAAAGAATGTGGAGTCACTGTGATCCATGGTTCAGTGAAGGCTTTCCTCCTAACAGACCTGCTCTTTTCCCCACTTGAGCAAATGGGAGTTTTGCCCTCGGCTGCAGCACATACCTCTACCAAATGATTTAAGCAGAACAGCAACAAAATAATCTGGGTAGCATGTTAGGAGCATGGAGTGGGCACACTGCCTGTAAGTGTTTAGTTTTTTTTAAAAAAAAACTCATTATTAAGCAAACGTGTAGAATATTAAGGAAATTTGTAGAGTATGTCTGATTGTATGAGTGTGTGGGTGCTGTGCTGTGGTAAAAAGAGACTAATTGTTTTTTTCTTTTCTTTTTTTTTTTTTTCATACTTTAGGCTCCTGTAATGGGGATTTTTAATTGATATTTATTTCTCAGCAGAGCTTAGAATAATTTTAAAGCAGTGTAACACATTGTTTCATGAAATCTATTGTCAGCATCTGTTGTAAACATGTGTTTACAAAACAAACTCTTGGATACTTGATATTTGGAAATAAAAAATAGCACATCAAGTTTGTTTTATTTCTGGAAAAAAAAAAAAAAAAGGAAAGAAACAAAAAAGGTACCTGGGTCAGTGTGCAATCAGTCCAGATAAGGTGATGAAGTATTTAGTCTTCTAGTGCTTAGTCAGACAAAAACAAATCTTTCCACTGAATTCCGTAACCACTGAATCAAAGCAAAGTATTGATTGTGCAGAAATAAACTGTAAATTTCACCATTTCCTCTAGCACTAAATTTGATTTATACTGGTTACATGCTAAGAAATACAAATTTGTTTGAACTAGGTATTGACAGAGTTGGAAAAATACATAGGGTACAAGTCTATGTTCATATACACTGCTCAATAGAGGGCCAGGACATGAACCGAAGGACAAGACTTGTGATGTCTGTACTGTGTAGTGCTCTTATCAGAGCTCCATGGCTCTGATCTGGACCAACAAGCTACCTCCATGTGGTTTGTGGGGTAGGGCTATACCACAGAGAGCTCCCATGTGTCAGGAGTGGCTGAGACAGGGTTGGTTTCCTCGTTCCTGCAGCCGCCCAACACCGTAGACTGTGTGCATCAGGAATCCCCGTGTCCTCACGCTACACCTCAGGCCTGTAGCACACACCACAATAGCACACCATAAAAGCTCTAGTGGACGTATCACACCCCTGTAGTACTGTGGACATCTAAACATGAAAACAAATGGAAATTATAGTTTTGGTCCACAGACCCCAAATCAGCAGAGACAAGAGGAGCCTCAGGGCTAAGTGCTTCATAAAGTGGATGTGGCCCACCTGGTCTAGCAGTGTGGATGTGAGCTAGTTCATACAATTTGGTTTTGGACCTAGGTCTTTCACTCTCTGGGCTCACTTTTATTTAAAAGCATAGATATATCCATAAATGGAAATTCTGTCCCAGGGCAGCCTGGTTTTCAAGATCTAAAGACCAGTGTGTTGAATTTATTTTTCTAGACATGTTTCATTATTGAGCCTTTACTCCAAAAGTATTTTGACCTATATTGCATGTTTCATGGCTGGATAAGCTGTGGCTTTCTTATGAAACTTCCTCACTGCTTGGTGTAGTATGAATACTAAGAGCTCCTGCACCCCAGCGTTGACCAAAGAAAACTTTGCTTCCATGTGACAGATGAATTTGCATTGATTCAGAACATGGCTTGGCTTTGTGAAGCATCTTGTTCAACTTGTGACAGCAAGTTGAATATGAGCCAGCAGTGTGCCCTGGCAGCCAGGAGGGCCAACCGTATCCTGGGGTGCATCAAGCACGGCATTGCTAGCTGGTCGAGGGAGGTGATTGTCCTGCTCTACTCTGCGCTGGTGCGGCCTCACCTCAGGCACTGTGTGCAGTTCTGGGCACCACAGTACAAAAAGGATGTAAAACTGCTGGAGAGTGTCCAGAGGAGGGCGACGAAGATGGTGAAGGGCCTAGAGGGGAAGACGTATGAGGAGCAGCTGAGGTCACTTGGCCTGTTCAGCCTGGAGAAGAGGAGGCTGAGGGGAGACCTCATCGCAGTCTACAACTTCCTTGCGAGGGGGAGTGGAGGGCCAGGCGCCGACCTATTCTCCTTAATCACCAGTGATAGAACCCGCAGCAATGGTGTCAAGCTGAGGCAGGGGAGGTTTAGGCTAGACATCAGGAAGAGGTTCTTCACTGAGAGGGTGGTTGCACACTGGAACAGGCTCCCCAGTGAAGTAGTCACTGCACCAAGCCTGTCTGAATTTAAGAGGCGTTTGGACTGTGCACTTAGTCACATGGTCTAAAATTTTGGGTAGACCTGTGCAGTGCCAGGAGTTGGACTCGATGATCCTTATGGGTCCCTTCCAACTCGGGATATTCTATGATTCTATGATCTAAGTGCACCTGGTTTCTGACCTTAGCCAGAAACTACAGTGGTATGCACAGCACCTTGCAGATTCGAGTCCTCTGCCAGTGTCAGCCAATGTGTGCAACCAGCAAGGAGCTGCTGTTTCATGGTCCGGAGGACAAATCTGTGGGGCCCAGGTCTTGTCTGACTTCCAGCCTCATAAGAGGTTGAGAAGGTAAGGTTGAGAGGTAAGAATTCTCTATTTTAATTTTCTAATACATATAACCACGTTAAAAAGCATCTAGCAGAATGAATGTCTCCAGTGTCCAATGCTAGAACTATTAAATCAAGCAGTGGGCTGTGGATAAAGTTTTCAGTAGATTTCTAGCACATGAAGGATATTGTCGCTAGTTTAAAACCGAGTAAATGAGTTACCTTGGCAGGAGAGGTTGAAAGCACTGCAGGCAGTGCAGGGGCCACAGGAGAGGAACAGTTGTGCGGCTCTGCGCTGACATCTGCTGCCTGAGTGGGAGTAAAATTACCCCAGGCAGCTTCGAGGTGGCTAAGGCTGTGATTGCCCCCCTTAAGATGGGACATATGTTTCTGAAATGGCTCTGCAGCTTGTACCCCTCTTACTGCGCTTTGGTTCTGACTGCAGAGTGGTGTCGGAGCACTCAAACTGGATTGCTTTTTGCTGAAACTAAAGGAGGAAGTTTTATTACGGGATCACACCTGGTGGGCACCAACCACCCATGGGTGCTCAGGCCTTGAGAAAAATCCAGAGCAAATCCCAGTACAATGAGTCTGTTACTTATTTATTTTCCTCCACACTACAATAAAAGCTGTAAAAAAGGCTCCCACCTACACTATCTGATAGTTTGCAGGGCAAGGCACTGTCCTGGAAGAAGGAAGATTGACCACTTTCACACTGAGGAGGATGCAAACTCATATCTTCCATTTTCTGAGTACTTCAAGCTGTCGCTAAAATAGGAAGGACAAGAAGGGTAAATGGGTGGACCACACTGTTGCACCATTCCTTCTCTATCTCTGCCCAGGCATTAAGAGAGAAGCAAACTCCTTGCTAGGTTCCTTCAAAGAAATGTGCTTTCTGAGAATGGAAGGCACATGTTTGGTGCTCAGTAATTCTGTGCACAAAGGCATGAGTGAGGTAGATGTATAGGACCTTACTTTGTCTTGCCTGTCTTCTTAAAATTGTCCCAAACTTGCTGGCTTAGCCTGCTCGGCACCCCGACTGTTTTTAAGTGCATCCTGTGTTTGCCAGCGTGGGTTCCAGAGGTAGGCATCTATAGGAGTCCAGCATTGCAGTGATAGATTTTTGAGCACTGAGGTTAACCATTGGTCCCCTCTCCTGATTCCCACAAACAACCCCTGTAACTTCATGTGTGGAAGAGCACAGGTGTCCAAGGACTGTGTAAAGGAAAGAAGAGGTCAAGAAGCACAGCTTCAGAGACTGATTTTAACTTATGAAACTAAGCTTATTCACAGGCCACTGAGGACACGTACAGTGCATGTAGGACAGGCTTTACCTTGAAAACTGTTATTTTTTTTGTGGACTCTTGTGAAAGGAAACACGCCTCCTGAAGATCTGTGGTCCATTCTCATTAAGCCCTGCGTGTCCAGTCTGCTGCACTTTGCTGTTGTAGGGAGAGCTCTGTGGGGAGGAACCAGGGGATGGCACCATGTAACATTGCTTTACTCCTGTGAACCACCAGTTGTGCAGCCAGGTGCCCTGACTTCAAGGAAGAAAGGATCAGATGAATTGGGATTAAAAAAAAAAAAAAAAAATCACAGCATGTCTTAAACAAAAAATATATATTATTCACAATCTCCAGGAATAATTTATAACTAACAGAATGTAGTGTGTTATTTCATTACCCATTGCTTTGATTGTGGATGGATTCTTAAAACTGAAACTCTTAACATATTTTTAAAATAAATCTTAATTACTAGGAAAGCTGGATCATCTGGACTTCTCTGAAGCAGGTAAGGTAAAACACTTTTTATTTCAAGAAATATTGCTTCTAGACTTTCCCGAAGCCAGAATTGTTCTATAAAAGTATCACAGAAATATTATACAAGATTTAAAAACACAGTCTGTATCCTATTAACTTGAAACCTATGTACAAATAGCATCATTCATGACCATAAATACGTTTGTTCTATCAATCAGCCCAGAACACATACATCAGATAAAGAGCTAGTTAATTTTAACATATGTACAGAGTCCATCACAAAGACTGCTTCTTAAAATTATTAAAATCCTACTAGAAGAATCTCTTTTTTAAAAAGTTTCAACTTAAAATACAATGCGGTGAATGTAAGTTTAACCTGCAGTGCTTGCAATAGCCAAAAAATACTTGCTACACTAAAAAACATATACAAGATAGGAAACACTCCCATGAATTGGACGCTATGGAATTACACCTGTTTGAGGTAATTCTCTTTTGTTGTTGTGCTAATTATTTAGAAATTGATAAAAAAAGCAAGGGAAGATAGTAAGTTTCCAGTAGTACAGATTTTCAAAGTCATTTTTGAATTATACTTTATAAAATTTAATGTTTGGTGAACTTCAAGAAAAAATTTAGAACAATAAAACAACAAATATTGTCTAAGCTACTGTTTTTTACCTTGTGCCTTTTGTATCTGGAATAATGTAAATCTAACATGATTTTATCATTCCCTTTAATGCCTGTTCAAAACAAAACAAAATAAGAATTTAAGTCTCAAAATGAAAATAATGCTTTTGAGATATTGTTCTGGCTAATAACAATCAGATGTGGTTACAAAAGCATATATGTATTGATGTAAACCTTTCTACCACTATCAGCAAAAAAAAGGAAAGTCAAAAAAAAACTCATGTATTTTTAATACTGACAATATCAATATATAGGGAAACAATCCAATTTAAACAAATCCTCCTACAGTTAACAATTATTAGCCATACCTTTCTGAGAGTAAATTTAATTAAATCAAAGCAACAAAAACATGCAATATTTTTGCTAAAATAATATTCAAACAGTCTGTTTCCACAATCCATGCTGATTACCTCTTTCCTGTCAATCTATTTATTGGTTTCACAATTACATTAGACAATGAGCAAACTAAGAACAGGTAAGTTATTAGATTCATAAATGGTATGGCATACTGATTTTAAAAGTGCAACATCATTTTACTCAAAAGTGTGACATTAGGAATTTCCAGTGGTTAAAATAATTTATCAAAAATACATTATGCAGAGAGATTGGGTGAACTGAAACATTCATTCATGGTGGGATCATTTGGAAATAGAGAAAATAACTTGAACATCCTCTTCAAAGAAATAATATTAGCTTACAGAGAATGTGCTACTGCATTAGAAAGTTAACACTGTTTCTTTTCATTAAAAAGCCGGAAAACTTGCTTTCCAGTGTGGAGAATCACTGTGAAGGTATGTGCATGTAAATAAAGTAAATACACACAGACGAATACTGAACTGGTCTCAATTTAGCTGCAAAATGTACCTACAATGAACATGGAATGTCGGTTGTCATGATTACCTTTATTAGTTTGCTAATAAGAAAAAAGAGAATTTATTTAATGGTCTGCAACTTGATCTAATCCAAGGAGAGTGGAGATGAGGCACTGCCTTCTATGTTTAGAATTTGTGAAGTTTCCCGTGTAAGACTCTGTTCCTTTTTTTTCAAAAAAGTTCCTGTTTTCTGGGTACCTATTGGTGAATCCCTAATGGATACGTTTACAGCCTGATGAACGAGGGGTTCATTGGACCTCACAGGAAGATACAGTTGATCTCCAAATATGTCTTCCATAGCGGCACTGTCCCAATGAGTGTCTTTTTGAGGAATGCTGATGGGTTGTTGCACGAAGCTATGCCGGGACTCCAACTCTATCAAACCGTTTCCACTGAAATCCATATCAAAATGGTCTGATTCTTTATCCTCCAGCCATTTTTCAGCTTGATGATTATTTCTCCAGTGTGCGTCATTCAAACTACTTTTCTCAGGAATATCATTGTTTAATTCAAGTTTCGTCTCCTGACTTAAATTCACGGTGCTCAAAGCTAGGGCTGCAAAGTCTGTTGGCACAACAAGCTGCAACTGTTCAGTCAGGCCGCTCGATTCTTCAGCAGAAGTCATTTCCACTGAGTCTGATGTAGATGATTCGTCCCCATCCTCATTGCTTTGAGCAGTGTTAGCCTTGTCTGTTTTATTTTGCTGGTAGTAACTGTTCAGCAGTGCAAACATTCTATCTACATCCTTCAAGTAATTAGTCCAGTCAGCCAGACTAAGTCTATAGTTGTATCTATATTCATATACACTTTCATTCACACTGTACAAGTCTTCCAGTCCTTGCCAGTTGATGTCGTCAGTGAAATTGGGCAGGTTAGCCTTCCCATCCATCCCATAACTGTCCTCTGTTAAAAGAAAGAATAAAGCCTAATGGTGAACACCAGCTCAAAAGTGCAAGCAAAGCTGCCACATGTTTTTCAACTTCCATTTCCTTGAAAGCACCACTATGCATAGCATATGTAGCTCAAAATGTAAGATGCTCCACATCTTCAGTCATCTTGTTAACGATTGTGGCCTCAGGTGTGCTCACAGCTCCTGCTAAACATACAGCAGTAAAATCCCTGTCTTCTGCTGCATCCTTGGACTGAGTAACACAGAGCAGAATCTAGCCTAATGGGACTTTGTGATAACATTTAAAGATAAATCTTCCCTCTGATATTTCAAGGCAGAAAACTTACTTCAGCACACGAATAATCCATTTGCCTTTCCTGAACACTCCACCAAAGGATGCAATGAACAAACAATGGTTAAGTATAGTAGCTGGGACTAATGCAGAAAGCCATTGCTGACCAGAACTTCACCAAGGCCCATTGGAATTTGCTGTATAAATAGCTTAAGACATAAGGTCTGCAAAACAACTAGCCACATTTTATTTAATAACAGATAGCCAAAGGCAGTTTTTATATTTACTCTGTAAATATTCATCTTAATTTGCATGGAGCATGTAGAAGAAATGAAAACTGTAAAAACTTGGTGTAAATTAATTTATAGGACTGTACCATTCTGTAAAATATTGTTGAAATATACATAGACAGGGTATCTCCTAAACATTTTTGTTTTGTTTGTTTTGTTTTTACAAAAATAAAAAGCTTTCAAAGAAAATATCTAACATATTTATCAGATAATATGTCTGAATAAAGAGCATAGACATGAGTCTGTAAGTAGCAATGGAACTACATTTTATATTGATCGCAGCCAGAAAAAAACAAATATGTGAAGGATACCCATTTCCAAAAGATTTTTAAAAGTCACTGCAGTGACTATAGTGATGCAGATTATCAGATGTATTGTGAAGCTCATTTTATACTGATAAGTAACACCGAACACCATTTTGTTAAATTCACTGCACAGACTGTGTTTTGTCCAAAGATTTTACCAAGAAAGTGTCCTACAAGGAAAAACTAATCAGGTAATGCAAAAGCAATTCAGGGAAAATGGTAGATCTGTCCTTACAAAAGATCTTGTAGGCAATATTTAGTAATTAATTGACTGAGATGACTTATTCATTATCTGAAAACTGTACAGGCTGGTAAGCTAGTGCTAATTACTTTGGAAGTTCAAGTGGCTATAGTCCAACAGTGTAAACTGAGTACAAATACTTGTCTATATTAGACGTTTCATCCCTATAGTGAATTCTCGACATCTCTATTAATTTATTTGCATTTTAACTTGCCTTTTCTCATTCGAGTAAAATAGAAGATACAATTTGTATCTATTATATCTCATCGGCTTTGCTTCTTTACTAGCCTGGTGGAAAGAATTTCTCCAATATTTAGTCCATCATATGGAAACTCAGAAAAATATTATCATGGTCAGAAAAAAAAAAGAGATTTTCTAATGATGAGGGGCCTCCTTCTGCTCCCACCAAAGTGAGATCACTTGGAAACTCCTGAATCTTTGATATTAATTGATATTTCTTCATTTAATACAACAGATGCAAATATTTTACAACAAAAAATGTATATATTTTACTTTTTTAAAACAACTTCTAAAAATAGTTTTCCCACAGATGTATGGTCCTGTTTCCTATCCTAGAGTTGCTTGGCAAACACTTGGCAAACTCCCTATCACAGGAAGCAATACAAGCTTTTTGGGTTTGGTAGAACAATTATGACAGAATGCCTTGCTTTCCACTTTTCCTGAAGTAGACAAGAGAAATGAAATCATGGCATGGCCACAAGCACCATCTTCATAAATTAAATTATGAATACTTTGTCTCCTGAAACAAAAAATAATAATTAAATACTGCAGAGGTTTCAAGAAATAAGTCTTACTGTTCTTGTGCTTAGAGGTATAAAGGACCCTAGGAAACATCATAGGAAGGGATGTATATCTGAGGAATTTAGTCATCAAACCATCAAAGATATTAACCACACTACAAAAGCTACAGTATTTAAATTTTGTTTTGTTATTATTTGTATTGATAGCTTTGTATATCTTTTTTTTTTTTTTTTCCAAATCAGAGCCTGGGTAGGAAAATAAAATTGTGTAGGAACAGTCAGTGGCCAAAGTGGTTTGGTATATGATGGCAGAAACTGAAACTGGAGTGCTGACATTTGATCAGTAACAATTCTGGGGATGGATGCATGGTGGGGCAAAGTAGAGGCCAGGATGGTGAATTTGGTCCCAGAAGAGCCTCTGCTGCTGTCCAAGGCTGGCAGTGTGGGCAGCGGGGATGTCATAGAATCATAGAATATCCTGAGTTGGAAGGGACCCACAAGGATCATCGAGTCTAACTCCTGTCTTGGGGCTGGCAAGGAGGAGCAGGGTTCCTCATCAGCCTCAGTCGCGGGGCAATGGGGCTGTGCTGCAGAGAAGTCAGATCAGCAAACAGCTTGTTGTATTTCTACAAAGTAGCTCAAAGACTGAGTCAGAGCTAAATGGTCCATCATACTGGATCTATTTTTTCCCCTCTAAATGTTGCACTGTTTTTGCAGTCTCAGTTTCACTGCTGGTGACTGAGGAGTTTCACAGCTGGAAAGGCACTGGAAATTGTTTCGAGATCTTTATGTCAAGCAGAAAAAAATAACTTGTTTAAACACATGGAACAGAGGTAACTTGTATTCATACATGTTAAACAAATAGGAAAGCTGTATTAACTCTTAAGAGATGACTGTATGTTGGTTGACAATTACAATTTAGCTGTAAGTGTGAAGTTTCCCACTGAAATAAAGTGTACAGGGGAAAAGGGAGAGGAAAGAAAAGGTTTTCTCCTGTAAGAAATCTCATTACAAATAGGCATGAAGCAAGAATGTGCAGATGAGCTGCATTTGAGTAACAGCATGTCAGTGGTTTCCTCTATCCTCTATTGATATTTGGGAATCTCTCAGCTATATCATAGACCTAAAAGAGACATTAAATGTTGCTAACTGCTCATAATCAAATATCTTCATTTTTTTTTGTTGTTTTTTTGTTTTTAAGTCAAGCATTATCTAAACTTCATTGTCCAATTATTGTGCCCCAGAGTCCTGTGATGCTATCTGTGGCTGTGTTATCCCAAAACTAGCACAGGATGTGGATGTATCTCCACTGAGACTAAACATAAGTAGGCACAATCACCTCCTTGGTGGCTTTGAAAAACCACAGACAAGCAGGAGAGAGGAGATTGTGTTTTCCCCATCCTGTTATCAACACATCTGCAGATTCACATTCCGTCTGTCAAAGGACACAAGTGACCCAAGGTCTTCCCTGCTGAAGTTTCTCCCTATGTATTAAGCAAACGGCACTATACTGGCTGTTTTTATACAGGCCCGTTGTCCAAATATTGTACTTGTAACACCTGCAGTGCTGTACTAACTCAGGACATTTTAAACTGGAATCAGATCTGAGTGGAGAAATTACTCAACCTGAAGGAAGCCAAAGGGGTAGTTCAAATGACTTGGCAGCATAGGGCTTTTCCTTTCTTATTCCATTGGTTTCTCTGCATGTAACATAAAAAGGATCCTCTAAAAATCCTTTTAATGGTTCCTGAGAAATGTTTTTTCTTCATTCAAAAAAAAAAATTGTTTTAGAAAAAAAATTCCCCCAGGACAGGGGTTGAACCAAAATGTTGAACCAAGGCATCTGTGTACACCGAGAAACTGGGTGTCTGGAATGGAGTGGCACAGAGCAGTATCACTTGTGTTATACTATACATGCCATTTATCCTAGTAGGATAACCTTTATTGACTTGGTATCAGAAGTTAACATGTTTTCATTACTACACTGTGCAACAAGATATAACTTAATTCTTATTCTTCTTATTAATTCTGTGTGCTCTACTATTTCATTCAACCCTACAATTCAAAAATGCCATTTCTGTTAGATCTGTGGTTAAAATTAGTAATGTTTACAAGGACATCTTCTAAGGAAAGAATTCAAAGCATCATTACAGGGATTGCTTTCTATCATTGTAGTAAGTAGTTCCCACCAGGCTGTAATAAGCAATGCAAACAACTGGGATATAACTGAACAAAAACTTATTATTTTCCTACAACCCAAAACTACACAAGTGAGAAAATACAAGATTGGCTGCATGGAAGAAATAGCTGCTTAACTTGGAGATCTATAAAACACTGAAATCCATTATCTTAATTGTTCTCTAGCTGCTGGGAGCTAATGACAAGATTCTTCTCAGAAGATCTTGTGAAAAAAACTTTTCTGTAGATTTGGGCCCAATTTATATCTCAGGCAAGCAATGTATATCAGGAGCTACTCTACCAAAGCACATAGATATGAAAATGTATAAAACTTATATACAATGAGAAGGTATCAAATCTAAATATGACATTTGACAGACTTCTAAACTGGTTTTCCCCTTAGTACAAGTATTGTTTACTGAACAGCAAGTGCAGTACTGTTAAGACCTGGGATTTTCCAGTCTCATCAGGCTTTTGCTTTATGCTCGACTGGTTCCTCCACCAGGAGGAGTAGCTGGGCTCAGCTTGATAAACATGTATGTATGATAAATATACTTATAAACAGCAGTCTTTCTTGCATACCTTGGGTTGGAACATTAGGGACAAAATATCTCACCCATTGCCCTTCCCCAGTTTAAATATTGCAACCCTTTAAAAATATTTGGTTTCACAGGTGAGATCTGGTCTGAAAGCATAGGTCCCCTTGCCCAAAGGAGCCTTATCTTTCTGCCTTACTTACAGTGAACTTCTGGCTTCTGTGCAAGTGCTGCTCAAACTGAGCACTGTTTTTGCTTAAAGCAGCATCTGCCAAGATTTTCTAAAGCCAGTGAGAAGATTTTACTTTACTTCTCTAGGTTTGATTAGGATCTTTGGGTACATACATCTCAGAAAGCTTTTTAGAACATTTGTTTTTCATTTAAAAAGCATATGTACAGACTTCCTAAATAAAAACAGGAAAAAAAAATGCAGCAACAGGAAAACAACCCAAAAGAGGTTATTCTTTTTGTGTCATTTTCCCTGTGTAAACATCTAAGAAATACAGGCATGGAATATGAGCTCTATGAAGTCTTGCTGTGACAATGAGCTAAGTTAAATGCAGAACGGTAGATCTAAAAAACAAAGGCCAAGTTCACTGTAAAGTAGTTAGAAAATGCATGCATCAAAAGCTATGGTTGTGTGCAACATGGCAGGATACAGACATTAGTTGAAATGGACTGGAATCATGCAATTATTTGGAAAGAAGCTGCTGAGGAGAATAAAAAAGTGTGGATACCTGTGTGGATCATAGCTTCCTCCATCTTTATTTCCTGATATAGGAAAATACAAGAGTAACTTTTGTTAGTGTTTAGAACTTGTAAAACCATTCACAATGTAGTTTTCCATGCACAGCATCTAATTCCTAAAAAGAAATGTACTGTGTTAAATAAAGACAGAGTTGCAGTCCAACAAAGATTTCCTGGAAGTTTTATATAAAAGAACTGAAAAATCACAGTTTTTCAAAAATAATAAAACCCCCAAATGATTAAAAAGGAGAAAAATTTGTAGCTGAAGAAAGAGATACAAAGATGCAACAACATAAATTATGTAGAAGGGAATATTCCTGTAAAAAAAAATCACAATTTCAATCAACCAAATTTAAGTGCAATGAATTCCAGACTTATGAAGAATAAATGCCACCTATTTTTTTATTCAGAGACTCTTGTAAAGAAATACTGCTTTCCTTATAAACAGAGAGGACTACTGATGATTAGAAATTTGTAATGTTAAGTCCCAGTTTGGTGTAGAGCCTAAGGTTGTTCATACAGGCAGAGAGCAGTCAGAATAAATACAGGATTTAATACCTCATCTGCTACTGGGAGGCAAAACCTAACCAATTAAACCCTGCAACAGAGAAGAGAGTTATGGCTATGAATAAGAAGATCTGCATATGCTTGTTATTGCTTAGTGCAAATAACATGGTAAACTTTCTGCAGAATTTCTGTCAAATGTTGTTGTTTGTCATCAATATCTGTCTAGAATAATCTGTGCAAACTTGCAAAGAAGCTTTCTGGTCATGCAGTTATGTAGGATGGTGTATTTGGATCATTCCAACTTACTAAGAGCAACACTTAAGAGAGTGAGACTTCATGGATACAATTAAGGAGATGAAAATAGACTAATAGAATGGAAATAAACACTCTTATATTGCTTGTACCTGTTTCAAGTCCCTTAGGCCTTGGATTGCACTGCTTATAACCTTGACAACTTCGCATTTCCATTAGCTGTATGTGTAATTGATTCAAAATGCCTCTTTCCACTGTATGTACAGTATTTGTCAGCTGAGAAAAAGAGAAATGGAGGGAAAAACACTTATTAACAGAAATAATAATAATAATAATAACAACAACAATAAACTAGAGGAGTTTAGTGTGCAATATTTTGTAATAGGCAAAGGGGGTTACCTGATAGGGATCGGTGTTCATATCAAAATATTCCAAAAAGCCAGTTGCAAACTCACAGAAGAGAAAATTGTGGGTGTCATTAACTGTTCGCAAACACCAGTAAGTGTTGTTATTTGAGCTTGTGCAAGCACAGAAAGAGCCCACTATAAGTAAAAAAAAAAAAAAAAGTTATTAGTTTAGCTGAAAAACAATATGCTTGTTTCCTATACTAGTGAAACCTCTATAGATCGTGTACTTAAATCCTAGATCAATTTAAAAAAAAAAATCTTATATTTGAATAACATTAGATTCTCATCTAAAACAGGACAAACATTGCTAACATGCAAATTTCTCAAACATACAGCTGAAGAAAGCAGAATATAATAAATACTATAGTTAATAGGGCATATTCTGTTCTAATTTATATAACGTTTATTGGGATTGAGCAGAATTCAGCCCTTCTAAAACAACAACACAAATCCCAATCCTTAAAATCTGTATGCAACGAGACTCATTGGAACTGCTTACTATCTCTAAGGGTACCATTTCTACCATCAGTAACAAAAACTAGTAGAGCCTCTGAGATGCAAATATAACAGATAGTTACTGAATGTAAGCACTACAGAGGAAGGTCAAATTGTTAGTTGGTACAATAAGTGAGATGAAAATGACACAGCAGTCAAGAAAGGGCGAGGCACTGTACAGAAATGAAGCGAGTGAGCGATTTGGCAGTTTAGGATTTAGGACCCGAGAGAACAGCATGAAGCTGCAACAGGTGAGGTTCAGGCTGGGTGTTAGGAAAAGGTTCTTCACCGAGAAGGTGGTCAGGCACTGGAACAGGCTCCCCAGGGAAGTGGTCAGAGCAGCAAGTCTGTCAGAGTTCAAGAAGCATTTGGACAATGCCTTCAGACATATAATTTGATTTTTAGGTAGTCCTGTGCGGAGCCAGGAGTTGGACTCAATGACCCTTGTGGGTCCCTTCTAACTCAGGATATTCTGTGTTCCTATAATGATTCTCTGAAGAGATGGGTTTGTAAGCAGGGAGCTTGCCTGGCACCTTGAATGCAGTAAAGATGGAAGAAGCAGGATGGGAAGGAAGACCAATGGATAATCCTATGCCTTATTTTAAGCAGCTCTCCCATACTGGCTTGAGTTTTCCTAAGGTAACCACTTAGCTATTATTTTTAACTACAATCCCTCATCTCATTTATTTGATACACAAGTAAGAGGGAAGTTGAATCTCTTAGTCAAACCTTTGCTCAAGGACAATGCCAGGCAGTGTAACTGGATTATATCTTATTTTTACTTTTCGACCGGGGCAAACCTAGAGCAGGATTCCACTCCAGACTGAAGACACCTAGATCCAGATGTCATATGTGAGATAAATGTCTAAGCCATCATTAGAAAAAAATGAAGATCTCATCAACACTCTCAGTGGAGTCTGGACAGCTCTTCAGCTGACCAAATGTGGACATATATTTTAGGGTAGAATCACATATGGACAGAAATACGCTTTATTTGGTCTTTATATTGCATATTTGTGCAATACCAAGATTTTCAAATATGATAGTAGATAAGCCTCTTATCATTCCTTTTCAATAAACTGAAGTTTAACCAACAGAATAGCAGAAGACAATAGGTAGCATCTAATACTAATATTAGATGATTTAGTTTTAGTAGGACATATTTAATGAGCTGTTGCCTAAACTTTTTTCCAAAAGCTTTTGGAAAGCTTTTACTTTTAAGACTGTTTATAACCTCGTTCTGCCAATGAAAAGGCTCAGAAAGGTATCCCTTTAAACAAACTGATAACAACGCTTTGCTTTAGAAGAATGTCTCTTTAATTCCAATAATAAAATATTAATAGTGCCTTAGATTTTTATTTAATTAGTCCTGTGACTTTCTCTAATAGTGTTTATTGCTTAACACACTTCATAAAACTAGTAATGGTATTGGCCCTTTTTATCAATGTAATCAGAATCAATACCTTGGCTCTTTCAGTTATGAACTGTGTCAAAGGGACATTTTTTTTACCCCATGACAGTTACTGGTGCATTGCCAGAATGCACAGAAACATAAGAATGCTTTTCTTAACTGCAACTCCACAGTTAAAAAGCAATGCACCAATCTAATTGTTGCCTTTAAAACAAAAGTAGGAACATTTTAAAATGTAAATCTTTCTTGAAACAAGTACTCGCTCTTCGCAAATTTTCTGCTTGGAGTCAGGTATGTTGTACCTTAATCACCATTTGATCTTAAAGTTTTTGAAAGTAAAATTTTCAATCACTTTTCCTCCTCTGTCACCAAAGATGAGAAAAAATGTTGTTTTGTTAATGCTGAATGCCTAGAAATGTTGAAGCATGTCCCAGTAGGATCATTATCTATATACCCTGAAGTTTAAAGGAACTTAAAATATTTTATATAAGATTTTGCTCTTACACACTAGGTGAGGATTCTGCAGTTGTGACTTTAAATTCTTTTAGAATATCAAACATGGGAATAGCATGGAGAATTCAAGAGGGATAGCGTCTGTATTTTCTTCACAATAAGGTGTTCATGATAAGCTTTAAAATCAAAATGGCAAAATTAAAGCAGACCTTTTATGTACTGAGGTTTGAGACACCATACTACTGCACTTAAAGGTCAAGTCACAAAAAAGAGTCTGTGACAATATCTTTGGTCATAAATCCCTTGTCTAAAACCACACCATAGCAAAGGAGGAAAAAGGGAAAGGCTTTAATTCAGATATACACATTATCTCTTGAATACCAATATTATATGATTTTATTTTGGCCTCCTCCACCCCAAAAATCTGATTGAGCATTTTTCATAGGAAAAAATAGATTTGCAGAAACTTTAAAACAGTAGTGAAAGGCTCAAAGTTCAAATAAACTTCTCAGCAATATCATGCACATGGCCTTTTAGCTCTAACCTCAGTGGAATTAATCAGAGTATTTGCAGAATTAATTTTGCATGGTAAACACGCAGAATTACTATTTCAGGGATTTATTGTTACTTCTCACTTTTATGAGACCTAGAGCAGATCTGCAGCCTGGACAAAGTATCAGAGTTTTGATGAATTTAACAGAGTTGTAGTGGTTTATGCTTCATGAGTATCTGTCCCTGTCATCTGTCCTGCATGACTATTTCTTGAAAAATTTAAATTCCCAAAGATCCAGCAGCTCTGTAGTTAACATTAAATATATGTAAATAATTTGATTTAACATAACAGAAATGAAGTAAGGAGTTTTGTTCAGTCTTGTGAGAGAAAACTCCTTTTTCGTGCATCCAAGGCTCATAATTTTTCAGACAATTGTATACAACGGATAACAGTGATAGAAATCCCAAAGGTAACATTATTATTTATTAATACTTTAGATCAAAAAGACAAGGTCGATTCTGTCACCTCAGGGCATGCTAACCATAAAACGGGTATGAGGTACAGGAACTGTCTAATTCTAACACACTAACTGTATCTCATGCTGTCACTGCTACTTAATTTTGCTAATCTATTGGTTAGAATTTGACTAGTTTCACTATATATGCATACACAAATTTATTTGGATACAGGTGGGGGAAGGGTTTCCCCTCCTTGTCCTTTTCCCCTTGCAAGGCTGGAAACTCACAATTCCTAGGAAATTTATTTGGTTATCTTGATCGCCAAGAGATGACACGAACCTCAGTGGCTGGTTATGAATGTCTACTTTTTAACGGGCCAACTCTTCTGTTTGCTTCTGCAGTGTTTCACATAGAGTCTCTTGTAGTAATTTCATATAGATATGTAACACAACAATTACAAGCATACTCAAGTGACATTCTCCCTTAATACTTCAGAATAACAGCAGCAGCAGCAGCACTAAGTGCCATTTTTCAAAATAATGCCTTGATTGACTGCATGAAGTGGGAACTCTTACACAGCAGAAGACAACCTAGTTCACATCTGTGCATGGAAGCAAGACTTACAGTTCCAGAAAGGTGCTGTTTGCCAGTGGTTGTTGTCATGGGTAAAGCACGTCAGTCCAGGAAGGCTGCACTCATCTCCTTTCTTCTGGCGCTTTTTCCCCTTCCTTTCCTTCTTCCTTCTGCGATTCTCTTTGAACAGCTGCAGTTTGCCATCTACCTCCTGTGCTGCTTCTCTGTGCAGAGAGAAAGTTGGGCATGGCTGACAGAGAACAGTTTCTATTTGGTTAACAGCAGCATTAGTGATTTTTACGTCTATCTGGCTTTTTTAAAGACTAGCTGATGAGAATATGCCTTTCAGGAGGCTGACTATTCCAGCTCAGCTTCCATCCCCAGCAGTTACAACAAGGTGTTCTCTTCAGTAAATATGAGAAGTGATGCACTTTTGCATTTAGATTTAACTGAGTCTTTTTAATGATTGCTTAGTCAATCATCTTCTGAAATGATTAATTTCTTCCATTTCTATCAATAGGGTTTTTAAATAAGCTTTCACATGTATGTCCAAAACTACTGAAGGTTTCTTGTGAGAGCTTGCTATACATGACCTTTTCTTTCCCCCGTCTCTTCCCTTCCCCCTTCCAAAAATACCATACAAATTATTTCTCTGGTCACCAAAAAGCTAGTTGAGAGAGTGAGAAGATGGTAACACACTTACTTGAAGGGATGAAGATGGCTCTTGATTTTCTCTTGGGCCTTTACCCCTTTCTCTTTGTTGTAGTAACTACAGGGAAAATTATTAAGAATTATCAAGTCATGAAACAATTCATTTTCAACATAAAAGTAAAACAGAATCATACCATCTTTGACATTTTCTTAAAGCACTACACAGAATGACTCAAGATTTTCATTTCATTTAAAGAAGGTATATATGTGTGAATGATCCTATGCTAGACTATAGTAAAACTACAGCTGGGTTCAATATGTTAGTAGAATACAAACACATTTAATCTTAAAAGTTGTACATGCATCTTCTAAGAGCATTTCCTACTCTTAAAATTTGGATCTGGACGTACTTTCATTTTCAGCTATTTGGAATTAAGATACATACCCTCACACTTGAATGGCACTCCAGAAACAGGCTAACCTTGATTTCTTCTCAGGTCAATAGAGAAATAAGTTCCACTCAGGAGAGATATAGAGCACAGACATTTACACTCCTATTATGAATCAGCTTCTTTCCTTCCCTGCTACGGAGATGACACCTGAATAGGCTAACCTTAGTCATGAATATCTACAATGGTTATAAATATCAATAGCGCTTATGTGCTTTGCTTTCCATCTAAAAAAAAAAAAAAACTTGAAAAATATATAAACCCTATCAATCAGTGTAGCTTATAATGCTGAATGTCATCTCTCTTACCTCTGTTTACTACAATCACATTCATCAGGTTTTCTTCTTTTTAGGTGTCCTCTAACTTCCCTCAAATTCTTAATTTTGTCTTGGAGAGCTTCAATCTGCAGAGAATATTGCCAAGTTGGAATTATTCTTTGAACAGGTAGCAGTGCAAAGGCTTCACTCAGGTTTTAAAACATCTCTTACCTCCTTATCAATGTAAGCTTTGTGGTCCTTCCAGGCTCTGGCAGATTGGTACAGCTCCCTCTCACAGTGAATAGTGTCATTTGGAAGAATAAAACATCTGTAGATATAAATTTAACAAATAGGAAACAGGAGATCAGTGGTTTCCCAATTGCCTATCCATTCCTTCTCTTTCTTCCAACAGCCCTAATAATTTCTTTGTTATATTCTGTTAAGAAATAAATAAACACTATAACATATTCTCATGCTGACAATAATAATAATTGCTTCAATCTGTTTTCCCTCCAAAATCAAAAAAGTTCCTCATCCATGACAGATGCTCTGTGCCTGCTAAGCAAAAATGCAATGACAATGTCATGTTGAAGATTTTTAATCCAATCAGAAATGAGATTGTAACTGAAATAAAAATCTATTCAGAATTCAAAGCCTTTTGTTAACCAAACATGCTCATTTAACCACCAGCTGCTGAGAAATATATTCCTCTTGCCACATGAATGTGACTCATCTTCTGAGTATGCAAAATAGTTAAAAATAGAACATATAGTCAATGGCCTAAAGATCAATATAGTTAATAAAGATCAAAGTTAGAGCAAAAAAGTTCAAATAAGTGATAAAAAAAGAGAATACTCATGCAATAAAGTAGTGCAATGACAAAAATATTCATACTAGTGTTTGAAAAAATAGTGCTATCAAGAAAAAAAGAATAATTGAAAGGCCAAGGAGGTGGAATGAGATTAAGAAGCCAGCAGACTACAGGCTGGACTTTCAAACAGAAACATCCGTAAGTATGGAAGTATTCCAGTTTTATAGACACAGCATTTTTTTGGGCCCTGCTCAGAACCCTTTTTTTTAAATTTTTAAGAAGAAAAGCAGAAAGATTTAGATGCTTATCTCCTCCCACCTTCTTCCATTATGTTTTTTCCTCACTCACAGAACTGGAATTCTGAAACCATTACTTAGTAAAAGTCAAAACTCTCTATGGAGAAATAATCATTTTTCCAGAAAGCCACTTAAGGCTTTATTAATGCTATGCTTGGAAATGATTAATGTAAAGAAGAGATAATTTTTACTTGTTCAAAATTAACATTTATGTTATCGTTGATGTTTCTGGAAAAAAAGAAAAAAAGAAATACTATTTATATTTTAAACATGGTAGGGAGCTTAAAATAGAAGAATTTTGTTGCCTGCGTCTGCCTGATTTCAGATCAATCATACTATGTTTTTTAAATGAAAAATAATTTTAAATGAAAAATAATTTGAGATTTTTGCCTTTTCATTCAGACTTAGGGTAGAGTTAAGAACTGAAATTTAAGTATCTTCCAGGATGGAAAAATGATTGTGGGTCTCTTCAGGGATAAACAGGACTAACATAGCTTAGCTAGTATTAAGAAAGATGGTGTAGCTGATCTAATCTCTCCTCACTTGGAGTGGGATTTCAGTCATCTAAAATTTAGGCCTCTATGCTAAGCTGGTAGCCCAGACTTTATAATGAACAGCAGGAGAGTCAGCTTCACGGGGTGGTTAATCCATCATAAGATACATGTTTCGATATGGAGAATGAATCCCCCTCTAGAGATGCCTACTCCTCCTCAGAGATAAAACTGAAACTTGATGCCTCCCTCTTAAATGCACATATTAGATGTACAAGATTCCATCTACTAACAACTCAGGCATATCTAAAATTGTCTGCAATGATAGTTTTAAGTTCTTTTATATGGGAACTACAAAATATTAAAAAACATGAAAGAGAGAGATTACAATTAGAAAATGAAAAAGACTTTATGTTAAGGAAAAAATAGAAAAAGCAAATGTACTTGTGTGTCACTCTGACAGAACTGGGTTGACCAATAGCATCAGTGCCATCAGCAATCATTGTGTCACCAGGAGCACCATCAGTTCCCTCTGCTTCTTCCTCATTTTCAGCATTGTGACGTTTGGTGATACTTTTGGTCTTTAACACCTGCAGTTCTTCCTCTTCCAGATTTATGTCATATATTTCACCTTCAAATTCCACAGACAAGGATCGGGTTTGGCGAGTGTGAACAAATCGCGGTTTGTATTCTGAAGAAGAAAGAAACTCACGGTTGCATATACATATCTACATGAGTCACACCATGAGCACCCAGCACATTCCAAAGGACAAGAAGACTGTTCAGTAAAAACAGATTATTTTTATTTGTGTCTTTGCAGAAACTTATTTCATTATTTTTTGATAATTCAAGGCCCACACTTTCATTAGTAGCATGAAATTCTGAATGCTTCAAGGTTTGCATTTCATGTGAGGCTGACCTTATGCCACAGTTAACATATATCTCCAAATAAAATCGGTATCTCAGAAATAAGGTATCTAGAATGAGACACTCAAGAAACAAACAAACAAACAAACAGAAACCACAGGATTAGAACCCACATTAGAAAATCCTGTGTTGTGAAACAAGGTCACCACCTGTAAATTGGCATGTGTCGTAAATTTGATTTATGCTTCAGAACAAAAAAGACTTTTTAAAGGGATAATACTCTTTCCTTTTTAAAGATAGGCATTAAAAAGGCAAGAATTCATCATATATCAGTGTATATGCATGTGTATATATATATAGATATACATATCTATATATGTATAGGTACTCCTACACACGCACATGTCATCCATATCTATATGTACAAGTCATAGACCTCCAGAACCTTGCTGCATTTTAGAGTTAGAGTGAGCTTACAGGGTTACAGAATCACAGAGTCACAGAGTGGCTGAGGTTGGAAGGGACCTCTGGAGGTCATCTGGTCCAACCTCCTGCTCAAGCAGGGTCACCTAAAGCAGGTTGCCCAGGACCATGCTTAAAGCTCTTTTTGTTACTGTTTTGGAGCTCTGCGAGTACAGCAGCATAAGAGTCAGATTAACTATGACAATTAACTCTCTGAGTACTTTTTATTGCTATGTATAATACCTGTGTTTGGGCTCATCCTGGAAGACCTTACGCTTTTTACCTTTTCCCAAATCGAACTGATAAAACGCATAGTCAGTACTGCACCAAAGTATATTCTGTCTAGACACAAACACAAAGAGCCCTCGATATACATAATTCAGCTTGTAAAAAATGGTTGTAGGGCATCACTTTCCATTTGTTACATCTATGCTGAGCACACTTTTGTCACCTAACGGTTAATAATGATTCATGCAGCAGAATGAAATGGGAGATCTAAGAAAGTACTGCCTTTGGCATATAGGATAGATACTGCAGATTTTCTGCTAGTGCCTTTGAGAGACTCATACTGAGCCTTTCTTGCAAGAATCTATTGAAAGTGCAGATAGTGAGCCTCATTCAACTTTTCATTCAAACCACCCCGTCCTTCTAAACTGTTTCAGTGGTTGCCTGCTGTGAGGTGAAAAAAAGGCTTCCCAGTCACGCAGTGAAGACATTTATCTTCCTAAAGAGAAAAAATGTAGTTTCAAAGCATCTTTCTGATTTACAACCATATTAATCATCAATGAAATAATGAAGAAAGATTCACAGGATCAGATGGGAGAAATTCTGGCATTGTAACAGTCTCTGATGATACTACTTATTAATCAAGTGACTGAAAGATTTTGGAGTATATAAGCATCTTATCCAAGTGTCATCTCAAAACCAAGGCCTGAACTAGCCCTTCCCTTAACAATGTCTCATTCTCATCTCTGCTCTCCTCAGATGAGCACTAAGGGGATTTGGCAGAGGAGGAGGAGGAGAAGCAGAAGGAGAAGTGAAGAGGAGTAAAAATGTTGTAAAGGATAAAAACATAACAAATGGACTTTTTCTGATGCCCCCTTCAGATGCTCTCAATACTTGTTTGCCCCTTTCCCATTTCCCCACTTTCTCTCTCCAAGTCACTGCCCTCAGTTGCAATCCCCATTCAACCTTTGCTGGTACCCTGGCAACCCTTCTCTTTCCAAGGTACATGGCAGGTAACTCCTTTTGAAATTATCACTTGGGAGCACATTGCACAGTTTGAGAATCACCCCGGCAGTCTGTGACATGGAGGCTTTTCAGCAGAGGTCTGCCTGCGCAAACTGTGAAGTTCCTTAGATCATATTAAACAAATGGAAGAAATTATATCAAGGCAGCATTTAGTCTGAACACTGACAGAACTCAAGACAGACAATATTGTGGTTGAATGTACAAAGAATACCAGGGATTCTTGTTCACATGAAGAGTGGGGGAGGCTTTATATCAGGAAATATTTTGAATTATGCTGCCATTATTTTCTTATTTCATAGACATCTGTGCAGCACCTTCTAACTTTTGCATTTATCATGTCTCCGCAATCTTCCTGTTTTAGAGGCCCATCTCTATTTCCAGTCTAGTATTCTGAACAGAGCACAGGAGCATACAGCCCGCACTTAAACAAAACCCCTGAAATCCAAGTCTGCTTTTATTGTTATAGCTACAGAACTTCACTTACATTACCAGGCAGACAGATGAAAATACTTGTTCCATTTAAAATAGTGGCTTCTTTAAATAGGCTTTTGCTGCATAAATGCTTAGCAGAGTCCAAGTACTGCTGTCTTAAAGCCCGCTAGCATGTTCCCTTTAGACCATGCTCCACTAGAGGACACTGCAATCTAACCTGTTTCCTTGCAGGGATCCTGGTAGAGGCTTGCCTGAAAGCTGCAGCCGTGCAGAAATTCATTGTGCCAGCAGTCACGGCACTTCAGTGCCTCACGTAAAAGATGTCTTTGGGATATCATCAGGCAGCATTTGAATTCAGTGTTAACGATTCAAGAAAACACTTGCTTTGGCTGTCTTAGCAGATAATGGCACTGGCTCATCTGCAGATGTCACCAAGTTTCTGTGTGTGGCCAGCGCGATAGGGGGCACCAATGCATCACTGCCACAACCAGCCTAAGGAATATTCCTACTGTGGTGTAAGGGGTAACTTTAGTTGTTATTATTATTGTTATTACAGAGGCAATTAGGTAGAACCTGACTGCCAATTAAATATGTATTGTATGCAGAGGCGAAAACAAGGTGCACTGGTAAACCAACACCCTGTGAGCCTTTTCCCCCTGTTCTTAGCCTCAGCATAGGAAGAGATCAGATAACACTTACTTTGCACATTAGAGTTTCTCAAGAACTGTCTTTGATTTTTTCTTTGGGTCCTGCTGTTTCGGTAATCAGTGTCTCCACAGTTGCAGTCTTTGTCTTTACCGCCATATCCCCGAGAGTGGATGCTGCGGGTCCTTTTTCTGATGGCAAGTATGTCACTAGATACCTTACACTTGTGAATTCGAAGCTTGCCAGAAGCATCCTCCGTGCACTGCCACTTCTGCAAGAGAGAGAGAGAGATGTGAAGATGATTTCCCAGCAGCCTTCCAAACCCCTGCTACATTCAGATGGATTATAAAATATTACAAGCAAATTTCTTTAAAAACTAAGCAGTCCCTTAAAGAACAAATTGAGATGGGAAATATTTAAGGGACTAAATTTACTTGCGTTCTTCTCAACGTCTCTCTCATGCTAGGCAAACATAAGCTTGAATCAAATCACTGCAAATCTGCATAAAAAAATACAACCCAGCCAAAAAAGATGTATAAATCAAGAGTATCTAGACTAAACACATCCCTGAAAGAAGCAAGTAAAAAGTCTTCATTTACTGAGTCACAGAGTACAGCTGTCAGGGCTGTTTTCACCAACTTTTTTTTCCCTTGAAAAAACAAACTTTGCTTCTTTGTTCTGCAACTTGTAATTTCTAACTTGGTTCCGGGGAAAATAAAAAATCTCCACAGATGAAGAAGAACTGGTTCAATTGTGGGGTTCCTTGGAAAAGAGAAGGACAAATTGTGGATGTGATTTATACAAAAATACATAAAACTCTAACAGCATGTAATTTATGTCCTTACCAGAGACCAGAGATAGGAACTGCACCCTAACACATCTCTGCAAACCAGGCCACTCAGACCTGAAAACATCACTGGCTCTTCATATTTTATGTGAGAAGGGAGAAACCTGAGAGGATAATATCCTCAGCCCCCTCGCTCCACCCAGCAGGTGGAATCAGTGCAACAAACACTTCCAGAAAAGAGCAAAGGGATAAACCTCAGGAACAGCAGACAAATAAATGAGCTTGGATAAACTCCTTTGGATCCCTAAGTCTTGAGATTATTATCAGGCTTGGGAGAAAAAGGTGCAGTTTGGAAGGAGTACCTGTACAACATTGTACATGTGCTGAATATCAGAGCAAGTGAGGGAGAATGAGAGGAAACAGAGGTTTTTTTTCCAGCTTGTCTGCACAATATCTGTCTGACTTGATTATCAACATGACTGAATCCAGATGGAAGAATCCAGGTGGATTTTTCCAGTGGATCCCACTGTCTTCACTTTTCAAAACAGAAAGCAACTGAGACTTTAATTTCCTCTCCACACTGAACTGTCTTAAATTCGTTTTTTTTTTTTTTTTTACGTGGATAGGTGCTGACAGATTGGCACTCCTTTGCCCATGCCCAAAGCTTACCGTATATGGCTGTGGGGTTATAGCTGGCACACATAACACAATACACATGTTAAGAAGCCTGTGATTTTAAGTCATTTGTAGCCCAAATAACAATAGGGAGAACTAGAAATAGCTATGTTTATTTATAGTTCTAATACAACTGTTACCCAGTGAGCTTCGTTCACTTATGCATCTTAAGCCACAATGACCAGACTGCATACGAAGCAATTAAGTTTGGATAGTGTGGAGAACAGTAACACAATAAGCCAGATAGTGTGGAGAACACAACTCAATAATGCTATTGATAGCAGGAACCTTTTAGTTACAGTTTCAGCAAAGTTTGCCTATATGGTGTCCTTTTTTGGGTTCCCACGAATAAGTAGCCCAGCTTTCTCTTGCCTCATTAATAATAGCAAGACAGCTAGACGCTGGTCCTAATGCAGTCTCCAACTTGATTTTTGAAATGAACACTAATATCAGAGCAGACACATTTCAGTAAGTCTCTTCCATTAGCTAATGACTGCTCTGGACTGTTTCGGTGGTGCTGTCAAGCTGACTGAAGAATGAAGAAAGAAAACTAAGCCTCAGGTAGATTTGCTGACCTGATAACCTGAGGAGTGAGTTGATGTGGGTGCACACAAGAGAAAACAACTCCTGGCTTATACACAGCAGTCACTTTAAAGAACACGGAGGAGGAGAGGGAAAATATATTATCTAGCACATACTTATATTACTCCCGTCCCCAAAACATAACAGTTTTAGGCTTTCTGCGGTGCTTTTAATGGCAGCAGCATCTCTCTATTAAACACTGAAATATTGGCTCTGAACTACAGCCCCATGACAGCACACTCTGGCCTAATGTGGGCTGAGCTAAATGATGGATCACAAACTCAGAGGGCTTGCCTGTGGTTTGGCGTGACTTTGATCCCAGAACACTAAACCATGTTTAAAAGGACATGGGCCTGCGCACATCTGACTGCTGTCTGAGAAATTATACTCATGCCCAGACTTTCAGTGCAAACCTACACCTACAAGTGACAAGGTGACTTTCTACATGTAGAGGTGTCTGAGAGCTGTAACACTTTGTAAGATTGTATTCTGCATTAGCATGTGCACTCTTCCTATCGTGATAAGACAAGTCGGTTACAGGATAAGAAGTGACTGCACCATTATAGTTCCTGTGTGTTTTATAAACATATGGCACTACTATTTAATGAGTCTCAAAAGCACCATTTTAAACTAAAATAAGTATTTTATTTGTCTATCATTAAATACAGCAAAAGGTTCCAGGAGTAGCTTCAATAGCCATTTAGATAATTTTTAAGACTATTATGACTAACACTGAAACAAGACTCTCTGTGTCTAGTATGAGCCAATAACAGTTCTCTATCTAAAACAGGGTTTAAAGTGTCAGTTATTATTATTATTTTTTTTACTCTAGAAAATGTCATTATAAAGATGCTTCAGAGTTCTGAGATGGAATTTTTAGACGAAGTTTCCTGAAACCCTGCCCATGCCAGCATAATCATGAACTGAGCATGCATTATGCACTTAGACATAATGGTCCTTCTGCTCATCTTTGGATCTATAAAATGCATTAATGCACATAAAAGAAGATTCTGACTGATGTGCTGCCCCTTTCCAGCCCCTGTTTTCTACCTTCCTTCCCATTACGAATACCAAACTATTCTTTGAAATCCAGGACTATTAGGTTTGGTTTCTGGGTCCCCATTTCTCTATAAATAATAATAATATTAAAAAAAAAAAAAACTAAAACATTGCCACATATACAAACTAATTATGTCTCCATTAACTTTTAATTTATATACGTTTTCTTATTTTCCCCATGTTTACTTTCCTTCTCACAGTGATGTTTCACAAGACACATATGCTAATCTAACAATTCACTGCTGCCATACGAATAAGGGATGGTTCCTGCTTCTGGCTGCATGCTGACTTAGGTTCTATCAGTAAAAGAAAAGAGGGCTAACTCAGAATTAAAAAAAAAAAGCAACAACTAATGGAAGAGAAAAAGCAGGACCCTGCCATTTGGCTGCAACAAGCTGTTATATCCTTTCAGTCATGTTATGAAACTTAACCTGTGTCAGCCTTTTTGTCTGTCATTGACTCATCTTTTCCTTCTTTCTTCTTATTTCATCACCTACCCTCCAGCAATGATTTTGCTCTCACCTCAGCTCTCCACCTCCAGCTTTTCTTCCGCCTCAATTTAACTTCAGAGGGGAAGCAAAGGTGGAAGAGCAAGTTGCAGTGGCAGTTTAGGAGATGTAAAGGTGTAAAAGAACTGAGCATCACTTGGGAGCTTGAGGTCCTTTAATCTCTGCCCAACCTGAAGTTTAAATGCCTAAGTATGCATGCCTACTGTTCAGTGGGGAGGTTCGCATGGACTGCAGTAGGACTGCAGTAGCTTTTCCTCGGGTGATATCATTGGCATGATGCATTTTCATCTGGGACTAGAGATGACTTATAAAGTCATTTCAAAGGCAAAGAGGAGTAAATAGGCTGATTAAAAGAGTATTGTTTGTACTGGGTCACTTTCCTTTGTGCTGCAGCTGGCACAGCTCCACTTGCAACTTAGAACTACATGAGCAAGTCAATAGCAAATGACTTGATAGCTACCTTGGGTCACAATTTCCTGATAGTTAGTTTGTGCCACAGCCTTAAAATTAAGTAAATCTATTTCATTACTGAACATACTTAAGGCACAAAAATATACATTTGGCATGAGTCACTGTGCTGTGCTGCACTGTAAATATCCATTTAAGCAAGATTTCAAATCAACATTGTTTAGCTAGTAGACTGTCACAGCTTTGAGAAAGTTGCTGCAGCTTCATCTAGAGGGCAAATTAATTACACCATTCATGAAAAGTGTCTTAACAGTAGGCAAGCTAAGGGTCTTGATGAAATTTAATTACCCTGTATTTTCAGTAGACACTTCAGTGTAAAATATCTTGTTAGATTTTATCACAAAGCTATGAAGCACTGAAAAATATGTGACTGGAAATACAACACAGCGGCATTTTTTTTTACAGGTGCTTTTTCATTTTGGTAATGTTTGACTGACTGACTATTATTATTTATCCTAGGGAATTTTAAGATAAAGCATGAAAAGGAAGACTTTATGAACTTAAACATGCCATCAAGACCTGATTTCCCTTTTTTCCTGCTTAGAAAGGTATTATTTAAGTTGGAAAAGGGTTTAGATGAAAACACTGTCTTGGGCTGTACATGTGTACTAATTTCCCTTATTAGCAATGAGCAGAACTGCCTGAGTGTCAGGGGACTTGATGTGACAATACTAGCAAGGGAGTCTGTTTTTAGGTGTGCTACTGCAATAAGAACTTCTTGTTTTCTCTGTGCCATTCGAAGAGGCCCTCTCACATAGCATATTGAGAAGTGCTCTGTAATTCGTTGGCTATGGTAAATAGCACAAATCTTTGGCAGTTTAGTTCTGCTAAACAGGACCTGAATACTGTTTACAGGCTAAGGTCATGTCCTCTGTGCATTCCCTCAGTGTAGTCATGAACATTGGTCCTGACTCCTAAGGCTCCTAAGTGCTCCTGGAAATATTATTCTGTGTTGTCAGATTTCAGCAGTGTTTGAATATTGCAAGCAAGTGCAGCTGTTTCATGAGGACAGTGTGCCAGGCTTACTCAGGGAATTTGGAATTGCTGCATTTTTGTGGAATAAAAATCTCCTTGGATTTAGAAGTGGACTGACGCCACCCATAAGGGCAGATGCCAATTTCTGTACCACTCCCTCATAATTGGACCACCTTCTGTTGAACCACTCTCAGCTCTAGAATACATTCAAACACAATTATTTATATATAGCCTTATGCCCTGAAAAAGTCTTCCCGAAAAGTGCAATGGTCAGTGGTTTGACAGATCGGGAAGCAATTTGTCCTGTAAGAACTGATGTAATATAAGGGGGAATGTAGGACACACATTAGAAATACATTCAGTTAAATACACAGGGACAGAATTGGAGGAGAAAAGAAGAATGAAGAAATTAATCATTGCCTAATAGAAATAACCATATGAAAGTTGCCAATTTCAAGCTATTTCACAGTTTTTAAGAAACAGAAGATAGAAAATAACCTAGGAGGTTTTCAGATTATACAAGGTTGCTTTCTTGATGTATAGACGATTGATTTTAAATGTCATGGCTGTAGCAGTTTTCTAGTTTATAAAAAATGCATGAACTGCATTGTCAGCCCTAGAAGTGTAGGTGCTTAGGTCGAGTTATCAAATATGTCACCTCCATAGCGTTCTTTACCAAATCCATTAGCTTGTCTGTAGTAGCATCAACAGACTTCTGTTATTATCCAATAAATCTCTATTCTTGGGTGCAAGCCAATAGAAGTCAATAATATTCAAACATAAATTTAGGCATTCAGCTATAAATAAGAATACCAACAATAATCGGTTCCTATTGGACCATACACATTTAATGTGCACAGGACTTAATTTATGCTGTATTTCATCGGATACTTTAGAATGGAAACTGCAAATGACAACCACAAAGGAGTACCACAGAAAGTGATAACAATGAGTCTTGCATTATCTGTGTTTTCTGTATAAATATTTTAGGTCCATAAAACTGCTTTTCAAGGTGCTGTTCTACCAAGAAGTCTTTCTGTTAGGGAACACTGATAAGATGGTGGCAAAAATGCTGAATGCAGTTGAGCTGTGGAAGAGATGAAACCAGTGAAAGGAAGATCTTCCCAGACTGCAATATCTCTGGATTTTATCCAGAATAGAGCTGGTGCTTCAGATTCAGAACTGCTTAGATTTGAAGAATTGTCAAATCTGGAGAGAACTGCCCTCTGTTTATTAGGAAGCTTACATATTTAGGCTGAAACATGAAATATTTAGGCTGAAATACAAAATACCATGCTTTGAAGGATTATCTTTGGAGATAAAGGAACCTGTCTTCATATTTGGTTGTAAGCCATAAGCAGGATGGTATTTTAAGAAGGGATATCATAATTTCTGGCAATTCCTATGAGTTCTTGAGCAACAAAATTGCAGTCATGTTTCTGTCAACTATGAGGGATGACTCTGGAGGGTCTAAACTGAGCAATAGCTGCAAGACCTGTTTGTGAAAGCACTTAAGTATGTACTTAGTTTTAAGCACATGACTGGTCCCAAACACATATGCTTCCAGTTAAGCCTGTGTGTAGATGCTCTTCTGAATTATGATTAAGAAAAGGTGGTATCACTGTGCAGACAACAAAGAACCAGCCTTGAACTGATGTTCTGGTAAAACAGGTTGATGGGATTAGTTGTCACTGCTTTCAACCCAAATGAATGTTGCTACTATGAAGAAAAAAAAAAAAGTTTACTTTCTTGCATTAATCTACACTGCCTGGGCTGCTAATATCTCTCTTTAACAATGCTGTGAGAAGCACTGTTTGAATAGGTGCAATATGATGGAAAATGGAGAAACAAGCTGAGGCAGGAGGCAGCATGTGGAATAGCAATATGTTAATGCACTCCTGCACACTTCTGACCAGTGCCTTTCTATTCCTGTAACTGTCAGGAGGTCGTTCTGAAACCAGGAGGATCTGAATGATGTTTACGTGCCATATCATAATTTTAGTTGGGTTTTAGTGGGTGCTTGGGGTCTGGCTGTCAGTTCCTGGCCAGCCATCTGACACTTCTGTCCAGCTCTTACCAGCTTATGTGTTTTTATTCATACTCTGCAGCTGGTCATAAAGCTGACCTTTACAAATGTATGGTCTGTGATATTTATTTTATGAGAACATAGATACTTGAGCCAAACCAGACTACACCTAATAAGCCACATTCTAATTTCCTTTACAATATTATCTGTAAGCTGATTGATGGCAAGTATTCTTTCAGAGTTAAAATAGACATGCTTATACTGAATGCTGATATGATAACGTGATAAATATAAATATGAATAATAGAACTCAATTCTTGCACTAGATTTTTAAATGTCAAAGGATACATGAGAAATAAGAGGTCTGTATAGACTGCATAACATGCTCTTTGGATCACAGCCAGAAGAATCTTGCACATTTACCGCAGTGCTGGTGCTTGGATTCAGCAGTATGTCTCCAGTGACTACCTGTAAAGCCTTAAATGACTGTAAAATACATTGAGACCTAATCTAAGTAAAATTTCATTGTACAGTCTTCAGGCTTATTCTCCAGGCAGAACATTATTTCTTTAGGGCAGCTTTGGGATACCTCTTTGTGAGGACATACAACATTCTGCATCTCTAAAGCTGAGGTGAGCAAAAAAAAGAGCACAAGGAAGGTCAGTGACTGTGGCATGGCACCTATCTAGCTCGCTTTGGGTTCACGGGCATTCATGTCATACAAACATGTGTAGCACGACACATTTTTCCGTTCTGCCCACTGTCAGTGTTTATCTGAGCTGGCAGCAGACTACAGATCTTTACAAGTTTCAGACCTTTGCTGTTTACAAACTGGCAGGTAGTGCAGAGCAGATGGTCGGAGATGTATGCCCATAAAATAAACAGACCTGAGTCTGGGTTTGGTTGCTGAGTCAGCCAACCTAAGAGCTGAAATTTTAAACACAAAGCTTCACAGTCCTCATTTTGGGAGGATGGCTTTTTTTTTTTTTTTTTTCCTGCTAGGAAATTTTTAAAATAACGTTGTGGTTTGTGTAATTTTTACAAGAGGATAAAAATGCATGTTTGGCTATGGATTTGATACAGATTATAAATTATCGATTAAACAGTGCACTGGAGACACCAGGCCTATCAGCACAAGACCTCAAAAGGTTACTGCTATCTGGGAAACAGCGTTAAGTCCCAGAAGTCAAAATTTTGCCTCAGGAAAATTCCCGTGACTCATACTGGTGAGAGAAAAAGAATAAATACTGATGAATTAACTCAACTCATTAATTACATGTTTATGTAAGGAAAGAGAGAAAGAAAAAGTATAAATGAAAACACCATTAACATGCTCTTATTTGATATTTGCTAAGTATCCAGAAGAATTTCATGGGTAGGAAGATGGAGTGAGTTCAACAAAAACAACCTGCCATAGGATTTAAGAGCAGCTTGCCTCTAAACCTCCTGAACTAACATATATCTCATCTCAGCTTATTTCAATGGCAACCTGAGAGGAGATTTGTGTCACAATAGGGCTACATTAATCCAGAGAAACATTTGTTACATGCTATTATTTCTGCTCTCCTGGAAAATTAACAAAATTTTAGTTAAAAATTTCCATCAATTGTTTCCCATTTTAAAACAACAGCATGGGTAACAATGATGCAGATGAATAGTTACTTCTGTAATGTGTACCTTATTACAGTAAAACTGAGAGAGGAAATATGTATCAATTAAACATATATAAAAAAAAACAACTCTATACTATTTAAGTGATAAAAACCATCAATACTCACTACTAAAACAACTGAGCTCAATCAGGTGACCTCAGTAAGTTACACCACATAAACTGGTGACAAATTTGGCTAACAAACTAAGACGGAAACCTATGGCTCCCATCATAATTTCTTGCAGCACTCTCTGGGATGTGAAGCAGGAAACTTTTACCCTGACCCAAGCCCCAAAGCCGAGCAGAGCCCACCCTGTTGCTGCTGCCTGCGCAGGGGGAGTGACTCTGGCCTGGGTGGGACAGGACCAACTGTGCGATGCTGGTGAGCACAGGTCAACAACTGGGTCATGGCAGGAGCCGAAAGCCAGTCTGTTTCTGAATATGGCAGGTGACCCATACCTCTTTTACAAGACAGACAAAATTAACAGCACTTCCCAAGTTATGAAGCTGAGGAGAAGAAAACACAAAATCCTCAAGTCCAGGAATTAAGCAAGTAAAAAATTAGGAGCATGTGCAATCACTGGAAGGAACATCTGGAGGTCATTTAGTCCAACCTCCTCCTCAAAGTATGAACAACTTTATTAGGTTTTGAAAATATCCCTGGATGGACCTTCCACAGCCTTTTTGGGCAACCTGCTCCAGCACTTAATCACTCTTACGGTAATATTTTTTTCCATGCACCTCGTCAGAATTTCCCTTGCTGCAACTTGCCTGTTGCTTATAGCCCTTCTGCTGTGTTCCTCCAAGAAGTGCCTGGGTCTGTCTTCTCTCTAATTAGTCATTAGTTAGTTGAAGGCATCAATTAGATTTCCCTTTGCCTCTTGTTCTTCTGTCTAAACAAACCTCTGCCCCTTCTCAGTACCTCTTGACCATCTCTGGGGTCCTCTACTGGACAGGCTCCAGCTTACCAGTGTCCCACTGCTAATGGAGGTCCCAACCTAAATGCGCACCAAGCAGGGGCGAGTAATCACTTCCCATGACCTGTTAGCTGTGTTCTTGCTAATGCAGCTCAGTATGCACGTTTCTCCGCTCTGCAAGGGCTCACCGCTGGCTCAAGTTAATGACTGGCTGAACATAACTCAAAAGCAGTTGTGCACATCTCATTTCTGTTACATTCTCAAGGATGTGACTGAACTTTTGGAAGCCATCCTCCCATAAAGGGGATTATGAAAAAAAAAGCAAGTGGAGGGTGCTCTAAAATGAAAATGATTCTATCTATCAATGGTGTTAAAAATTTAAATCAGAACAATCACGATAAAAGCAGTTTAACTTTATTTTGCATACGTATTTTATACCTATTTTCTCTTAAAGAAACCAAACCAAACTTTTTTTTTTCTGTAACCCATAAATCTTGCTAACTTGCAGCTAAATGTAATCTATAACCTAAATTTCCTATCTCTTTTAGACAAACAGTAGTTAGACTTTAAATAATTATGGAATAATGACAGCAATTATATAGATGTTCAATATTTTCTTTTTTCCATTTTTTATGTTTAGCTACTTTTGGATAGACGTTTGAAATAGAAAAAAAATGAAATTTTGAAATTTTTCATATGAAAAGTGTCTTAACTATGCCGGGTTCTTTTTAATTAATTAATTAATTAAGAGGTCACTTATTAAATAGAGAATAAGCTAAAACAATTATTTTTCTGAGTACCACATCCCTGGAGATTTTGGAACTAGCAGGTCTCAGGATCACACATTTTAGAACAGGAAAAATGAATTCTCTTCTTTTTCAACTCCCAGTTGCATTCTCAATTTCAAATGAACTAGATATTGACTAAAGTAAGTTAAAATGAAGAACATGCTCTAAATGCACTAGACAGTGTATTAATTCACCAAGTGCTTATTCTTAGCTCCAGATGTTTAGCAGCAACTTCCCATTGACCAGTAATTTCATTCTTTAAAAATCTGTCAGCAATCACATATTCTGTGAAGGTGATTTTAATTTAAATGATTTTAAGCACAACTGATTAGGGTAAATGTAGGAAGTAATATAATCAATCATAAATTAAAAGGAAGATTTTTTTTTTCTGTATATGCACCTATGTAATTGAAATTAAAGCTACTAATCTCAAAAGATAAAATGAATTGAAATTAAGAATCACCTACAAATATTACCTCTTTCTCTTTTTCCAAGAGGTGCAAAGCAAGTAGGTGAAATCTGCTGGAGAAATCTCATATTAAACTATGATCCCTCATATTAAACAACGGAAACCATCTGGGCTAAAGTGAAATTATTTGGTCCATTAACTTTTAATTTTCTTCAAGAATTTTACTAAGAGGAAAAAATCCTGCAGACACTTATTTCACACTGCAATGCCTTGCTGAAGTTTACGTTATTCCACTGCTGCTCTTTAAATTCACATCCAGTCTACTCCACACTGACTTGCCCATGAGTACCGTGTGTAGCCAGTCCCTGCAAGAGAAGTTGCTTTTGCTTCACAATGTTGGAACAGGAGTGAATGGGGCACAAGGCACAGTTTTGTGCACCACGGGTTGAACAAGCTCAGAGGATGCCAAGAGGATGCACTAATGCACCTCAGGATGCTCTGTCTGCAGATGTGTTGAACATCAGTATCCCTGCAGGAAGCCGTCAGGATGTTAGAAGGATCAGGGACAACTCTGATCTCTTTGTTTAAGAGCATAATTTATATGCACCCATGGCTAGGACTGAAAATTTGTCTTAAAAAGGTCAGTTCAGCCTTATCCTTCACTCAGCCATGAGGGCTGGCTGCTGGGCTCTGTGAAGCCAACATGTCTTCTGCATCTAAAGGTCCCTGAGGGGAGTCCGTAGGCTGGACTACTCTCTCTCAGGGGAGAGCTGGTATCAAACACCATTGCTCTTGTCAGCTCTTTCCCAGCTTGAGGCCTTCACCTTCCTCTGCCCTTTGATCAAAGGCAAGTCACCAACACAGGACAGAAAGTCCCGTCTGCCACAGGGGCCTGGGAGCAGGGCTGGGAGCAACACTCTCTTGTGCTTCAGTTGTGATATCTGGTCAGGACACTTAACCTTGTCTATTCACATGTGGAAAAGTAAAGTTATTCCAAACCTGGATTTTGGCATAAGAGGTAGTAAATATAAGAAATAATTGCAAAGAAAATATTTTAGTATTTTAAAACTAAACATTTTAGCGTCTAACAGTCTAAATGACTCCATTGATCTCCTTTAGTTTTTATAAAAATATTCAGATTTTCAGATTTAATCTCTGTTTACAATGGCAGTGTTTGAACTCCTGAAAACTTTGCCCTTGGGTGAAACTGTGATATTGTGCATACCCCCTTAAAAGTGGCTGCGTTTAAAGAGTATGTGTGAGGTGGGAACTGTGGCAGAGGACCTGACCAAGGATGTGCCAGCCAAAACATACTCCTGTCCAATGTGGGATTAACGGAGATTTACCGTAACACTACGCTCTAATGAGTGACAAGGAGCAAGGTGGGGAAGGAGTACATCTGTAAGTGCGCAAGCTCTCCCAAGCGCCTTTGGGTTTGTTTTACAGGGCTCTACCTGCCCTGGGTGAAGCTCCATGGGTGGCTGCAGATGCGAGCAGAGCACAGTACGGCTTTATACTCCTCTTCAAAACAGCACGCCGGTATTTCAGCGCCAGGCCTACAGCCGGCTGCAGCGGTCTGAGAAAACATCTGAGGGAAAGGCGTGAGTGCCTGCCTGGGAGAGATCACCTCGCACTCCTCAGGAGAGGTGTGCGGGGACTGGGACAGGGATGGGGTGGGAGGACAGCAGGGTGTGAGATGGTGCCCAGTGACCCCGCTTGCACTGGCCAGAGGTGGTGTCAGTGTGAAGGCATACAGCTCCCTTCCACTTCTTCCCCAGTAAATCCAGCTTCATACACTACCGTATAGCATTAATTCAGAGCCAGTTGAATAGAATTTGGGGTGTGACTCACTTTTTCTTAATTTCATAGAATTATTTTGGTTGGAAAGACCATTAAGACCATAAAGTCCACCACTAAACAATGTCCCCAAGCACCATGTCCACACATCTCTTAAACAGCCCCAGGGATGGCAACTCTACCACTTCCCTGGGCAGCCTGTTGCAACGCCTAACCACGTGAAGAAATTCTTCCTGATATCCAATCTAAACCTCCTCTGGCACAACTTGAGGCCGTTTCCTCATGTCCTATCATGTGTCACCTGAGAAAAGAGACCGACACCCTCCTCACTGCAACCTTCTTTCAGGTAGTTGTAGAGAGCGATGAGGTCTCCCCTCAGCCTCCTCTTCTCCAGGCTAAACAACCCCAGTTCACAGAATCACAGAATCACAGAATGTTAGGGGTTGGAAGGGACCTTGAAAGATCATCTAGTCTAATCCCCCTGCCAGAGCAAGAACACCTAGATCAGGTCACACAGGAACGCATCCAGGCGGGTTTTGAATGTCTCCAGAGAAGGAGACTCCACAACCCCTCTGGGCAGCCTGTTCCAGTGCTCCATCACCCTCACCGTGAAGAAGTTTCTTCTCATATTTAAGTGGAACCTCCTCTGTTCCAGCTTGCACCCACTGCCCCTTGTCTTATCATTGGATGTCACTGAGAAGAGCCTGTCTCCATCCTCCTGACACTCACCCTTTACATATTTATAAACATTAATGAGTTCCCTCAGCCACTCCTCATATGTCTTGTTTCTAGTCCCTTAAGCACCTTCATTGCTCTTCTCTGAACATGTTCCAGCAACTCAGTATCTTTCTTGTAGTGAGGGGCTCAAAGATGAACACAGTACTCAAACACCAGGGCCGAGTACAGAGGGACAATCACCTCCCTAGTCCTGCTGGCCACACTATTTCTGATACAAGCCAGGATGCTGTTGGCCTTCTTGGCCACCTGAGCACACTGCTGGCTCATGTTCAGCCAGCTGCTGACCAACACCCCCAAGTCCTTTTCTGCCAGGCAACTTTCCAGCCACTCTTCCTCCAGCCTGTAACATTGCATGGGGTTGTTATGACCCAAGTGAAGCAACCAGCACTTAGCCTTGTTGAATGCCATACAATTGGACTCAGCCCATTCGTCTAGCCTACCCAGATCCCTCTGCAGAGCCTTCCTACCCTCAAGCAGATCAACACTCCTGCTCAACTTGGTGTCACCTGCAAACTTACTGGGGGTGTACTCAATCCCCTCATCAAGGTCGTTGATAAAAATATAAAACAAAACTGGTTCCAAACAAAACTGCCTCCCCCCCCCTTTGGTTCACTCCGTATATAAGCATTGCAGAGATGCAGGTGTAAGTGTACTACTCAGGTATGCAAAAGCAATTAGACCTGTGTAACAGCATCAAGCATCATGCTGAAATCATTAAAGTTACAGGAAGAAAAAGTAACACTTGGGTATGGGTATCACTATCTGATTCTCTACAGTGACCTTAAACAGCAAGCACTTTCAAGCAAAGGGTGCCTTCTACTAAAGGAGTTTCAATAAATAATAAAGCATGATGATATTGATCCCTTGTGAAAGACATGTATTTCCCTGTGGTACATAGAGGACTGTAACTGTCTGTATCTTACCTGTCCTGGTTGTTCACAGGCTGTCTGGTATCTTGCTTGTTGGCATAATTCTTTTACTCTCTCATATTTTGGTAGTTGATTAGACTGCTGAGTGCTTTTATTGGCTTCCTCCTTCTTGCGCAGAAATTTGCTTTAAAAAAAAAAGTTGAATATTTTATATAAATTCTTCTAAACTCTGGAGATGGTAAATTTAACTGGTAAAGCAAAGCTACTTGAACACTTAAGCCTTCTAAGGGAGAAAATCCCCACATTTCTGCTAGTGACCTTTAAGTGGTCACTACCCAAAGTGGAAATTACCCAAAGAGAAATAAGAACTACTGAAATACGTCTAACTCATACACTTCAGCGCTATTCATAAATAAGTGTATGTTCTTTCACAAAGGGAAATATGCTGAAGCAATATTTGTCTGGCTGAAGAGCCCAGCTGAAGAGTCTACAAGGTTTCCATACTCATTCACCGCTATGTTCTCATACACATTGTTTTGTAGTACATCACATGAGATTTTCCTAATCCATAAAATTATAAAATGCCACAAGGAAATTGTTGTGAAATTTTTACTGAGAGAAAATTTTCACAGCAGTAATCGTCAAGGCGGAAGAGTAAAGAGGTATCAGAGAAAAGAGTAGTTATAGTCATAAATCTCATTTACACATAAGTCTTTTCTTATCTAGAACAAAAATGAAGAATACTTCTGATCTGTGGTAGAAAATATAAAATCAGTTGATAAGAGGATATTGCACAGCTGCATATGAAACAGAGAATTGGAAAGAAAATGAGCCAGATGATGACATAAGTGGTCACAAGTACAATGTTAGAGAAAGAGGAGGTATAGGCGAGGAGAGCCACCAGAAAAGCATGCTTTCAAATTTCTTAGAGGGTATGGATCTGGGAGCACAGCAGCGTGCATAGCCAGTGGTGGGAAATTAGAAAACAAGTCAGGCCTGTAAGTTTACTTGCGAAATTTACAACTTTGCTGACCATAAAGAGAAAGAGGAGAAAGTAGAAAGGAAAGCGTGTACAACAGAGTGTTCCCACCAGGCAGGCTCTCCCAAAACTCTCTCACCCCTAATAATTACCCTCTTTCCACCAGAAATGTGTCACGCCAGATTTTGGTCTTCTTGTTTGTTCGAAACCTGAAACCAAAATAATAATATTTACTGCTGGCATCTATGTATAGCACTGCTAGTGTTAACAATTTATTTTAAAAAAACCACCTCCCTGCTTATTTATACCTGCAATTTTATAGATGTGGTATTTAAGAGAGTCTTCAAATGTGGAAGCTGTAGTCATTGGCCTGACACAGCTCATTTTCACAGAATCTCTTTTTCCACTCAGTTGTTGATTTACTCAGGTGTTTGCTTCTGAACTGGCTAAAAAAAAAAAAAGGAAAAGAAAGCTGGGACCCACCTGTTTCCTGGTCTCTCCAAGTCTAGAAGCTTTAGGACAGATTTGCCATCCATATCTGGAGGTGTGTCAAGTCCTGCAATATCCAGAATTGTTGGAGCAAGATCAATATTCAGAACTATCTGAGGCACTCTGCAAATCAAGAGAAAAGGTCATAGTTGTCATGTGTGCAATATGCAAGTCTTCACATTCTCTTGGAATTAGAAAGGTAATTAACGTTTATCAGGGCTTTGAAGATGTAAAGCTCTACACAAGTGCTATGTTTAGAAAACCCCCTTTGAAGGCTACAACTCTAAGAACAGGCCACTATTGCAGAATATCATCCCAAAGAAAAGGCTTAGCACGAAAAAAGGAGGAGGTGCAATAGTGATGTTATTCTCGTCTCATTGACAATGAGGGCATACAGCCTGCCAGCTATTCTGCTGCAGAAGGTTAGCAATAAAGATGAGCACCTACTTTTTAAAATCAAACCCAAATCTAACCCTACAGGACTACACATTATACATTTTTTTCCTCTACATTACAACTTATGAATACTATGCAAAGTGAAAGACTCTTTTTAGAAGTCATTGCTCTGCAATAATAGGGCATCCTTTATGAAATGAAGCTAGACGGAGTGGTAATTACATGCACTTAGAAACATTTTACGTTAAGTTCAACAGCTGCGCTAAAGACATAAGAGAACGTACACTGATCCTGGCTCTACACTTGGACCACGAATAAAGAAAGGAACTCGAATATCAAAGTCATATGGCATTGACTTCCCCTTGACCAGTCCAAACTGCCCAATATGGTAACCATGGTCAGCAGTGTAAATAATGTAGGTATTCTCCAGTTCTCCCATCTCCATAAGCATTCGGTATAACTGAAATACAGCATAGGGAAAACTGAATTAAATGTAGCAAAACATGTTTTCTGTATAATCATGTATAACAATCATTTTACCACCTTAAATACACAGAACCAAACATGACATCAATGAAATTACTGAAACAGACATTCTGTGAATGGACATTTTAACATCTTGTCTCTACTGTGCTGCTAAAAACATTCAACCTACAAGTTCAATTTCACATTTCACAGCAGGGAATTTGCTCTGAGGAAAGAGAGGACATCCAGAAAATTATAATAGCAAAATATGGTACTACTAATGCAGTTGCATTAGTGTGTCCAAAAGTCAATGTATACTCAAACAGAGCTTGGGAAAAAAAGTCTGCTACAGCTTTAGGGCAAATGGTACTCAGATTTGATTTACTGTGTTAGTCTACAGCTTTCTCATTCCTTACAGTTGTGGGCTTGGGAAAAGGCTGTAAATTTTTATTAAAGTTTAAAGAAATCTCTCTGGGGGAAGATCTTTGGTCATGGTGCTTGATTTTTGAACAAAAAGTCATGCAAACTACACCTAGTAGTTCATGTATCATGTTACTTATAATTAGCTGTACATTGCATTGCCTAACTTCTGCAAATACTAGCAGACTGACACCTGAGTTGCTGTGATTTGCCAATTCCCAAATTTCATCTGAAAGACAAACTGTGAAGGGAGTGTATGAAATAAAGAGAAGTTGTCATGTGCTCACCTGCATCTATCCATGTGGACATGCAGGGGATGCATATTCTGTCAATGCCACGCTTTATACTAGGCCCACTGACTTTTCCATTAAAAAAAAAAAATCAGCAGCTTATTCACCCACCAATTTAAAGAGGCAAGCAAGGAACTTGGCACTACATTGAAGAGAATATAACCAAAACTCATTTGGACTGGGGATATGTGGAGTAATTCTTTGTATCCCAGGGGTTTTCCCCAGGCTGTGGTTGGTGAAGGTAAGGAAAGAATTTGTTTAATTTTGTTACTGACTAATAAGAACGTATTCACAGTAGTTTCTTGAACTCACTCTTTCCATAGAGTCGTCAACTGACATCAGGGTCTGAAGTCTTTTGCGTTGCAAGACGTTTGTAAACTCCATGTGGATAGGCAGCATGGGCCCTGTGTACTGCATGATCCAGTGCTTATCCATGTTTGGTGCATAGTTATAGCTGGGAGTGCTGGGAGGAAGAGAAAGGAACTGAGCATTGTGCAGCATCACAGGCATTGGAGGAAAGCAGGAACTGCTTTAACACAGAAATATCCAACAGGCAGTTAAATCACATATTCCATGTGGTGGCTAGTACTCCTAATGTGAAATATCAACAGATGTCACTTCAGTGGCTTCCAAGCTTCACTTCCTCAAAATTTTTTAACCATTTGCTTTCCAAACTTTCTTTCAGGCTCTAAGACTGCTACCAGACCCATGTTCATATTTGGGATATACCAAAATATATTTCTCAAAGGAATCTCTATCTTTAAAAATGCTTATCTAAATGACACGTCCCATAAAGATAAGTAGGAAAACGAAGGAAGTCACAGATCAAAGATGATGACTTCCCCTTAGTATTGATGTAAATTTCCCTAATGTTTCCAGTGGGAAAATTATGTTCATATTAGCACAAGTTAAAAGAAATATATTTTCCGGTAGGATAAAGAAATTCAGTAGTCAGTACTAAGATAAGAACAGCAACACCACCGACATCAGTTTTTAAGATGCTCCAAAGAGTGAAAGCACTGACTTTTTCTTCCCTCCCATCACCAAAGTATAGGCATTGCCAGGACCCTGAGTGCAATCCCACAGGGCCTGTGTGCAGGGGCAGCTCTGATACAAGGTGATGCTGCGGCCAGCCCCATTGACTCCAGACCTACGTTCAGCCTCCATTACTCGCCCTTGGTCCTCACCTGAGCTACATCCCAGTGACACCCGGTGACATGGCATGTGTGCAAATTCCACCCACACCAAAATGATGTTTACTTATACACTAAATGCTGTTGAGGTGTTGTTTTTTTCTATGTGAATACAAAACAAAGTGCATTGCCAGTGTAACATCAATATTGAACTAATACTGCTGCTGATACTAGTACTAAGGAGGACTATGGCACAGAGTCCTCCAGGATCAAATAATGATGCTTTAGGAGTTTGCACAAACGTCAAAGGAACGATTTAAGAGAGGTGTTCTAACCACAGCTTGTGAATTTTTAAAGGATATCATATAAGAATCAAGAATACCTTCCTGTATCACTTCTCAAGAAAAGGTATTGCAAAAATATGCCAAACAGATTTGCTGTGCAGATATGCATGGTACAGAAACTCTCCATCAATCCTGTTTTTATACTTAGCATACAAGACAACTAAAAGGTGAAGACAAACTAAACAAAATCCATTTCCTGTAATGTTTTGACCCATGTATGACTACTTTCCTTCTCTAACACTTGTGGAATCTAGGCTTTGCTTTTTTGATGAGGTTCTTTGCTTTTAATTTTTCCTTATTTCCAATAATATACCGCAGTATATGATACATATATTGCAGCATTATCTTTGAAAAATAAATGTAAATTGAAAATGAAAAAAATGTGTGATTGGATTAAGTTGATTCCTATAGTTCTCTTTTCAGTTTATAATAAAAATAAAGTTATTAATACTGTTTAAATAGTGATGATTTTAGTATGTGCATTACTCAAAGGTACATTTTTTCCCACAGAAATATTTATGTGTAGATTTATGTGTAGTTAGTTGTCCTTTCACAAGAGGTCGCACTGAACAACATCTGAACATTGTACAATGATAACAAAGTCACACCTTCAACCACTCCTTCATTTATCTTTCATTTTTCTTCACATCATTGTATGTGATCATGTATGGTGGATGCAGTTATTTTACTGTTTTAGCTGCAGCACATATAACCTACAACTAGGTATTCTAAGAACAAAAATTGGCTAAATGGCCAACATAATGCACTGATAGTCAACTACAAAAAACTAATGCAGTCCACATTTTAATTGGAGACCATTTTTGAGAATTTAGGTAGAATTTGAGTAGTGTATGTGTCTCAGTACATACAGCTGGTTTTGAGTAACCTACTTAACTATTAACATCAAGGAAAAACAGAATTGACACAATGGTATCACTGGATTTGTGAAAATTTCCTTGAGACTAAGAAGTATTGGAAAGGTTAGCTCCCTACTAAGCAAAGATAAGCATAAACTAGAATTCCTTTTCTGCTGGAAATTCTTTTATTTCAGATTGAAAAGTCATAATTTTGATATTTCCCATGGAAAACTGATTTTTAAAAAGGATGTTTATATTACCACAAAAATTAATGAACTTGAGCCCAGAAGTACAGCCCTTGAGGTTATCAGCTAGCCCCCATCCCTAGCAGATGGAGCCTTAAACCCTGAAGAAGCAAGTCTCAGGAGTTTTGGTCACCTATCAGGTATTAGGCAAGGATACAGAAGACAGAAAGCATGGATAAAAGTGCAAAATTTCCTCTATTTCTTTGGAAGTTTGTCAAACGAGATATTTTCCCATGAAAGAGCTCAGTCTTGATTAATCAGCATTTTCCAGCAAAATGAGGCTTTTTTTTTTTTTTTTTTCCAGCAGACTCCTGTCCTGAGTACCCCTGCTGTGGAGGGATGAGGTGGTTGTGAGCTGTGCTCAGCCGGCAGCACCGTGACAGCCTGCCGCTGTGCCAGGAAGGAGAGCCAGCTGCTGAAGCAGGCTCAGGTCTCATGTTCCCAGGACATTGTCAGAAGCCTCCTCCACATAATGGATAGTCTTTAAAAGCAGCACTCAGGGTTTAGCAGGGCAGTTAAAACCTTTCACAGACACTTTCCAAATGCATTTTGAATTTTCTGGGTGAGAAATGCAGTAGGCAGGGAGCGAGCAGAATTTTCCTCCCAGACAATTCTAGGAATGGGACCTTCTGTTAATTATCTAATGCCAGTGGCCGATGGACAAATGTGAGATGTGGGTCCCAAATGGAAGGGAAAGAGCAATAGGGAAGGCACAGAAAGGAATCCATAAGCCCCACAACTGGTCTGTGTTCCCTGCACATCCTTGGTTTTTTTAAGTCCATCAGAATGCAGGACTTGAAGGTGTACTGAGTAAGGTTGCGGATGATACTAAATTGGGAAGAGCTGTTGACTCCATCAACAATCTCCGTCAAATCTCTTGTGGAGAGATCTTGACAGATTAGAGAGCTGGGCAATCACCACCAATATGAAATTTAACAAGAGTAAGTGCCGGATTCTGCACCTGGGAAGGGGCAACCCTGGCTGTATGTACAGACTGGGGGACGAGAGGCTGGAGAGCAGCACCGCAGAGAGGGATCTGGGGGTTTTGGTCTATGGCAAGTTGAATATGAGCCAGCAGTGTGCCCTGGCAGCCAGGAGGGCCAACAGTACCCTGGGGTACATCAAGCATGGCACTGCTAGCTGGTCGAGGGAAGGGATTGTCCCGCTCTGCTCTGTGCTAGTGTGGCCTCACCTCGAGTACTGTGTGCAGTTTTGGGTGCCACAATATAAGAAGGACATAAAATTATTAGAGAGTGTCCAAAGTAGGGCTACAAAAATGGTGAAGGGCCTAGAGGGGAAGACATATGAGGAGCGGCTGACGTCACTTGGTTTGTTCAGCCCAGAGAAGAGGAGACTGAGGGGAGGCCTCATTGCGGCCTGCAGCTTCCTCACGAGGGGAGCGGAGGGGCAGGTGCTGATCTCTGCTCTCTGGTGACAGCGACAGGACCCGAGGGAACGGCATGGAGCTGTGACAGGGGAGGTTCAGGCTGGGTGTTAGGAAAAGGTTCTTCACCGAGAGGGTGGTCGGGCTGGAATCAGACTGGAACAGGCTCCCCAGGGAAGTGGTCATGACAGTACCGAGCCTCACGGAGTTCAAGAAGTGTTTGGACAATGCTCTCAGATACATGGTCTGATTTTTGGGTGGTCCTGTGTGGAGCCAGGAGCTGGACTCCATAATCTTTGTAGGTCCCTTCCAACTTGTGATATTCTATGATTCTGTGAATGGCACTGCCGACATCACCCACAGATTCGTCTACCTTTTTTTTTTTTTTTCCTAAAACAAACAAATGAAAACCCACAAACAAACAGATGTGAATTCTGGTGAGAATGTTGCTGATTTCTGAGAACCTTTCCAAGCAGACAAGCCTCTTCTGTGTCAGTGATAACTGTTTATCACAACATTTTTTTCTTAAAGCAGTTGGAGATACCAGCTAAATGTTCAGCTGTTAAAAGCCTTTGAAAGTCATCATGGGAAAGTATGTCACTGTTTCTACTCTTCCATTTTTAGGAAAGGCTTTGCTCTGTACTGATAAGTACTGCTGTAAAGTAACACAGACATCCACATTTCTTTGACTTCCCTTAGCACTGGGAATATCAGATTGAAGATATCTACCATGTCTTCTATTGCCTCTTGTCAGTCACAGAGGCTATCTTGTCTTGAGCATATTTGTAGATCCACGATCAGCAGACAGTGCCAGGTACCTTTATTATTTTCAAGTTGTCTGTGGCCTCCTTGGTCTTTGCCTGTCAGCCTTTGGAGGGCTGCAGATGAACAGCTCAGGTACTACCCCAGAGTGCAGGAAGGAGCAGTGTCTGATTTCAAGGTCATTCTTGCCAGCTGATCAGCAAATAGTAAAGCACTTTAACTTTTTGAGTGTGTGCCCGAGGACCAAGTGGGAGTTCATTTTACATGTTACAAAAATAGACAACATGAAAAAGGGCTCCCCTTCATGTAGGTCAGTCCAAAATGACCTACAACATACTATATGAATATTAAATCCATAGAGAGGGTAAGGATTGAAAAAGCAGATGACTATTCAATTAGAAATGTACAGTATTTGCCATTCACATATGCTATAGTATCCTGGGCAAATCTAGGTGACTCAGTTGCTCACTTATGTTTGTCCAGCACATAATATGCAGAACTTACTACACAGAAACTTCTCAGCTCTCCATGATAGATCTGTTCTGGCACTGGGCAGAACAGTGGAAAATGTCAAGTTCATAAGATTTCAAACTTATACCCCCAATTTAATCACCAAAAAAATCCGAAATGTTTAACAATAACAAAGGCAGAACCCAGTCAGGCCCTATCTCATAAAGACTTTCTCAGAATGAGAAAAATAATTCACCCTGAGACCTCATCATTATTTAATTATGTGAATAAATTAAGAGAGAAATCATCCCATTTTACGTATACATTTGCAAAAAGCATAAATTAGCATTAGCCTTTTCTAGCCTTAGATTACTGTTTCCTCCAGAAAGGGATGACTTCTGTCATTTGAGTTCTGTTAGCACTTAATGTTTCTGCATCATTGTATACTGTTTTATTAATGCCACATCATGGAAATTGTATTCACTCTCTATTTACCACCTGCTAAACTGCAGTAGGAAGCATACAGTTGTGATAACAAAGTGTTCTACAGGTTATGGAAGGAGGAAATATTTCTAAATACTAGTGCACTTTTCTATTTGAAGAAAAATTCACTATGAAATGTATCATTTATTTATCTATAAGCATCAGTTCAAATAGATACTAGAAGTTATGCTGAGAGCAAAGAAATTATATTGACATTCAGCTTTGTGGCCTGAATCCCAGAGGCCTAAATAACCTTCAGTTACATGAACAATCAGCATTTCCTTTCACACTTTTTAATTACTTACTGACAACATATTTACTATACTTGCATACTTAAATTTGAAGTTCAAAACAGAAAATGCATCTTAGACAGCTTCTAGGGTATCTCAATAACATTAGGTTATACAAGAAATTAAAAATATAAACCAACAAAACAACAGATGCTTGCACTTGAAGACATATTAAAATGGAGTCCTCAAATAGCAAATCACTCGGAAATGAATTACATTAACTTCCACTAGTAACTGAACTGCCTTTTGTGTGATATTCAACAAAACAAACGTAATAAAGCCCTTCTGAATATCATTATTACAAAAAGATATTTTACAGGTTTAGAAAAGAATGGGAGATTCAGCTTGGCTAATGCTGTTTACACAGTTGTGGTATCTACATGAAAAAGAAATAAAGATGAGTACAGCATGTTTTAAGAGCTCCCAGAATTCAGTGTAACTTTAAATTAACATTTTTTTTACAAAAAGTTACATCTATATATATACATTTCCATTACAGATGGGTTAATATGGGAAGAAACAAACGTTTGCAAACATTTGTTCAATTGCTCATACTAAAAATCTGTTTTTGCCTCTATATACAACCTCCTAATTCCCTCCTGTTTTTATTCAACAAAAGAAAATTATGTCCACAAAAATACTGCCTAAAAATGTTGCTTGTGAATACTTCCATAGAGTTCTCAGGGGTTTGTATCCCAAAGTGTTTGGCTAATCTTCTGTTTAGATTGGGAGTCTTCCAATTAGTGAAAATAGTACAGTACTTATATGCCTCAGGACCATTTTCATTTAATAAAAATAAAAGTAAACAACATTTTAAAATAATACCTACAGTAAAACTGGTTGTGAAAAATGAGTAGTTTCTGTACAAAATTAGCACCTATATTATTCTTTAAAATGCGATTAGCAAACATTGCATAAGTAGTCGTGTTTCTTCAGAAAAAATAGTAAATGATCAAAGGAAGCAAAACTTTTGTTTCCAGTGAATGTAGACTTCCAGGTTTAGATACTGTTCTTGGAAAGTGGGAAGTCTAGCTTCTGGTCAGAATTAAAAGTCCAAAAAACATGACCTATGGCATGGTTGGTATTAATATGAAGTTGAATTTCCCCATTGTGGGTTCCTTTTAAAAGGGGAATCTTTTAACTAATAACAAAGAATATTTATATATCTGGGGATATGAGGTATGAAAGTTTCACTCCTGAAGTGTAACATAACTGCTACATTTCAGAATAAAGCAGAAAAAGAAGTTGTTCCCCTTTAAACATAACACCTTTTTATTTTAGGAAACATTATTTATAGCTGCTGCAGAAGTTAACTGTGTTGCTAGAATCTTACTGCATCTCTAAATCACACTATTTCTTCTAGTCCTGTTTAAAGTCACACCAAGTCATCCAATGATGCCTGTGATGATTTTGATTGTTTATCTCTAAGTCAGCAGTCCAAGCTGGCCTCAGGCTAGCAGTGACAAGAGACACTGACATGTCAAGATTTATTACTGATGGAAATGTATTATCCCACTCTGATGGGTAAGTGTCCATATTACAAGAAAAAACATCTTAGCTAGCAGATGTTTGAGACTCAGCCTTGGCAACAAGAGGGCACCCTGAGTGTGCTGCCATCTCCCACACCAAATTCATCATTAATATTGTTTTGGGGATCAGGAGGTGCAACAGCATTGATGTTCATACTTCACTACTGCAAATTTACTGCTATGACCAGGCCTGTGTGTTCAGCTCCTTTCATACTATATTTATTTTGAAAATTAAAGCTCTTCCATTTGCCCTTTCTCACATTATCTTGGGAAGCTTTCTGATCTCATCCCAGATACCATTTCTAGCTGTTTCTCCTAAGATCTTTAGACTGACAATAGGATTGCTTCCAGGTAATCATGAAATCCAGTTGTCAGTCCTCCTGCCAGCCTGAGGATCTTTTACTCAGCACAGCAAGCAGTGCTTCAGATTTCCATTTTTTACATTCTTCAGTAAATCTGCCTCCCGCATATTTTTGCTTCTAATGTTTGTTTACTTCACAGCTTATAAACAGCTTCGGTCTGATTCACAGTTCCCCTAAGACTGGTTCACCCTGGAAGGTAAAGGGAAGTTAAAGTGCCAGAGGCCCTAAGCATAACTGAGAATTCAGGCTGTCATTAGAGCATCCTTTGAGTCAGAGCTTTCCCGCTCAGCTGTGTGATGGAACAAGATTGCCCTGTAACACATGCCAGGGACGTCTGTCCCTGATGCCAGGGACAACAGAGAGCCATCTCCTGTGTCATAACTTCACATCTAACAACAGCATTTCCAAGGTCTAGCAACCCCAATACCCAACAGATGATGTTCATTACCACAGCAAAAATCTATGCACTGCTTTCATCTCGTAACAGTTGCTTCCACAGAAATCATTTCTGGGCATAGCTAGAGTACATGCATTAGTATGATTTATTTTCAGAAAATGTATTACTCGTGGTGATAGACAGCAGCCATCAGCTAAAGTTTTGGAAACATTTTTAACTGTTAGAAATAGGAAGTATTTTAAGTAGAGGACAGTTGGGATGGTGGGAGTGAGAATGGATGCTTAAAAAAATAGAGTGCCTGTTGCTTCCAATATAACAAAGTTTATGTTTCATCTGAAACTGGAGCTAATGAGAATTAACAGGGTTCATTTAAAATTAATGATTAAACAGTGTACACATCTTTACTTTTCATGCCACTCCTGTGGGCTCTTTATACTGAGGAGGACGTGATTGTAAGGTAATGATGGTATGTAAGTCTTCCTTTCCGTTTTGAGGGCAGAACTTTCCCTGAACTGGAATATTTCCTTCCATAGCCACTCCCCTCTGCACATGTGCGAGTGGAAAACTTTTTCTAACCAAACTTCTGTTTTTATTTCTTTGTTTTGTTTTGTTTTTAATTTATAAAGGCAATAGTTCAATCAAATGATAGATACTTTACGAGCAAAGAAATGTCAGATAATTTAAGGGCCTGCTTCAGTTACTGTCCTTTTAAGCAAAACTTCCTCTCACATGTGGTTGATAGGCTATCTTAATTCTTGGTTTGTAGGTATAACCTTCCATCTCAGTTTGTAAAGCCAGCAAGCAGCTTTTGACCTGGTTTCCCTTCTTTGTTGGAGGTAGGCGTTACAGTAACGTGATATAGCAACTACATTTTTAAAAACAAAATCCAAGGTCAGATGGCTGTCACCCAAGGTCAGAAAAAAAGAGATGCAAATGGTACTTGACCACCAAGGAAGAAAACCTAAGGGTTAAACGTTCAAATTACACAAACCTTGGCAGGAGGGATTTTATTGTTCTCATGTTGTTTTTACAGGGAGCACCAAGTATTTCTGTGAGAACTTAACTTCTTATATCTTTTAGTCAGAGCATGTTGCTAATGTTTTTGCCAGAAAAAATCAATTATTTGGTAGCTTCAGCCACCCAAATTGGCAGTTTATCTTCAATTTGTCTCATTTCTTAGTCTGCAGACTGAACTCTAACACATGCAGCCAGTCAGTGCAATAAGAAACACAAAACAACCCAGCAAGTCTCTCTTGAGGTAGATAGAGAAGAAATTTTTTGCAAGTTTGCCAAGAAATCAGCAATACCAGAAGACAACAAGGACCACAGCTGATTCTCATATTCTGAGCTATTTCACAAACAGCCCAGCAGAGCAAAGTATTTAGCCTCCAGGAGCCCATGCAAATAAAAAGCAATTTATACAAGTACTCACATGAAACTAAGTCTGCAAAAAGATAGCTAGGATTTTCACTTGATCTTTCCAGGTGACATGCAACCTGTAATAAAGTGGAGGGGTTTCTAAACTTTTGGAGACTGACTAAACTCATTGGTTCTAGCAGCATAAGCTAGAATTAAGCAGGCTGAAAACACCAGGCAGTAGAAAGTGTCAAGAGCATGATAAACCAATGCAAGTCCCTACAAGCACTCTTTTATCAGAAGACAGCTACCATGGAGCCTAAAATGAGCTGTACTGGCCTGAGGAGAGGTAGAGTGAGTTACAATGATTCAGTGCTTTTCTTCCAGCCACAGTCCCCACAGCTAAGTGGAAACAGTTTGAATCCTACCCTCTTTTATGATGGATTGTCCCCCAGCAAAGAAGATGGCTTGCCTGAGGCCAGGCAATCTGTGCCATGAAACAGCAAACAACCTGTTGAACAGAGTGAGAACAAATAGATTATAACCCTCTTGCTATGAAAAGAGGTGACTGAAAGAAGATATGGGAGAGGTCCACTAGATTTGAAGTAGTGAATATTCATTATTCCTCACAGGATGGGAAGTAGAGGACACCCAGTGGCATAAGCAAGCCCCAGGTTTGAAAGTGACAAAAAGGCAGCGCTTTGTCCCCGCAGCATGGGGTGACACCGTGGAACTGGTCACCGCAGGATAGTGGGGCTGCCACCACAGTTCAGAAGAGACCAGACCGATGCAAAGAGAATGGGACTCGGTGGTTAGGATGCTTCACCTCACTGATGATTTTCAGAAGCTGCAAAAACAGGGAGAAGGAATCTCTCTTCTTTTTCTTTTTCTTTTTCTTTTTCTTTTTCTTTTTCTTTTTCTTTTTCTTTTTCTTTTTCTTTTTCTTTTTCTTTCTTTCTTTTTTTTTCTTTCTTTTTTTCTTTTTTTTTTTTTTTTTTCACTAAGCATTCCCTGCTGCTTCCTGCTGGAGCACATAATTCAGGATACTGAGAAGATCTTTCATACAACCCAATATGACAGTTTTCATGTTTTTAAGTCAATCTTATTTTACCTTTAGGACGTAATAAAGCAATAATAATTCTTTGGGGTGATTACTAAAGAACCATCTGTCTCTTAAAGCGAATATTTACAAACAAAAGCATCAATCTCATCATTTCTATATACAGGTACAAATTACCCTGAATATCTAAATAACTACGAAACATTGCTGGTGGTTTGCACTACTTGCAAAATCTAGTCTCAGGAATGTGGTAATACTGAGAATATAGGCAAAGAAAAGTATAGCTAAGAATGTAAGGACAGGGAAAGTGGTGTATCTAGAAAGTAGAAGTCAATAAGAGGCCAAAAATAATACAAACTAACAAATATTTAACCATGTACCATGAACAGCAAATCTCTGTTTGGCCTTAACTAGTGATCAGTTTATGCATGCAGCTTATGCAGTAACTGCTACTCCTTGCAATTTTAAACTAGTTAATGTAACTACAAATAATATCCTCTTGCGTGTGAGCCACTGCGGTATCAACAGTGCAACCACAGAGCTTTGTCACAGTGTGATGAAGCTGATTCCTCCTCATTTTCAGAGGCCAAATCAATGCAGAGTCCAGCTAAAATATTTATTTTCTTTGTTTTTTTTTTTTTTGTGTGTGGAAAGAGGCACAAATACTTTGTTTAATCATGAATGGGAAAAGCAGTCCGCATGCCCACAGCAGACTCTGTCTAGAGCGATGGAAAGTTTCCCCAACACCTCACTGTGAGGAAAAGGACCCAGAATACTGAAGGTATAAACTAAGATGTAGAATCCAGCACTAGCCTCAGCTTTTTACCTGGTGTCGGCCTCAGTTCTGGAAGCAAAGACTTTTTTTTTTTTTAATTATTATAGTATAATCACCAGGAAAGATTAAACATGTTATTTAAAAATGCAGTCTGATAGGCTGTTTTGGAAATCTTCCAGTAGCTAGTCTACAAACAGATCTGGTGTACTCAAAAACTACAAAAGGGTGTTTTTTTTCTCAATGTATTCAGTTAGTTTGAGCCCAGGAAGCGCATATCTTAGAGGAACGCAAAGGAAGTAATATCTTTCCAACAGATCCTGACCTGTGTCTACATATTTTCAGTGTATTGTAAGACACTGCCCTTACAAAGCCAAATACTGACCTTTTAATCTCCCACAACTTCCCAGGAGGAAAAGAGCTTCTCTCTGTTTTAATAATGGTCAGAGCTGTCACTCTCCTCCCCAGAAGGAGCAGGCACGTCCAAAGCAGCAAGCAAACATTCACTACTTACTACATGTTTCTTATATTTGAATTCTCTGTTCCTGCAATGTCTCCATAACCAAATACCTGACCAGAAGCAGATACAAGGGCCAGGGCTGGCAGCATGTGATTGTCACTTACATATGCTGTGAAGCGTTGGGGTAGAGCTCTGAGAACTGCGGTGCCGAATCCTCGGGGCCATGGGGTGCAGCATGGCTGATGACCATCATTATGGGCCTATGGGGATATATCCTCTTAGACATTCTGAAGTAATTAATGCTCTCATTAGTGATTAGGTCTGTGAAGTAGTCCTGTAACACACGATTAACACAAAGCAAAAGTTACAATGTGCATGATTAATTAGATCACATACTATCATGTTATTATGTTATTTTCAAGTCCTCATTAAAGGGCAGATCAGGAAGTAAAAACATCCCATCAAAGAAATGTGTGACTAAAGAGCATAGGGGAGACTGAGCAGTAATTACTTTCTTAAGCAGGCAATAGCACATAAAATGAGATTGTATTTTGCAAATCAGATACAAGAGAATGCATTCAATGTGTTACCAGATTTTATAATACAATGCTAGGTGACTTTTAAAATGACAGATTATACTGACAAAGGTATGTTTTTTGAATTTCACTGACAAAACTCTTTCACTAAGTAATGGCTCCCAACTGCAAGAAATCACTCTTATGTTGGTTTTCTATTCACATAAACATTTCTTGCATGCACTTTGTTCAGAGCATACTTTCATGTATGTACAGACTAGGAGAAAGCTGCAACAGGCAACATATTGCAAAAACCTTTATCAGAGAAATTGCAAACATGAATGCAGGGAGCAGTTGAATTCCTGTAGGCTCTGTTCTTTTAATTGTACAACTTTAAGCAGTGCAGCTGCTGAGATTAAGGTTGTGACTTGCTAATAAACTGGCTTAACCCACAGCCAAGGTGGCAAATGGAAGCGTATGAGGGGAAGGGAGGAAATGGAACTAAGAAAAAAAGATGAAAACTTAAATTAAACCACCTGCCACCTTGGAGCATTCACTGTTGGCCTGAAGGTCTAGTGTGAGCTTCATTGAGAAAGTGCTGAGACAATGTTTGTAATTTCAAGCACTTCCAGGCATGACTAATCATATGTTGTGGATCCGAGGCCCTGAACAGCTGCAAAAGCAGAGCCTGAGGGACAAGGTCTGTGTCGCATGTCAGTGCTAGGACAAGCCAGCCAGCTGTGACCTCCTTGCTCGCCAGCTCTCTGCCCCCTGCTGCTCTCCTGGGGCATGCTTGGAGCAAAGGCGGTAGCCCTGGCTGTTACAGCCCCTGCAAGGGCATGGAAGAGACAGCCAGTGACCTTTTGGGTTGCAAAATGGGTAATGATCGCGAGGCACCAGGGTTCCGATACTTTCTGGTTTTGTGGCCTGCTTGAATGAAATGTCTGTATGACTGGTCTCCCAAAGCATCCACTCCCCTCCTATTTCCCTGTTTACTCTAGCTACATACAGAGGGTGTGTAAGGAATGTCTAACTAACCAATATTCTTTCTTTTCTTTTTTTTTTTTACTCTATATAAATATGTAATCAGTATCATGTAATTTCTACGGGTGGGGAAATCAGAAACAGGCATCGCGAGCTTCCAATAAAATCTCATTACATGGGTCAGAAACCACAGCTGCAACATCTGTATCATCTTCCGTGAGCCTACAGTCTGAGGAAATTCCAAATTGCTTTCTGCAGGCTGGAAAGTCTGCACCCTGCACTCCTAAGCCTTTCCGAGAAACTTCACGGCAGTGGGCAGGTCACCTTGGCGTATTTTCCAAACTTTGTCAAGAGCACAAACAAGCTCTGAAGTTTTCCAATGGCCGTGTTCTCGCGCTTATCTGTTCTCCTAGTCATATCCGGAGTCTGACACCACAGACACACAACATTTTTTTTTCACTGTATAATGGGAAACAGCATTAACTAAGGTTTCTTATGTGGGTAATAACAGACAACACTCAGCTAACTTTAAAGTTCAGTAGCGCAAAATACACAGTTATCTTCAAGAAAGACCTTTATTTACTATTTGCTTCTGCCAGAGAATCAACACTTTCTAGTAGAGAGAAAGAGGGAGGGAGGAATCGACAGACTGCACTGAAGAGCCCTTGGAAACTTTCTTCCATCCCGCAGTTAAAATTCTCACACAGAAATTGATCTGAAATGCCCTGGAGAGAAAAATGACATCTCAATTTCTTGGTTGTAGTTGGTTAATTAATTAATTATCTGGTTAATTAATTATCTGAAAGTTATTTTTATATGGATTAATGATGCAGCATTTATATGTCTGGAAAATACCTTTGCATAATCAAATCCATGCTTCTCTTTGTTACCATTGCGAGAAATGGTGTAATTATAGAAGCGAGAGTTCTTCACTAATCCAACCCACTCTCTCCACCCAGGAGGGATGTAGCTGCCATTGTATTCATTGAGGTATTTCCCAAAAAAAGCTGTGAAGGTAAAAAAAAAAAAAAAAGAACACACACACACACATGAGGTTTTGCAATCCGAGTCTTTTAGTCTGAGTCAAAAGCATGCATGAATGAAGACAAAATGTGTTAGAATGAGTCAGAGTCACTTTATTAGAAATGTTCCTTTTATATCTTAGAGGCTTTTGAAATTAAAATAAATTATTTCCAGAATTTTTAGAAGAGTTGAAAGCCTTTGTGACTTTAATTTTTTTCCTAATCTGCCACTTTTGGTATCTAGTGCTGATGTGAGATTTTTTCTTTTCTCTTTAGAATACATGTTTCTCTTGGTTTCCACTTGAAAATGGAATAAAAATTCAGTCCCCAGAGGAAACATCTGAGAAATGCCTCTTGTGGTTTTAAACAAGTCCTATGATGTTTTGGAGCTTGGCATCTGACTTTGAAAGTTTGGGCTTCACAACCTGGCTGCATTTTCTGGCTTGATAAAAGATCTGGGAAGTCTGGATCTCTGTCCTGCTGGGCCCCGTCTGGGTAGAGCAAGAGGGAATCCCTGCCCTGCTTTGCTGCCAAAGCATCTCTAAGGCAAAACTAAGAGACAGACAACATCTTGGAGGTCAACTATCTCTACATGACCTGCAAAACTAAGCATATTTTTCCATTAGCTGCAAGTGACAAGTCATAGCCCACTCAGACTGAAGCTTTCAGAAATTGCCATGATGCCCAGGAGTGTCTGCAGGTGCTCCTGCCAACTATTCTGGAAGGAAGTAATAAGAAAAGCAGACTCACAATGCAGTAAACTCCCAACTCTTGTCAGGAATGCTTATGCCAAAGATAATGCAAGCACTGAAATCTGGCCAACTGGCCTTGGAAGGGTTGATTAACTCTGGCACCCTGGCAAATGCAGCTGCATTGCTGGTAGGACCAAGTGGGTATGGAAGTTCTTCAGTTGCGTATGTACGGTCCTTGCCCAAGATAGAGAAGTTTGGATGGCTTTGCCCTGCTTTCCCTCTGCTTGGACACAGGGAAGTGCAGTGACAAAACACCCAGCTGGGTCTGCAAATTTGGTTATTAGGGATTTGTTGGTTCTATCTCAGCCCCAGCAATGCTGGACAGTGGGGTGTCTGACTAACTTCACTGCGTCGATTTTAATTTTCTTAAGGTGTTCAAGCTCCTGGAAGGTCTCACCTGAAGAGGAGCAGGCGACAGAAACCTCTCCCTTTGCAGGGACAGCTCCTGCATGTGACAGCCACCCATCCCACTGCACCCCCCCACGGTGCACAGCCCCTGCCCTCACCATCTGCCTGGCCCTGCCAGCCGACCTGCCCACAGACAGCTTCTGCCCAGCATCACTCCCTCGGCTGGGTTTTGAGATGCACGTCAAACACCCTTACTTGTTTCCTACTAGGAAATGAAGTCACTTTGGAAAACCTCACATTCAACCTAGACACATTCAATCTAACCAAAAAAGCACATTTGTGGAAGGGCTTCAGTAATTCAGATCTGATTGATGTGGGCATGGTGAACTCCTTCCTGGGAAAACTGGTGGAAAAATCAAAATGTTCATAATTAAAACTTTTTTGAGGCAACATAACTATGGTGCAATTGAATCTTTTAACTGCCAAATGTCACTAACCAGAGGGTATAGTCATATATAATGTTTCTTTCCTATACCACGTGGAATGTGACATATAAACAAGTCCTGCAGACAGTAGCCCAGACTTTCAGCTATTCCTCCCACAGCCACTAAGAAAGCAACCCAGCCTCTATCCTTTTTTTCTTCTGGGGCCAACTAGAAGTCAAGAAGTTTGAGGTGAAAAGGGTAATTGTGGGGAGGGAATACATGCCCAGCACCAATGCCTCCAAGAACAGAAACCATAACTCTCCTTTAAGGCAGCCAAACCGTGTCAAACCCTCATGGAGGAGTCAGATGTTCAGGGAACATGTAAAGGTAAAGGCTAAAATACTGTGGGAAAAGAAGCCATAGAAAGAGTAGAAGGGGAAGGGAAGTCAAAGAGAGAAAACGATCAAAAAAAGCATGGGAGAGAAATTTGACTGAGAGAGAGAGAGCATTACTGAGCCAAGCAAAATCAAGGACAGTCTGTGGTTCAGGGGAGATTTGAGGTCAGCCCTCCTGAATACCATCCCAGATCCACCAGCAGCATGACCTTGGGGAACCCTCCACGTGCTGCGTTCTGTAAACGACTTCGTGCCAACCTGCCTCCCAGAAAGATCAGAGGCTCTCCAGCTGTAAAATGGAAGTTATGGCAATTTATCACGTAGGATGGTTTGATAGCCCCACCTATAATTACCATTGACTAATACTGAGACCTGAACACTGCTATTTACAGTTATGCCAAACTTCAATCAGTAGCAATGATAGTTTCCATGCTATCTGACTCAGGCTGGATTTTGCTCTGTGGAACAGTTTAGCCAAACAGTTCAGCAATTTCCAAGAAAAAGGCTAGGGAAAAATAAATGGGTTTGCCCATTTAAAAGTCTTTGGTGAGCTTTTCTCTAAGAAGCTCTAGTGTCTCTAGGTTTTGATGGAGTGCCTTTGTAAATAACAGAGGTGGCTATGAAAATCTGTCCCAAAATAGCCAAGCTCTGAAAAACTGTAGCACACAGACGATCAGGAAAGATGTACTACAGCTTCTCAGTTTAATGTCACCATGGTTTGTCCTTTTATGGACCTGAGAAAGTCCTCACAGTTTCAGTTTCAACCCTAAAACAAAGAATAGTCAGCTTCTTTCTCTCCTGCTCTTCTTTTGATATTCAGGCATTACCTGAGAGAAAGCCATCAGCATAAAATGCAGAGATGAAAAGTCCTGGAGCATAGGGATGGGAAAAAATAAATTGAATTTAGAAAAGGAAAGGGAGGCTTCGAGCTGGTAGGGGGCAATTCATCTTGGAATTTCCTTGCTTTAGGTTACTTAATTTTGCAACTTTAATAATGTTTTGTTAGCTCCCCCTTATCCCCCTGAACCCCATATTTTGGGCATGTTATGAGACTTCAGATTGACACACTGAACCATTCACCTTTGTGTTGGCAATGATTTAGCATTTTATCATAAAAATAATCTGAGAAATGTCAAGTTTTAAGCAGCTCCTTGAGTGACAGTTTGCAGAAATAGATGTTTCACCCTGTTGTAGAATAAAGCAGTTCCCATGTCAAACACAGAGTAAAGCCTTGAATACTCATAGAAGCAGCAGTAGCTGTGATAATGGATCACATTTGCCAAATTACTTTAACCAAGGGTGGTTTGCTGGTCAAAAGCTCAGGAGGATATGAGTAATTATACACATGAAGGGAAAAGCTAGGCTTTTACTAAAACACAAGAGTTCAATCATTTCACCATGGGGTTTTCTGAGTACTACTGCATACAGGATAGGGCAAGTGAGTCAGAGCTGGAGCTTGGTGCCAGCAGTTAATGTCTGGATCTTCACGCTCTGAATGAAGACGAGTGCCTGAGTAAAAGGAAAGCCCAGTAGTGTCCATGGGGCCAAATAATAAGCAGCAAGTAAACGCTATGGGTGTCCTACATATTTTTGTTAACCAGAGGATTGTAAACAATTAAAGTGATATAGAATATGTCACGGGACTGCCCAGGAGCTGACACTGTGATGTGCAAATGTTCTTGCTGGATCCTCACATGTTTGCTTATAAAGTAAACCCACATCCTTAGCTGTAGCCTGGCACTTGCTGAATTGCCTGAGTACTGACTGGGAATGCTCAGCTTTAGAAGCCACTTGCACTCAGCAGTTTCAGGGTTTAGGAAGCCATTTTTGCTTGTAATTAATAAAATGGAGATTATGACTCAGTGAGTAAAAGCCTCATTAAAAAGTAATGCCATTTCAAGGGACATCTCTTCATTATCGTATGTAATGGCCCCCACAGGGATAAGAGGAAAGATAAATGCCAATTTTTGCACTTTAATGACAGTTTTTATCAGTATTCTGGCAGTTTTGCTAACTGTTCCCAGGACACATTGCTGTTTTTTAATCACATGTAGAGTTACTCTGTATATCAAAATAATTGCATTCTGTGTCCGTATGTTCAATTAAGTTTATGCAAACAACAACACATGGCATGGTGAACAGTTATACAGACATCTATGTGTCTCAGGAGTGGCTGCAGAATATGCATGTCTGGTAGCTAATATGAATAGATTCCTTAATACAGGTTTTTGTTTTCCCTTTAGCAATTAGCTAATGAGTCCTGAACTGGACTGAGAGAGACAGGGGGCTGCAATTGACAACAAGGAGAATTTGACCCAGGGGATCTCTGGAGTTTGAAGCCAGGATTTTTATAGCTTAATGTGATGCAAATTCTCACAATTCCCAGCATTTAATTTCCCAGCACTTAATACAAGATTTATGAATAATGTTTACGGCATTACACAACACAATTAGGCCCCTTACTCCTGTCAGCATTAGCAGATTAGCATACAGGTGAACTGGGCTGTGTCTACTGGGGACACATCTCTGCAGTTCCATGGATCAAAGGACATATATTGTGTTCTACACCCTTGTTATTTGTTGAAGTGTATTGGCATGTTTCTGATTTAAAACAAAACCAAACCTTTAAAAAGGTACGCTCCTGTAAGGTTTACTCACCGTGGCCCAGAGAAGAGTTTTAAGCAGAGAGCACACTTCCTTTAACAAAGTTAGGAAACTATTCACAAGAGTTGCAAAGCACTGTTCACATGCTACTTCAGAGCTGACACACAGTGACTCTGTGCTTTCAGGGACACAGCCCAGCAAAATTGCAACTTCCAGATTACTCCACTAAAATCCTCCTTGCTTTCTTCCCATTATGCAAATGATAGATTCAAAACTGGGAAGTTTTGAGGAGACAAGTTCCCTGTCTGCTGAAAGATTAAAAAGCATTAGGGTATCATGTCATTAAACTGCAGAAAGTCAGATCAGTATTCCAGCCCTCTCTAGGGAATGAAGTAAGCACAGTCTCATAAATGCCATGAGGAAACTGAGGCACCAAGAGGTTAACCCTCAGCTAGACCTAAGTCACGCAGGAAGCCTGTGGCATTGCCAAGAATATTATTCAGATTTCTCAGTTCCCTGTCACGTAACTTAACCACAGCAGAAAATCCCAGGTTTTCTCTTCTTTATCCAGCTTTGTGGGTCTTTCCCAGTTGCTGTCAGGTTTACCATTGTAACCAGAAAGAGCATTAAAGATTTTATAACTCAGCAGTTGCAAAAGGCATTAGCCTATAACTTGATATATCAATCGTTAGCCTGGGTGATGCCTTTAACAAAGCTTGTATTATAAGCCAAGCTGGTAGCACTTTTCAGTACTGATGTTGTCTGACACTTCTCGTTATAAGACTCTGTTTTCAGTTGCTTCTAACTTTCTCATACTTGGACTGAAATTTTCCACACTGGATGCCTGCCTCAGGCTGAATTTTTTGAAACTTCTTAGCCTGAACAGTAGCCACCTTTGAGAAACACAGTAATGGAAAAGGAATTACATTTAACATCTGAAAAAAATTATGCAAGCTTTCATTTGATAGCACTTCCATGCTCTGCAATGAGAGCATGAACTCTGTCAAGACATGATGGACTTCCTGTCAAGGAGGCATCTTTTATCATCTTAGTGAGAATCTGTGCAAATTTTGCTCAGTTTTGAAAAAAACACTGCAGTTTGCATGTTCTGGAGATCTGGGCACCTTGGGGCATTCCTTGTCCACCTGTGAGTGGTGTCAGTAGGCGGGAGAAAGTTGATTGAAATGCAGAGGGCAAGGGGTGAGCAGATAAGGACAAGCAGTTTGGGGAAGGGCCCCAGGGGACCCAGCAAAGGAACTGAGAGAGGGGAAAAGAGAGAGGGGAAAAGCAGCGGAGGCTCAGAGGCCTAGGACAGGGAATGTCAACCAAGAAACTGGACAATGAATGAAGAAAGGGGAAAGAAGGTGACTGACAAGGCAAAGGGGGTGGGAGAAACTGATTTGCTGAGTGGGCTGGGAAAGGAGATTGCTAATGGTAAGCGGTGGGAACAGGACGTGTCTGTCAAGGACTGACTAGACGCCAGGCGGGGAAGGAGGGTGGGAACAACTTGACAACAGACAAGCTGGGGGACAAGGCTCAGAGCAGGGGCCCAGAAAAGGCTTTGCAGTGCCAGAAGACTGGGATGAGAAATCTGAGGAGTGAAGACTACTCGTCCTAAATAGGTAGGATAAGGGGAGACAGAAGTGCAGGGGAACAAACACTTTTGGACATTGGGAGGACACAGCAATGCCTGAAAAGGACTCCTGAGTCTCACTGGTATCTTCCTTTCAGCAGACATCTGAACCACCTGCCCATATATGTGATAAAACCCCACTCTGCTTAGTTACTCAGTAAGAAAACAGTAAGAGTCTTGCAGAGGGGATCTGAGACCTCCGTCCTTGCTGATGTGGATGCTAGCGTCACACCTCTTGATAAAGGCCTATCCTCATTTTAAACAGAGGAAATTTCATCCCCCCAAAAGTGATATGTTACTCTGTAGTTAAAGACTGTCATTTGGCCACATGAACAAGAGAGATGAATCAGTTGCACACACAATGTTCTACACAAGTTTTCTGAAATGAAGCACTTGAATGTGTAACCTTGCTAAAAATTGTTCAGTGTATGGTTTTCTGCACAATATTTAGTAGCATAGAATTCTGTTTTAAGCCTGCGTGGGCAAACATGCTGTGGTTTTTGATGAGGTCCTGGAAAGAAACCAAAAAAGGTTTCACTTCAAATGATAACATAGAATGAGAAAATCCTGCTCATTATCCTTTTTGGCCTTTTCTTTCATTTATATTTCACTTTTTGTGAAATATTTGGATATATTCAGCATATTTCACTTTTACTTAACATTTCTTAGTTTAACTGAAAGTGCAGTTTTATTCTGAAAAGTGAGATGTACGTGTATATTTTTAGTTATTTAAATTATTTACAAGTTAAATTATGTTTTATGCTCTCCAGCCTCTTTCATACCAATTAGGAAAGAACCTAAAGCTTGGGATTCCCTCTCTCTTTCTTTATTTTCACTTTAGAAATATTCTGAAAACCAGGACTCATTCCCTTCATACTCAGTCCCACCTTTATATCATATCGTGACACTCTCTCTGTTTTGCAGTGGTGCATGAGGCAGGATACAAATTAGGTCACTGAAACGATGCAGATTAAACATAGTGTGTGCTGGCAGTGAATTGTACTGTAAGGCTGTGAACAGGAAACACACTGGCTTTGCCTCCAGAGGAAATTTATTGTCTACCCACACCTTTAGAAGGCATAGTTTTTGCACCCTTTATGAAAGATTAACTTGTCCAAATGTGTCAAAATGGAGTGGTGTACAGTTTAAATACTCCTTCCCTAAACTGCTTAGCCTTCAGTCTCTTGTCACCTTGGCATTTTATTAGTTCTTTGGTCATGACACTAAGAAAGGTACCCATCACTGACAAATGTCAACTGACATACATCAAAAGCTGATGTGAACTGTTGAAAATATTAACTAGATGTCAAGCAAATGACCATTTCTGTTCATCATGACACAGAATTCTGTGACTAATGTCAAAATATGTCAGATGGCAGTATCTGGATGTCCAGCCACTTCTTGAGTTTTGAGTTTTGCAAACATGAGTATTTAGAAATTAGCATTGATGTTGCTTAACTTTGATATTTTGCCATTTCTGTCCTTTAAAAGGCTGAGAATACCATCTGGACACTTGCATGCATGAACACTAAATCTTATTTTGGTTGGTTGATCCTTCTAAGCAAGGAATAAAATATTGGGAAATATGTCTTCATAAAGACAATTAAAAAAAAAAAAAAAGAAGTAAGCAAATAATGGCCTAATTTGGTGATCTTTGTTCTTTCAGGTGGGATTGTGTAAGGGGAGAGCCTGGTCCTGAATTTGGCATGTTGCTGTGAGGCTGGCAGTGGTCGCTGAGCCAGAGCAGACTCCTGTTCTCTCCTGCACAGCCACGCTGCCTGTGAAGGGCTAACAGGAGAGAGGATTAGAAGGTAATCATTTTATAAGGTAACACTAAGCAGAGAGACCTCTGAATGTGTATTTATCAGGGGGAGAATTTAAACTTATATTTCTCTTCAGATATGTGAAGGGATGAAGCTTCAGCTGGCAAAAGTGTAAAAATCCTACAGCATACAAAGTATGACACACGATGTACCAATAAAATGGTGGTTACATGTATGTCGCCTGGTTATTGGCAGTGCTGCTGACATGGCTCTCTCTTCTAAAATACTAAGATAATGCTTGATTACTTCTACATTGAGATGTAGCACAATCCTGCTTGCCTACTGGAGGATGCCAAGGTTCAGGTAGTAAAATACTGGAGTTTTCCTTTGTATTTGTGTAAGTGTATGGCAGCATGATCTGACAATACCAAAGGGCATGTCTGAGAGGCAAGGCTATGTACTGTAGGGCTAGGAAAAAAAGAGTAAAAGATAAAGTCAAAGACTTCAACATTACTGCAGGAAGTATTGAACAGACAGCAAATAACCGGCATTGGAAAGGGCTAAGCAAAACTTCTAACTCCTGCATCTAATAATCTTGTGAATAAAATTTCTGAATCTAAATAGCTGATGGGATGTTTCCTGACCTTAAAACTACAAGATGAAAGAAAACTTCTCAAACTTTTCTCAACATTTCCATGAAATTTGAAAGTAATTACAGAGCGACCATCTTCCCCAATATGAGTAGCTGGAGCCTATGTAATAAAAACAAATCTCATCTCTGAAACTCTCCAGAATTGCTTTGTTTTCTCTTTCTACCTATTTTGTGTATCTTCCCCTGCTATTTCCTACTGTTAGTTGGCATTCTAAAAATTCTGGTTTAATATTACCAATTTTGTGGATTTTCAAAGTCAGGAAGCTGTGCAGCTGACTCATTTCTGCATTAGTGTACAGCTTGTGAGTAAGGGAAACCATAAACATTGCAACATCATTAATTGTTTTAGGATTTTTCTTTTTTAATGATAATTAGAAACAAAAGCAATTTTGGTTTGGCAATGTTGTTTCTGAATATTGCCTGCCCTGTTCCCACACAGCACAGTTCCTGCCTATGATTTAGCAGTGACATTTTAAAAAAAGGATGTTCCCATGAAACAACATCTCCATTAGGTCACTTCAGAGTTGAACAGGAGTAGAACAGAAAAAGGAAAGGAAAAAAACATTCTGTTTTTTGTCAGGTTTTCCCAGTGGGCTTTAATTATGACTGCAGTTTATTACAGCACATTTCAGACCTCTTTAAATGGACTGCTGTGCTTGCTTGGAGTCCTCATGGCTTTAGCAGGGCTCTCCTCATAAGCAGCCTGCCCACATGTGATCAATTGCAGTATACAGGGTTTAGACAGCGGATGCTTTATAGATGTTGGAAACTATCTGGAGTGAACAGAAGTAAGGACATTCTATAAACATTCTGCCACCCCCTTATTTCCACTGGCTTATATAATAATTTAACCCTGTGCAAAAAGAGAGAGCTAAATCCTCATCATTTCAAACAGAGAACCAGATTCGATGTACAGCACATTGTCTCAGCTGGTATATTGGATCAAGGTTCTCCAGACTAGAGGGTCTCCAAACCCTTATCAGGATTACCACTCACCAAACTGTGAGTGGCCTTGGGTCACTCACTTTCTCTTTCTGTGCCTCAGTTTCCCTTTGAGGAGGATGCTGATTTCCTCTCAAAACACAGAGAAATGCACAGGGTAAATACCCACAGAGTCTGCAGCCTCAGCACAGAGTCACGATAAGCCCATGTGTCATGTAGCTGCTCTCTCTCCCCAGCTACCTCTTTTCCACTCTCAATTATTTTTCACTCCCAGGTGTTCTTGAGTCATTACAATTTTACTAAACCTTCTAGCTGTGAAATGTAGATTATTAGTTAGTTAGTGGACTTTTGATGACTCTTCAATGAGCCAACACTGTCCTTGAAAAATGTATTATAAGTTCTGCTGTTAATTAAGCTTCCACATCAAAAAAAAACTGTGGGGTAATTGGAAGGGGGGTTCATCTTACAAGGAGTAAAGGGATAAGTTCTTTAGGGCCATATTACTGTAGGGTCAAACAGTGTGCTTTGGTTCAGAAAGAGTTTCATACAAATATTTTCATTTGCTTTTATTTCCTTTTTCTCTGTCCTGCCCTTTGTTAAATCTCAACTACCCTGATAGTTTTAGGACTCGTGTTCCCTCTGTCTGCCTTTGGAAGGGCTTTTTCCTTATCCTTTACTTTTTACTTCTTCATTTCTTTTCATGTAACAGGGCCAGGTTTGCATTTAGTAGACATCTCCATGTGCCTTTGTAATGCATGGCAGTGCAGATTTACCCAAAGTAGAATATTTACCCCCAGAAGGGCAGACGGGGCGAGTGACATCAAAGTCTGCCACAACTGTCCAGTTTACACAGGAAGCATTCAGTTCTGCAAGTGTTAGATTACAAGTCAGTAAGATACTGATTTTTTTTAAGAACAGGAAAGGCAGATCCCACATGAAGTGGCCATCGACCAAGCAGAAAGGGTTTCTGAGGCTTATATTTTAGGATGAATTCAGCACCCTTTCTAGCAGTGATAATCAATTTGCTCTCCCCTCTCTTTTTCTCCTCAAAAGTCTTGATGTTGATCCTTACTCCAGTTCAGCAGTGCTGTATTTTGATGGGAACTTCACTGAAATCAGCTTAATAGAGAATGAAGCATTCAGAGGATGTGTCAGGCCCAAAGAAGATAAGTATTTGTTTGTTTTTGCTTTTTAAACAGGATGCAGAAGCTCTCCAGAATTACAGAGAGAGAGAGAGAGTAGAAGAAAGAGTGAGTTTACTGTGTGGTGAAGAAAAGATGGCAAACAGGCAGATAAACGTAAGGCGCTGAGTATAGCAGCATTAAGAGAACTGGGACAAGCAGACAGCATGGAGACATTCGCCTGCTATATGTTTTGAAAGCAATCTGTTCTTGTGCCTAAGCCACTGATACAGACAATTTTTTTTGCTGCCAATTACATTGTAAGGAACGCAATTGGCACTGAGATCTGTGCCTCCTTGGTCCTGTAAAGGAGAGTCTTTGTAGTCGAATGACGCTTCTGGACAAATTGCACCCTGCTGACCTCGCACAACTCCTGTACCTTGAGAAGGGGAAGTCAGGCTGGAGCCTAACGTGTCTACAGATTGAATCTTAGGGGATAGGTGATGCATAAATGAATCAGGTTTTACATCAAGCTGAAGCACAGATGAGGGGAATAAGAAGAGTTCTTTGTAGACAGGAAAGGGATCTCCTGAGTACGGAAAACCACCAGGAATTTACAAGAAAACTATCAAATCTTATTGGTGCACACTGGAACAATCCTTCTTAAAGGCATGTTTCTATTCATTTTCAGAAAATGCAAATGAAGTATCACCCCATGGCAAAGTTTAAATTATAGCATTCACCTTGTTTCACTCCCATGACAGGCACTTTGCTCCTGTGAGGTCTTTGGCACCATTCCCTAGCCTGGCCCTGACACCTTCTCCCAGAACTGTTAGCAGCAGTCCACAAGCAGGCCATAACACTGACCATAATCACGGCTGGGACTGCCAGTTCAGACCCACAATGCCATGAAAACGCACCTCTTTCTCACTAGGTGTAACTGCCCAACAGCTTATTTCCCACCTGGGACATCCAAGCATGAAAATATGCTGCTCTGTTACAAGCGAGTTTCTTTACATGGCCGTTAGCTGCAGATCTGGACCAGCTGGCAGTACTACCCTCCCTCCCTATAACACTAAACCTCTGCTCTGCAAACCCAGTTCAGAACAAGAGTCGCCTCATTGTAGGCAGTGATTCAAGACCCGTCTCTCAACACCCACCATCTTCACGTAAACAAAGAACTACTGTTGATTTGTCTCTTACCTGTTCTATACCCAGTGTTATTGAGATACACGGCGAAGGTGCGTGGCTCGTGAGTAGCCTGCCAGGAGGGAGAAGAGCAGTTCTCGTTGTTGGTGTATATGTTGTGGTTGTGCACGTACTTCCCAGTCAGCATGGAGGAACGTGATGGGCAGCACATCGGGGTGGTTACAAATGCATTGATAAAAGAGGCCCCTCCGTTCTCCATAATCCGTCTGGTCTTATTCATCACTTGTAAGGACCCTGCAATAAGAGGTACTGATTATCATTCTGCTGCAAAAAGCAGCTAGAACATATTGGATGCTATTTTGACATTAAAAGTAGAGTATCAGTGATTAGCTTGCTTTCGGACATCAGTGTGTACTACTCCCTAGCTAGGAATAAAGATAAAATCTTTCTTATTATCACCAAAAAATATTTTTCAAGATTCCAGAAAGATTGAGTTCTTTTTTCTCAGGCTTCAAAACAAAGCTAAAGTGAAGACTAATATAGAAATACAGTGTTAAAGCTTTAGAGCTGTATCAAATTTATAGGTCAACAGTTCTTCAAACACTGCTATAGGAAAACAGTATGTCACACAGACTGGATCATCAGTCAATGTGCCAGTAAGGTATGTAAAATTCAGAGATTACTAATGAACCTGTTACAATTCCTTCTCTTTTATCAGATAATCAGAGAGAGAGAAGAGAGAGAGTGGGAGGAGGAAGGGAAGGGAAGGAAGGGGTAGGTGGCTGGGAAGGGAAAGAGAGAAGGAATTTGGTGACAATCTTCCCAAAGGGAAGTTTCTCTGGGCTCAGGATCTGCATGTCTAGCTCCAAAACTAATGCATTGTGCTCAAAATCAGATTTTGGGGATGAGTTTGTATGTAAAAAGTACTAGTAAAATTCAGCACCTTTCTCAGCAGACTCTTGCATTCTCAACATACTGCTGCGCTGATCTATTCTAAAGAACAAAGATTTTTTTTTGTGTCATTTAAAACTTCTTTATGAACAACAAGGTGAGACAGGCAGGGCTTGCAGATTTCTGACTGCGGAAAGACTGAGCAGCTCCTGATAGGGTCTGTCAGTACTTGCTGATAGCTGTCAAACTTTGCTCTTTTGGTTATCCAACAGAGCAGAGAGTGAATGGTGAACATGAACCGTGGATATGTCAGTATGTGCCCAGGAAACACGTCTGTGAATTTTAATACTGGCACATCTTTTACTGTAAAAAGACGTTTCTGGAATTCTTTCATTTTTTTTTTCCTTTGGTTTTACAATTCATTTTGTAAAATTGACAGCAGTCAGCTTAAATTTAAAATTAAAATAATTGATTCCACTGGTAAAATAAGAGTATTTCTTGGTGGTTTTGTTTGGATCACTTGGAAAAAAAAAGTTTTAAAATCATGAAAGAAATGTCTGTAAAGCCACAAAACTGCCAAGGAGGTTCAGCTTTAGGTGTTAGCAGTAAAATCTTACAAATTATGTTATTAGAGAAAGTTAAGCATGCTCTGTTTTGCTTTTGGGCTAAAGAGTCAGTGCTGAATGTGAAATCTTTTGCATCAGAGTTGTTTAGTAAAACAAAAGGAAGAGACAGTTAGTTCTTTAGTATTTCCCAATGCAGTACTGATATCTCTGTCTTTAAGGATACATTTAGTACCCTGGGTAGAAGTCACCATCATTTTGGATTCTTCCTCTTTCACAGTCCTCCTTTTCTAAATGCAGAGCATCAGCATTTGTGCTTTCGTGAACTCAGTTACAGACAGAAAACGTGGTTAGAGATACAGAGAAGTAGGAGAGTAACTGAGAGCTCCCTGAGCACTAAAGGTCTTCCATTTGTATGAATGGGAGTGTTTCAAGGAGTCGTTAAGTAAAAGTCAAATGAGAGATGATCCAATACATTATCTGTATTTTGGACCCCAGGCTGGCTTTTCCCTTTTCCTTTCTTCTTCTTCTTCTTCTTTTTTTTTTTTTGCTATAGCTCTCCCATTTTTGAAATGTCACAGTTTATTACTGAGAGCTCAACTGTAAAGTGCTTGTAGGTCCTCTCAGATGGGAAGTGCACTGTTGTGGTACAGTAATGCACAGTAACAGCATCAGAGCCGATGTGCGCTTTCATGCCTCTATGCATTATAAATGAATTGCTGTTACAGCGCTTCCTCATTCCTCTGCTTGGTCAGCCCTCTGCTCTTGCAAACCTGCTGTTTATGAGTAAGTTTTTCTTCCAGGTATGCACTTACTGACACTGATAATAGATTTAGCCCCTCTGGAAATTCTGGAATAGACACTTCAAAGCAGGTGAGACTTCCTCATTTGGAAGACAAAACATAAGTAGGAGATAAAACTTGCTGATATAAGTTATAATCCTTTGCCGTCTGTAGCTCTCCTCACAGCTTGTGCTTTTTACCATCTGGCCCACAGTCTTCAGGGCACACGTACTCAGGCGCTGTCTGACAGCAGGACACCAGCACTCTACATGACCAAGTGGGGAGCACCTGAGGGGAACCAGATAACCGGGAACAGCCTCTTTGGACACAGAAATTAGCAAGTTTTGTCAGAAGGAAATTCAGTGTCACCTCTCAGTCTGTTCTCCTCATATATTGAGAAATATGTGTGGTAACCAAGGCTTCATAAAGAGTCTTAAAGTTTCTGTAGATTTTCACCCCGGTGTATCACAGGTGGACGACTCTACAATGGGACAGCCAAAGCCATCTTGTCTTAATTTGTATGCAAGGCCCCAGTAAGGTAACAGACTCTCACAGATCTCAGAACATATCCCCATTTTTTCAGCTTGCATTTTTTAGTGCTTTGAAATTTCTAGTGAAGATGGAAAGCAAACCAGGCAAATTATGCCTGATATGATGTAGCCAGATGATACTGTGATCCCTTCACCAACTGCTGAACGCAGTGTATATGTTTATATGCATATATATATATATAAATCCATTTATATGGATATCATTGGGTGGTACAATAGGCTGTGAACTAATGTACAGAAGAAATAATTGTCTTAGTTTAGTTCTTTGGGATTTTTTCCCCCCATTTTTAAACCTTTTCCCACTCTCCAACATCTCAAAGGGCTCTGGGTTAGAAATACTGGAACTAACAAAGTATTCATTACTTTTGACTCTTTTTGTGTGACATTACACAAGATACTATTCACAGTGAGGATATTGGGGGGGTCATACTTGAGGGTCAGCTTGAGGGACTGATGTGTGCAAGTACATGGGAGAAAGAAGTGACAGAGAACATGGAGGGCAAGGAAAGTGATATAGAAGTGAGCAAAAAGTTGGAAATACCTGTACTTGTACCTGAAAGGAGTATAGACCTCAGTGGCAGCTGTGGCCACTGCCCTGAAGAGCAGCAATACGTTATCTCCAGGGGTGCAATAGCTCCTGCTCCCAGGCAGTTCTGGGAGCTGGTGTTTTGTCTTGAGCAAGATGTGAGCTTACCTGAGAGTCAGGCAGTTATTTCTCTAGCCTCGGGATCTTGGTGGGAGCTAAAAAGTGCACGAGGCACAATTTCACTGATCATTTCCCCACTTCTGGACCCAAGTTCTTGCTGATTTTCCTCAAGAGCTGTAGGCCAGGCTGTTTCATATTGCCTAAATTACCATCCACCAGCTGATCAGTAATATCATTCCACGTGTGTGCCATGTTCCTCCCAGCATGTACAAGAACCGACTGGAGTTGCAGAGCAATTTGGGTTTTTATGTGGTAAGTTGTATGAGACAGCAGCTCTGCTGAACTTCTTTGTATTCAGAATGCAAAACTCAGGGGGATGGTGCAGATCGATATGAAGATCTGCTTTGAACACTAACTAAATTCTAGTTCTCTGCTTCTTGCAAATTTTACTTTGGATAACTCCCCTGTATATCATTTGCACTCTGGCAGCTAAATATTTTGGTTCAATGCTTATACCTGCTCTGGAAACAAATTTGTCCTGATTGAAGTCTATAGTGTACCTTATATGCTTTTATGTTCAAGCATTCATTTAGAACAGCTTTTAGAAATGTTTGTTCTGGGAATACAATAGCAAATAACCCATGTTGAGAGACTTTCAGTCTTGCGATTTTTGGATAACCGTGCCTAAGCTTTATTCTGTTTGTGGTGTAAAGTGTCACTTCCCACTGACCTCTGGGAAACTTAAGATTTTTTTCTCAGGAATCACTAAAAGGCAAGGGGATACTTCACACATGGAAAACAGTACGGCTTTGCTTTCAAATAAGCAGAATGATTTATTAGTAGAAGTGCAAATAATGCAATACAGTAAGTCTTGGGGCTGAATCCTGTTTCCTGTGAAATGATCTATGAAAAGGGGAAACCTGTGTCTTCATTCAATGCAATGGGAATGCATACATGTCCAGGCTATTGCTCAACTGCTTGCTAATAGGAGCCAGAGCCCTCTGTGAACATCCAGTGCAGCTTTCAAAGAGAGGAGCTCCACAAAATGAACAAAGTGGCTTGCCACATCCTTCCTGCTCTCTCACCACTTGCAAACCCTCTCTCAAGATTGAAGACAGCTAGTCAGTAACATTGTTCAGAGACGTGTGTCTGCTGACCTGCCTTCCCCAGCACCCTGGAGAAAGCAGGCTCTTTCTGACCACAAAAAGGAAGATGTGACTTGACCCTTTTAAGGAAATTTTCAGAACAACTCTATGAAGAATAAATGCGTTCCTATTGTAATATCTGTATTTTAGGCCAAAAATAGAGCCAGGAACAGATATTCATGATGCAGCATGGCTAAACAGAGCAGACGTTTGAAAGAGTGAGAAATGAAATAGATAAGATGTACTCAGATCTCAGGGCCTGCTCGCAGAGCTCTGGGACAAAACTGCTGCATGAAAGGATTAACCCTAAGTCATGAAATACATTTTATTAATTATATTCTCACAACTCCAAAAGACTGCATAAATTATTATTGAGTAGTGACAAATAAAAAAAAAAAATGCTAATAACTCAGAACTTCAGGGTTGTTTTTAGATATAGGCCACTTTTTGTCTACAACTTTCTGGCTGAATGTATTCGATTTTAGCATCAATGAACCATTTTGTTACAAGTTTTCTGAATGAGGCATTTTGATTTTTCAATGTCATATGGCATTTTGCTTAAAAATTCACCTTTTATTAAAAACATGTCTTTCATTAAAAAACAGTAAAAATGCAAGATTTCATTTCAAATTGATTTGCCATTTTTCCACCTTTTTGATCTTACCTCCTGCCCCCAAAACTAAAATATTTGCTTGGGGGTAACCTAAAATGATCCTCTTTCTCTCCTTATTTTTTCACTTCAGGCAATGAACCAAAAATCAGTTATATGCATAGCCATCATTAATATCTTTCTAACTTACTTAATGGAAAACATTCAAAGGCCTCCTGTAACATCATCCAAGTGTTTTAACTTTTTCCACCCTAAGAAAAATATGTGAAAATCACTTCTGTCTGGTATATTCAAGTTGTGCTCACATATTCGGTATACTTCTGAAAGCAAAACTATCTTACTGTTACATGTATAGCATAGTTTTATGACAGATGAATTTTAAACACTGTAATAATTCATATAAACATTAACCTTATGTCCCGAAATGAGACAGTTTTTCTGTGTGCATAAACATGTCAGATGACATTCATGCAAGTGACAAGTATTTGGAGAACACAGATACTCACCTATACAGCACTGAGGGAAAGGCTAACCTCATAAGGCTCAAATTTTTAAATGGTATAGAAAGCCACAGAGTGAAAAAGAACTTTTGATGAAAGTTTTTTACCTGTACGTATTGCATGTATTATTAAATCCTTTTATGGTGGTTATTAAAGCCTTTTATGGTTGATTTTGATATGCATGTATTTCCTAAAGTCTGCAATTAAATCTGATAAATGTTATTAAATAATATTTGTTAACTCATTTTCCAAACTTGTCCCACATTCTGATATTGTTTCAGGACCACTGCCTTCTCTGAGTTTAAAGTACTCCTTGCCTGGCAGAAGTTACTGAAAGACATGTGAGGAAATGAAGTAGCAAATAACAATTTTTTCTCACCTAGCTCCACATCTTGGTCATCTGTGAGTACAAGGATGATATTTGGTCTGATATTTTTTCGCTCCTGCTGCACACGTCCTCTGAACCTTGGGGACTTGACAGTGGAACAGTGACTTGTCAGCAGTTCAGTACTGAGCACTGCCAAGAGGAGTGCAAACAAAGAGGACTTCATAGTAATTCCAGTATTTCAATGAAAAGAGTAATCCAGAAGTGTCTGAACTCTAGTTTTCAAGACCTGTGGGGAGGAAAAGAAATTCTGTTCAAGCAATAAATAAACTTCCAGTCACATAGCAAAAGGATGACACTTAGGGAAGTCAAACCTGACATACCATTTGACATGACATAAGCTATATTGTTGAATAAAAGTTTTATTCTATCATTTTCTAAGAATAAACTTGGTCCTTCTGCAACTACACTTTCTCAAATAATTTTTGCTTGAAGCCATGCCACTGCCTGCATTTTGTATAGGCTTGACTCCTGGTATACTCCTCGCATCACTCCTTCTCCTACACCCCACGCTTCTTTTTATGCAGCATGTTCCTTACAGTCAGTACCTGGGCACAGTAAAAAATTGCTTGGATGCAGACGTGTTCAGAACATCTGTAGGAGGAGCCCTGTAAGAAGGAGAAAGCTGAAGGCTTGTCAGTCAAAGACCTTAGTACTGTGGCTGTGCTTCAAAGTCTCCAGAACTGTTCATTACAGCTTGTTTCTCTGTCCTGAAAAAGAAGAGTAGAAACAATTTGCATTCCCCCCAGCTCACCTACTTAATTTAATACCATACCTATGCAGCAGTTAGATGTCACCTTGGCTGCTAGAGATAAAGGACATATATATATCATGTCATCAAACACAGGTGCTTTTCTAACACTTATAGGCAGCCTGAGATTCTGCAAATAAGAGTTAATTCCAGTGTATGGCACCTGGCAAGCAATAAAGCTATTTTAGCTTAACTCACCTGCATGAGCAACTAAACCCTCACAAAGCAGAGAGGAGAGCATGGCTGTCATTTGCAATTTGCGTTGGATCACTACACGAAAAGTCATCTTCCCACTGACAAGAAAGCTCATATTAAGTGACAGTCCAGATGATCTTACCCAGCATTGTGAAAGAGCGTAACTGTCCCTCAATCAATCAACGATGGACCCGAGTGCCTCATCCATAATGCACGGTACCCCTGGCACAGCCTTGTCCTCGATACTCCGTTTCCAGACTCAGCTCAGTGTGTTATCAGAACCCCCTCTCCGTGCCTGTCAGTCAAACAGCCTTGCTTTTGTAAGACCTGATGCAAGCACAGAGGCTTGCCTGCGCTGCAGCAGATTTAAACCTGTGACTGAAAATGACTGATTGGCCTGGGGAGGAATGGGCAGCCACTTACACTTGAACATTTTTTGCATTACTGAGTGAAGCACTGCAAAACCATCCTGTTACACAAGGGAAGGGAGGGAATGCCTGGGGGCAAAAAGGAAAGGGGTGGAAAAGAAACCGTGCAGTCATGCCTGCTCCCTCCAGGGTATTGACCTGCCACATACATTATTTTGGGACTACAGATAAAGACGGTGACTTCGGTCAGTAAAAAAAACAACAACACAAAACCACCCAAGCCCAAGAACATTCAAGAAGTCTGCTTATGGGGAGAGCTGCATGGGAACTGGAGTGGACATTATATAATTAGGCTGGAGCATGATTCATAAGGAGATCTGTGCTCCCATACCTGAGACTTCATATTTAGACATGCAACATTAACTACAAACCAACAAACAAGCACAAATGGTGTAATGAAAGCAACACAGAAAAAAATAGGTCCCCATCACTCACCTAAAAATATGTTAATTGGAAGGTACTCTAAATTTCAGGGGAAGAAGCCATAGGAGAGGGAGGGGAAGGGACTTGCTGCTGGACTGCTAGAAAAAGGATCGTGTTCTTGTTTTCATATACACCTTTTATTTTAAGCTTCACAAGCTAAACAGTTTCATGCTCCTCACTCTGGCAGGCTGTAATTACACCAGAAGAGTGTGAATGTCTTTAAAAGGAAAATGCAAGTGTCTGCTGCAGAGAAATCCTGCCTTTCATTGTCTCTGCCCGACCAAACACTGCAGCCTCTGACTAGCATTATAGCACTGCAAAGCCAATACAGGGGCTGGGCATTTAAAATTAAATACCATTTTGGTGATTACACAACACTCAGATAAGCAGACTGGAAGTCTGTAATTAGTCTGGACTGACTTTTAAAAATACTTCAATTTCCATGTATTTGTTCTAAACCACATAGAAGCCGACAAAAGCACTGAAGAACAGGATAACTGAAGAAATAAGCATTCTTCTGACAGACACCAGACACCACACACTCTTGGTGCAAAGGAGAAATACAATTTCTCTAAATGTCTGATCTTTAAATAGCAAAACTTTGACTCACCTCACAAAGAACGAAAGGATATGTGAAGTGAGACTCAATGTTTAGTTTCTTACATCAGTTCTACTGTACAGCAAACTTTTTCAGACAATGTTGACCCAGAAAGAGCAGTCATCCTGACTGCACTGAGCAAACATTTGCACCAACATGTTTGAATAATCCTCCACAGTATGAAACTGTAAGTTCCTGACAATTACACCTCAGTGCTAATAAAATTTACACTAATCCAAACTAACGTTAACAAGTATTCTTCATTTTACCCTCTTTGGGCTGTGCTAGTTTTTAAAAAAAGTCCTTTTGCTTTAGATTTTTTAAGCAAGTTAGGACCACCTTAGACAATTCTTTTCTGGGAAAAAGAGCATGAAGGGTTTCTTTTCCAACTATCTATTTTCTTCCCCTTGATGGATAAAGGAAAATATTAAGACTGGTCTACATGCATAAAATTAATTAACCAAATTTCATTGAATGGTTCCTGCACCAGAGCACAGTAATGCTGCCTTTCATTGCTCATAACAATTTCATATTTGCATACGACAAATCTTTATTCAGAAGTGATCTTTGAGAACTTGTCCTCTTACGGCCTGTTTCCCAGTTCTAGAAGGAAATGAAGTAAAGAAAACTGTCAAAATACAGCCTTGATAGGGAAGACAAGGCTGCAATGTTTGTGTTGGAAACTGTTTCTGGTAGTCTACAAGTGCCCCTACAGACATTGTAATTTGTCTTGGGAAATAGACAAAAATAGGAAAAATTCTAAAAGGGATCTTTTCAGATCCACATGAGGATGTAAACTTAATTTTTTTTTGTGCAGTATTCAGAAATCAAGACTGTACTGTGAAATGTTTTTCTCTAGGAGCATTTACAAATACTGATCATAACTTCTATATATGCTATTTGATAAATTTAATTGATATTTTGCCTAAAGAATATACCTATGACAGCTGAAACATTGTCAGTAAATAAATGAAACCAGAGTAGTAGGAAATCCAGAGAGACTATTTTTCCTCATCTGGACGTGCTTTTTACTTTACAGTCATTCTTTTTTTTTTTTTCATGGAAGCACTATTTCATAGTTTGTACTCACCTTTCTTGGGATAAAATCTGAAAACTTGGTTCTTTAGTTTTCTTTATGCTGCCAGTATTATAACAGGCAGTTCAAGGACTCGTTGGCATGGAGAATTAATTACCCGTGAAACTTGAATTACATTGGCAGAGCACTGTGAAGAACAGCTACAGTGCCACTTTTTGTCATGTGGCAAAGGACTTTATTTCTAGGTCTCTTAAGAGAATATCTTTCAGTGATCAGGAGGAAAAGAGAAAGACAAAGTAGTATCTTTTGAAACTACCTGTAGATTTTATATTAATTTTGGCCCAGAAATGTTTAAGATTTTTTTGGTGCATTGACTGAAAGTGATTAATTTGGAACAGAACAAAGACAGCTAGTTTTCAAAAAAGAACATTTTCCCTTTTGAAAATCCACATTGTTTTGATATCTGCATTTTTTACTGTGCTCACTCAAAGATCCAATTTGTGTTTGGCCAACAAAAATCTGTCCAAAATCATATATTTTGTTTATGAAACAAGGCCACTGAGTATCCGTAAGTATATTTCTTAGTTATAAGCTTTAAAGATGTGCGGACTTCTTCATATTTAATATACTTCATATGTGGCTTCCAGATATCCTTGTGTAGGGAATCTGGCTTACATGAACAGATCTCTTTCTTGTTTATAAATCTGAAGTCAACTGTGGGGATAATGAGTAAGGCTACGGGACATATGTATGGGGACATATATGGGAACATATGTCTGTCCCCAAGACCCTGAGCTATGCAATGCTCCAGATCAGTAGTGCACAACCAAGTGATAACAAAGGGCTGCCAACTTTGTCTTCCCTACACCACAGTACTGCTGTTTTCTTATGAGCATGAAGAGGACAGCACATCATCCAAAGTCATAGTTAAGACCTTTCCTTAGAAACAAAAATGGATCTACTCTGGCCAAGGAATAATGTGGCAGAATTCAGGTTTTTGTTCCCCTGATGTTAGCAATAAATATGCCCAGCAAATTGAGAATGTATGGTACAATAGGGATTCCAAATGAAGAAACTCCTACTGCGGTGGCAATTTTATGGTTGCTTTGTTCTTCATTACTATCCAGTATCCTACTGATTATTTCTCTGTACTTCAGTTTCCCTGCCTCCAAAAATTGGCTTAACTAAGATATATTCCACAAATGAATTTTTGATACTTAGCAAATTTTTGAGATTTGCAGACAAGTGTTAGGAACTTGCACAAAAAATTATCAAACACACAGAAAAAAAGCAGAAGACTTTATCATTGAAAGTGATAAGTTGTCTCCCATCCTTTATGCAAAAGACTGTCTTGGATAATTTCTTCCTACATGTTTCTCTGGTAAATAAATGGATAAAAATCCCCAAACAAACAAAACCCCAAATATCAGCTACCACAAGAGTATGAGTATTCTTTCCTGACCCCAAGCAGAGGAGCACTATCATCCTATGTATTTTACATATGACCAGCGGACTTGACAGTTTTATATTTTATGAATATTTTTGACAGGAATATGTCCCTAGAGTTCTCTGTTTCCATTTTTCTGTAAAAGAAAAAAAAGTCTCAATATGAAAAGTAGACGGGCAAATCACAACAAGAAGAATTCTGAATATCCATAGAAAGCAGAGTAGGGAATCTGCTATTGATGGTGTTTTATAATTTCCAATATGACCTTGGAAGTTGGTCACATTGGTGGGCAGCTGGTCAGCTGCGTTTGAAAAACTGGACAGTCTGCCTAGAGGGCCAGACATCACTGTAATTGGCATCATGTTAACTGGAGGTGGCTTCACCCACCAGTGCCCCCCAAAAGGTCAGGATCAGTGCTTTATTCCCACCACTTTCAGTTCTTTGCTTTAAAGTGAAATGTGTCCATCTAGAAACCTTACTGTACTCAAGAACATTTTGCATACATAGAAACTCCAAGGCAAAAGGGAATGAATGGGGTTTTCTCAACCACACATGTTCAGCTTCTGTGAATCTTTGATGTTTATGTCAAAGGGTGGATGGACTTCTCAGAGTCTCACGTAGTCTGAGTCATAACAGGTGTGCAGTTACAGACCCATGCAAATTACAGAATTAGTAATTGCATGACGATTGTGCAGACAGATTGAAATTACATAATAAAAGGTCAGGGAAGCGACATGTTCGTCTGCACCAAAGCAACCTAGCAGTTCAGAAGCCTTAAATCTCTTTTTAAATCATATGGCCCTGATGACTAGATGGTTGTAACACTCCACAACAACAATAAGGATAACAACTCTCAATTTCACTAATACAGTGAAGCACTTAAGTGGAAAAAGCTGTTGACAGATGACTGTTTTGAGTTTAGTAACATTAATGCTTTTCTCACATCTTACACTTCTATCTTCTATTTAAAAGGAAAACACTGAAATCTCAGGCTACCAGGCACAACAGCGTAAATCTGCAGGCCAGTTTCCTGTGGGAATATCAAGCCTGCAGCCATGGGAAACACATTTACAGTACAGCAGAAGTCAGGAAAAAAGCAAGACCTACCATCTCTTCTTAAAGGTTAATCCCCTAATCTTAGTTGTAAAGTATAGGATTTACAGTGAACACAAAGAATGCAGTTCCTATCTAGGTCTAATCTAATCATTATCTATTGGATTTCCAACACACTTTGCTAATCAATCAGTTATCTGCTCAACTTCCAAATGTAATCTGTGTATTATAATGATGTATCATCAGTGCCTCAGGCTAGATTAATTTAAAGTAACTATAATTTAAAGTAATTGCAGGCAGGGAGAATTATAACCTCATATTAAGTTTTTGCATTGTAATTTCACAAACACTTACAGACAGGAAAGGAAAAAGCCTGCAGTGACTTGAAAGTATAATGCACACTTTCGAACCTTTTATAACTTTGTACAGGTTAAGGGATATTCTTAGTAGGTAGAAGTTTCCAACACTTCATCTGTCAGGGTAAAACAGCAAACTCCAATAACATTTTAAAAATACATAGCTGTAGAAGAAATTAACTGTCTTTGAGAAAAGGAAAATATGTCTTTTATTTTAATGCTGTTAATATAGCTGAAAAAAAATTAAAGCAAATAAAAATAATATTTTTATATTAACTTCAAATCTGTGAAATGGTTTTAAAAGAAAATTCTCACGTATGTTTCAACAAGAAGAATGTCTCCTGTTAATTTACAAGCTTCTAATAATATACAGTTTCTTAAATTTATTTCTCACCATCTGATTTACTTTGTTTTAGAATTTCATATTTCAACACAGCCAAGAAGTGCACTTGTCATACAAAGGAGGCTGGTATAATTGAGCCAGATGACGTGCCCCACAAGTAAAATCAGCCATTCATGAAAGCTGGTCACCAGAGGCCATTTCAAACAATGCACATTTCAAAGTAATCTAAAGTAATCCCTTTTCTCTGTTGATTTGGTTTCCAGGCAGTCTTAAGCACATGTGTGCAGCAAACAGGAGGCTTATTAAAACCTGATGTTATATTGGAAGTTATAATACCATTGCCTTGTGATTGAATTCCGTGTCTGTAAGTCTTCAAAGAGATGGGGAAAAAAAAAATCAATTAAATTTATATGCTTATTAAACATGAGTGTCATGATACGTGCAGTTTATTAGCACTTGCTAAATAATTAAGACCAAGAAAGATAATTAGATGTGCAGTAGGCTCCAAACAGGCTTCTGATATAAATTTTTTTTTTAAATCTTGAAAGAAAGTGGCTTTCCAGCTACCAGGTAGTATAATTGCTAAAAGACTCCAAGTATTTTTCAAATATAAAGAGTAACCTTTGTGTAGGAAGGAATTTAAAGTAATTTTGAAATTCCTTTTAAAAACACGTATCTTTGCTATATCCCTGCTCAGTTCAACAACGTGGAGCATTATGAAAACATACTGTACAATAACACACTGATGATTCAGTGATCCAGTAAGTAGTCTTGAGCTGGGAGATCATATCACAGAGGTGAACAACAGCGACACAGTTTGCACGTTTCTTTAAATTCCTCTTTAAGTCCACAGGACTTAGAAACCATGCAAGAGCACAGCTTTTCATGTTCCTTTAGGTAGAGAACTCTTGAGATTTAAAAAACTTGCTTCTTAGATACATTTATGTCCCCTCAAAGATCTGCAACACTGTTTGAAAGAGGGAGTTTTTGCTTTTTTGTTTGGTAAACAGTTTGCTTTCCTAAATAAATGGACATGATTAACCTGAATATGAATAAATCATCTTTAGCACAGAGTATTTATGTATCCGCTTATGTATGAGAAGACAGAGAACACACCAATTTCCATAATGTACACAACTCTATTATCATATGGGCAGGTTAAGGTAGGTGTTCTGTCATGTGGTTGGGCGAGGAAGGTAGAGAAGTGATGTTGAGGTGCACACCCACAGTCCAGGTCCTGGGGGAAACTGGTCCTATTGCACTGCTGCTCTGGCTGCTCTCCTGGCTGACTGCAGAGGGGAAGAAGCAGCAGCTCACAGGGCCCAGGGTAAGGACTGAAGCATGAAGAAATGGCTGTGTGAAGCTATATAAGCTATGTATTTAAATAGATAGCAGCACTTGTGCTCCTAGCAAAGGATCTCAGATTTACTTTTAGTGCTAACAGAGAAGCATGGACTTTTCACAAACACCATGGGAATTTAGGTAGCTGCCATCCACTGGCTAACCAAGAGAGTTGGGCAGTTCCTGTAAGTGCTTTTGAAAAGCTTAATCTATTATACTACAGTGCAGAAAGTGAACTTATTTGTAGCATCAGTATTTTGTTTACATGCACGAGTGTGCTTATATGCACATACATCCACTATATGGTATCTGTTGACTTTCCCTTTCACTTCCAGGTCTGGTGACAAAGCCTATTTAATCTTAGTTTTTGGATCAGTGCCTTTATATTCAAATAAGTTTTATTCTCAATAAATTCAAACTGAACTTAGTAGGACTACTAAGATAGATTCCATGGATCAGCTACTGAGTACTGTCTTTTAAGCAAGACTTTCCTTAATAGGTTGCTTCTCATTATCAAGCAGCTTTTCCAGTCCTGACACAGTATAAACTTTACCTTCACTGATTTACATGTAAAAACACCTTGACAGAGCAAGAAATGTGTTTTTAAATAAGTTCCTCCCTCACAAACCTATAAGATAGAAAAACCAGCCTAGTAATAACAGTAAACAGACAGTCAGACCAAACAAAACAATCTGTTACAAAAACCAGATGCTTCATATCCTTCTCTATAAAGACCAGTTAGTGAGGAAGTTGCACTGACTTGAGGCACTACTGAGAAGCACATCACCCCTGCACTAATCTTATTTTTAATCACCTTTGTGATCAGGAGGCCTCCGACATTCTCTGAGCTGTGCTACCTGTGGGAGTACAAGGTAGAGCACCAGCCCAGGAACGTGGGGTCTTGCCTGTGCTATCACAGTAATCCTTCCAGTTCCTTTTGCCTCCTGTCACTTCGACACCCCCCAGTTCCCACACAAGCACACAGCTGTGGGGGGATTCCTGGAATGAACTGCAGGTGACCCACCACTAGGAAGCTCAGAAAGTCATGTCCATGTGGCTTCAATCCCATGCCAGAAGCATTCCAGTAGCCACATCCTACCAGGTGAAAAAAAATTTGCACAGGAACAACAGCAAATATGAGCAAGGAATACAACTGATGGATTTCAAAGCAGGCATCCAAGTCCTTACTTAGACCCTGATACATGTCCTGCTGTGCAAAATAAATATGTCTGCTGGATTGAACAGGACTGCTCACCTCCTTAAGGCAACCTCTTACAGGTTCTTCAGTAAATCCTTGGCATAGGGATGCTTTAAGATCTTTGCTGAATATTTCAAAATAAACTAACCACCACTGGTACATGAGGAAAGACCAAAATGTATGAAGTATCTGGACACTGAATTTCATCTGAAAATCAGTATTGCTATCAAAATAAGCCTGAAATAAGAGCCCCACTTGCCTGATCCAGGACAGAATATATCATATACAGTTTATCTGCCTGAGGAATACCGATTTACCAATTCACTCAGCCTGAATTCTGGATATCTGTTCTCAAAGAGCTATTGGAAAATAATCTTCAGTCTGAGATCTAAGAGACTCAAGAATGACTTGTTGAAATTATTCTGTGAATAACTTTATCTCAGAAAACATTTTGAAAAGGTAGCACATATAAAAGCGCCTTCATTTTCCAAATGAAAATGCCTGCAGAACGACTTCTTCGTCTTTCAAGTGCACATACAGGTACTTTCAATTTCACAGTTCTGGGTTCTGTAGATCAGAGAGCAGTTTTAAAGCATGGAAGCTAAGCCTAAATACATTCGAGCACACATATTTTTATTTCCAATGCACTTCTTATTAAGAAAAGTTCTTATTTAGCGTAAAGACACATGATTTTATTTCATCTTCATAGATGTTAGACATGTATCTTGAATCTTTATAGATAGTAAATTTGTAAGCCTGCTCATGAGCCAAGATTCTGCTAAGATGCCTGACACAGCACAGACTGAATTATTTTCTCCAGCAGTGATGGAGCGGGCAGACAACCTTATGTCCCAGCATCTGACTGTGCATTATGCACAGTAAGCGAAGACAGGAATGGAAAATGATAATCATTAGGTAGAAGCTTCTGAATAATACAGAATGGATCAGGAATGGAAAGGACCAGGATGTATCAGAAATCACTCCCAGGTAATGGAAAAGAGATAGAAAGGCAGAGGACAGAATGTTAGTGCTTTTCTTCATTTTGTTTAAGAAGAAATTTGGGAAGCATCCCAGTTTACAGTGATGGGAAACTATCAATGTTTGCTTTACTGAGCTTTTTTTTTTTTTTTTTTTCTTAATTTTGATGGGGATNTTTTTCCTAAATGTAGATGAGATGCGCTTATATAAAAAGTGTCTCATAAACTGTATTTCTCTCTTACATCAATGACCTGATTCAGGAACACTTAGAACAGCACATAGATAATCCACTTCTTTGTCCTTAGCGAGCTCAGCTGTGAGGTCAGATGAGGCTGCTCAGGGCTTTACCAACTCAAGTCATGAAAACCCCCAAGGATGGACACTGCCCAAATGTTCTGGGGCCCTGTTCCACTGCTTGGCTGTCCTGAGGGTGATTTTTTTCCTTATATCCGGTCTCAACTTCTTTTCTTTCAATTTATGTCTGTTGCCTCTTGTCCTCCTGTCATGCATGACTGCCAAGAACTGGGCTCTGTCTTCTCAAAGACCACCCTGTAGGTGCTGGGGGGCTGTTGTTAGGCACCCCGATGCTGTCTCTGCTCCATGCTGAACAACCCAGCTCCCATAGATGCTTCACAGAGGGCAAGTGCTCCACCCCCCAAACATCTTGATGGCCATTCCAGTCTACTGATGTCTTTACTGTACTTGGGGCCCAGAACTCAACATAATATTGTAGATGCCATCTAACAAGTGCTGCGTCAAATACTTATTAATGTTTGTTTAAAGAGGTATTGCTGTTAGGGAGAAGTGAGCTCAACTAAGTGAAACAAATTCACATAACCTTTCCTTGTAATGTGAATGAATCATTGAAGATTTTCAAACAATTGGATTGACAGAAAAGACTATTTTTCTATTTCTGATTATTTCTGAACTTTTGTTGTTGTTGTTGTTATTCTCAGGACCAGGAATGAAGAGTGCCATAAAAAATGCTGCTTTTGCTATAGTTACAGGTTTACCTAAATCCAGATTGCAGCAATAGACTAGTAAGTTGTTTTCTAAAGGACACTGGCACCAAAGCAAGTCCTAGAATTCAGCATATCACTGAATAACATTCATGTCTCTCATTACAAACAAGTCTAAGAACCTTCCTATTGACTTCCCATTGCACTTATTTCATCACTGTACACAGCTTTTAAGAAATCTCTGACATTTTCCCTTGTGTTGAAAAGTCTGAAATGTTAAAGGCTAAATTTTGCTCCTCAGCCATGGGAATTAACCAAGATTTCAGGCTTTATCCAAAGTCCTTTGAACTGAGGAGAACTCTTCCAATTATTTCAGTCGTCATTACTTCAACAGAAATGAAAACTGATTTTAGACATTTTGTTTGTTTGTTTGTTTTGTTAATAAAACTTGGTGATTAAAGCAGTCAAGATTTGGAAAAGAAGTGCAATTTTATATATTAGAAAAGAAAGAGTTGAAATCCCCTCTGTCCCAGGCTCCATGTAAATGTAAAGAGCACAGCTGGAATGAAACAAATGATCTGACTAGTTTCTGATGAGCTGGGTGGTATAAATGTTTCACACTAACCACACTGCACACTCATAATATAGGAGCTAATTCATCTGCCATGAATACATTCCTGTGTGTGTTGTCCTTTAAAATAAACAAGCAAAAATGAGTAATTTATCAGGAGTTAAACGAATGTTTTTCCAGTGGGACTCCTTCTATCCCATATGGCTGATTTTAAAGTCTAAATCTAGGCAGCTTAAATGCTACATCTTCTGTCTCACTAGGTGAAACTGTTACTGCTTTAAAATATGGAATTTCAAATTTTTTAGCACTGTCAACAAGTTCCAATTGTTCCTGAAAATATCATTCAGGTTAGTTACTAGTTTCTTAGAAGACTCTATAACCCTAAACACAGCATGGCAGACAGTGTATAATGATAACTTTTCAAAGCCTCTATTTACAATGGCATTGCATTTGCAAAATGTGTTTATTCCTAGATTTAAATTTAAGATTTTTGATAAAAGGTTTGTAACCACAACAAAGCAGTTTTACAGGAAAAGTCTCCTAGAAAAAATACTAATCATAACCAGCCCTGCATGTAATAAGTTCTACAAATGCTTTTTATTTCTTAACACTTTAAAATATATCAAAAAAAAAAAAAACATTATTCTTGAAGACATCATTATGATCTATTAACATCACAGTGATTACTGTATTTCCCAGAGTTTTTCTATAGTAGGAATAAAGTTACTAATTTGCATTTGTTCTCCCAGACTCTTCCACTTAGTAAGGGTTACTTATGTAGACAGCTCTGATGATAAGCTCTTAATAACAGATACTCTGTGAGACACAAGTTGCACAGACTAACACAGCCTCCAGCTAACTTCCCTCCAAAATTAAGGGTGCTCTCTATGGCTTATAGTGAAGAGCAAAGAATACCTCTTGGGCAGAATATTCAGAAAAACTCTACAAGGAGGTTGTGGCATAAATCTCCCTGTTTTCTCCATGTATTCCTTTGAGGTAGAAGAATTCATTTCTGAACATTAACATACAAAAAACTTCCAGATTGAAAATGCTCTATTATTTGTATGTCCTGATACAGTATCTGGAAACTGTAACTTACTCCTAAGGAAAAGCATGAACATCATTTGAAAAAAAAAAAAAAAAAAACCAACCAAAACCAAAAACAAAATAACACTTACTGTGGTGTTGCTAAACAGACAGCAATGCAACAGACTTCTAAGCTACAGAAGGGAGGATACCCTGAAAAATGCATCTTCCTATCTCTGTTCTGTATTTTATTCAATTTTGTAACGTGCTTTAATAAAATTCCTAACTCTTCTTAGCAGCTCCTTTAAACGCCCAGTGCTTTCAAGCAGACGATATGCCCTAAATCCACTGCCCAGACCTGCAGGATGGGGATGACAGCACCCATATAGCACATACCATAATCCACCCCTCCACCGCTTGCTCATGTTACTCCACCTTCTTATTTTTCCATTTTACTGAACGCTTCTAGAAACCCACCTCTTCCCTGGCTGGTAAAGTACCTTTAGATTATAGACATGGTAAAATTTGAACAAAAATATACCAAACATTGCAGGGCATAACAAGAGAGAAAGGATCTGAAATGAAAAATGCATTAGCTAACATATCATATGGCACCAGATTATGTTTCCATTATCTCCCACATTTAAAACTCTGTTGACCTCTGGTCAGAGGCATTTATCTTAACACTGTGACTATTTGTAAGATCCTTCCACATTTCTTTGCATGATTTTCTGTCCTGAAACTAGGTCTTTAACTATAATATTGAGTTACATATTAGGCTTTTCATGGAATAGAGCTGGGAAACAGATACAGCAAAATGTCAGCACTGGCATGTGTTTCCTATGGTCTCTAATGTAATTTTTATGTATCTGCAAATGAAATTCTCCCATGTTTCAAGTAACACCTATAACCACATTTTCAGGGCATGGCGCAGGCCGGTGTCTCCCAGTGGGCCATGGCTGCGGCCTGCAGGTAGGCCATGGCTGCGGCCTGCGGTCGGGTCTGGCTAGGCAGAACCCATGGCCAGGCAGGACAGGGCTGTGGGACTTGGAGACCAGCCCTGCTGTGTCCTTGCTGGGGCAGGGTCTGACGTCCCCAGGGGCTGAAATGGGGTCCTGGGCCCTGGGCAGGATGGGGAATCCCCAGCATGGGCAGGGCTGGGGGTGCCTTATGGCCATGACACCCATGGGCAACAACAGCATCAGTTGTAAATGAGATGATGCTCAGTACTCACATGAAAAAATATCTATCTGTCTGAATGAGAATGAAACCTATTATCTATAAATGCAGAAAAGCTGCTCTAAAAGTTGCAATGGGCAAGTACATTTCACCAGTACATTGTTCCTGATAAATCAACAGAATTGGTTATTATATGGGGAAGGGTGTAAATGAAAAGAAACGGAAACTGCGAAACAGTAGACTGGAGCATGTCACAAGTCATCACCTATAGCATTATGATAAAAAGGGGTCTATTCAATATAAATTATGCTATTTTCTATGGTTTAATATTCTGCTCAGCAGTCTATATAAAACATATATCAACTGTAACAGTCAAATGATACAGGCTTTAGCTTACAGGTGAGGACACAGTGGAACAGCAATCTTAGGAAGCAAATAACCATAACCAAATAGCAAAGAGCTTTTGCTCATGCATTTTCGTTTTAGTGTGAAATTGCTTAAAACCAAGGCAACTGACTGACTGGAGTGAATCATATGCATCTCCTAGACAGTGTGATAAATGTCACAAGTTAGCGCCTAATATCTGCCTAAGGCTTATTGCTGAAAAGCTGCTCCTTATGCCATATTTTTGGGAAATACCTTGTTGAATAAGACTTTCAGACAAATTTTGAATGTGTCATTTGTAAACTATGTGTTGGATATAACCTTCAGTATTTCCGCATGTTCTCCTACATAACATCTTTCGTCTCAGTTCCTCAATTCACTGTGCAAACAATTAGCTAGTTGAAGATCACTGGTGTCAACTAAATAGCATTGAAACTAAAACAAAGAAAGATCATCTCGACTATTCTTTCTGCTTACACCCAGACATGAAGCTCAGATGGAAAACCTTAACTTCTCAATCTGAAAATGAATTTCAATGCAATTTTATGTTGTGGAAAGAAAAACAAACAAAAAAAAAACACTGGAAGGGTTTGTTTTCCTTGCACTGTGAAAAGAAAAAGGGAAAGAATCCTTGAAAGCTGAACTGTCATCCTCTGGCCAGCTCTACACTTAATGGAAGACATAGTGCAGATCATAGATCCCTACAATATTAAATGACAACAGTCGTAAGTACAAGGCCTCACTTAAAACCTTATTGTATTACTACAGAGGTTGTTATGCCAGAAGGACTTTCCAAAACTAACACCATTCTGCAGTTTATTGTAGATGAAGACATGTCAAGCTAGGCTGGACCATAAGCCTGGACCCTTAATGATCATCCAGGTAAGCCTCCTCAAAGATGTATTTCTGTATGTTTCCATTCATCAACCTTGCATCTGAGCTATGACTGTCATACACTTAATTCATCTTTTTACTTTCAAACTGATCACTTATGGAAACCTTTCTATACTGTAGGAATATAAGACACTGCATTTCTTTAATAATGTATGGTGCATGTTAACTTAGGAGCTAGGTAAGGGAACTGTTTAAGATTTACTGATGTTTCCTTACTCAGTAACACAAAATTTTCAGGTTGGTTCATGTTACAGTATTCATCTGTTTTATGGTTCTTTGCCAGATACATACACACTGGCATCTGAAAGATTTAACAGTAGTCACCATCTGTTGATATTTCAGTCCATTGCAGGCACAGGCCAGACACAGGTAAGAAGTCCTCCCTCCATCAGTACTAGAATTGTTTTTGAATCTGACAATATCAACCGGTGTCTGCACCTAATTTATGCTCAGCACCTTTCCACTGCCCTAGGAGCATAAAGGGAGCTTACAATGGCTGTTAGTATAGAGATAAGATTACTTAGCCAAAAGGAAGCCATCTTACAGAGGGCAGGAACCTGGAATTACTGTTCTAGTGAGAAAAGATTATTGTGTCATTTTCCCAAGTGTTTTCTATACATATAACATACTGAAACTTCAGTAAAAGGAAACTTTCATGATCTAGTAAGCAAGGTTTTCTCTACTTCCACAGCCAACTATCACTGCTGTTGTCAGCTGTGCTGACAATGAAGTATCTCCCTATCACTGTTGGGAATTGTTCTCTATCTTGCAATAACCAGTGGTTATAACTATCATATTCATCTTATTTACTGGCTTTTTAGGAAAGGATGTTGACAGCTGAAGATGGGATACAGATATTAATAAGCACGCAGCCTCCTTTATTTACAAAAGTTTCCCGAATTTCGTAATTTTTCTCTGACGCACAGTGATTATGTGTTTGGTGAATATTTCCTGCCTTTTCTCTTCCTCCAAGAAAATCACATAATATAAACACAGCAAAGCTGTTGGCTATAAGGAATTAGTAAGTGATCACCCTGTGGAGGGTCTCTCAGTTTGTGAATACTTCTAATAAGGCAATAAGTAGGAGTATCCTCAATGTGTAATTGCTTACTCTTCATCTCAGCAGGTTTTTCTTTACTTAATCATCAGCAAAATGCTCCATGCAAATCACAAAATAGTCTGGTTGTTTGATCATTCTGTTTCTTTGTGTTAGCCCTTTGATATTTAACCTCCCATTTCAAATAGCTTTACAAGGATGTTTTCCAGAGAAACAGTATGTCTCATTTGATGCTATATTAATCATTTGAAGAAAACATGAATGTTGCTAGGTTTGCAGTAAGTGTATGCATATGAAAGCAGGCCCAATCTTGGGCCACAATGAGTTCCTTCTGCAACAGACCAAGAGCCCTTCATCTTTATTGACCTAGGGAGCAGGTCAGATATGATGGCTGCTATAACAAAGACATTTCTTGAATACAAAAATGCCTTTGCAGTCACACCAGCTAATCAGTCTGAAAATCTCAATTTTATTTGGCTTTAAAATACTTCAAGATAATAGCACAATAAGTCTGACATTAAAGAAGAAAGGCTAATACTTAATCTTTTCCAAGCCATGACAGACATGCAAATTAACATCTTGACTGGAGATGGTAAGCCTTTTGGCAAACTCTGGGTATCTTTTGACCTGCTAGCTAAAGCAACAACTAACTCCAGAAGAAAGTAACTTCACTACCAGGTAAATAAACCACTTATGTCTCTGCTTAAAATAAATAAATACATAAATAAATTCATTTTGGTAAGCAATGGGCTATGTTGTCCCTGTTTTGCATAGCATTGTACACTGTCCTGGACAGCTGTAGAAAGCTCTGTAAACAGTTGTCCTTTCACCCAGCTTATGAGCGAGCAAGAGAACTGCATGCTAACTATAGCACATTTACCTGTTATTTTCAATGAGCAAACAGACAGTGAACTGTGTGCAAGAGGATACTTGAAGTAATAAATTAGGATCCACCTGGATTCATACAAGGGGGAGAATTTTTCTTGTGGATCACAACATAGGAAGGATACTATTTTCATGTTTTTCTTATCCTGTGGTACCTTATCCAGCCTGACCTGAAGAATAACACTTCTAAGGCCACCATAATGCAAAATTAATACTCTTACACATATGTATGTGTTACATGGGAGGTAAATACCTAGTAATACTTAAAATAACATTTTAAATGAAATTTTATATAACAGTTTAAAAAGAAGAAATAATTAACAAAATGAACACTCTTTTTAACGACAGAATAAGTTCTCTTAACCACAGAGATACACAACACTCTGTAAAACTGCTCAGAGATTAAGGTATATGTGGCAAAAATTACAGGGATCTTAGTTACTATCCTGCTTCATGGGATTAAAATGAGCGTTTAACTGCTTGGCTCCTGCTGTTCTTGAATAAAAATCCAAGGCTTCATTAATATTTATCCCTTTTTCTTCTAACCCTACTATACATGCTCTCTTTCGGAGTTTCAGGAAAACCAGCAATTATCACATCAAAGGTCATCAGTCCACCAGGGAAACTTCAATCCTTAACTGGTGGAGAATTGTTGCAGCTTTTGCAAACATCTCAGATCAGGCGAGCAAGTGTTTTCCCTCTTCCCTTCCCTCCTGTGACTCTTGTTGGTTTTATTTAATCAGCTTAGAAGACCTCCTTAGTTTTCCTGTGATGCCATACACTATCCTAGACATCAAAAAGATTTTTATACTGCTGTTACGTTTATACAGAGGGAATAAAAGAATAACAATGATTTAACCATGCTGCACAATAGGTCCAGTCTGAAAAAGTCTAAAGGATTAAATCTTAGCTTGAATTTCCCAAAAGCTCCATTCTGAAGTTATTGGCAAAACTCTCACTTCAATACTAGGAGAAGCATTAAAGAAAGTGACCAGTGCAGATGAAAATGACAGAGATGTTAAAGTTACTGAACATCAGAAATCAGGAGAACCACGGAAAAATGAAGAGCTCTACTCCTGCCAATAGCAAGCATTAAATAAAAAAGAGGTATGAGTCAAGCCCCCAAGACAGATCAAGAAATTGTTTTCAAAATAATGATATTCTAAAAAAAATAATAAATGCTGTGTTCATGTTACTTATCTTTTGGCTTCATAGCCTTTATGGCTGTAAATCTTGAAAGTTTTTTGGCAATCTTAAGTCCTAAAAAACATTTCTTTTTTCTTCCAAATGAAAGATAAGTTTTCCTTGAATCATATGATGCCAAAAATGAGATGTCTGATAAAGCAGAGAGAGCTGGCAATGCTAAATATGTGTTTTCTTCAGGGCTGAAGAAGAAAGAGTTCTGATGATATAAAATAGGAAGGGCACCACATTCATCTGTGTTTCCAGCCTCAGTGGAGAATAGATGACCAAACATCATTAATTCTGAGAGTACTGCTTTTTTTTGGCTCTTGTACCTTTGCACAATGAATTGATTTAGGTATGTAGGAATCTTGATGTTAATCAAAACATGGCTTCAGTGTCATATAGCCTGCTAGCGAGGGCAGGCTACCTCCATTAAAACAAAGTATCATTCAGTGCTTAGAAAAATCATTAAAATAAATTAACAAATTTGGCAGAACTGTCATGGAATACTGCTCCACTTTGTCTGAAGTATCATTTCTTCCTGACTGCTATTTCTGGCTCTGATCCTTTGCACAACTCCTGGAGCCAAGTCCCATTAAATAATAGCCTTTCCTACTTTATGCGTGAAGCTGTGTAGGGAATTTGCCTTCACAATATCATAAAGCAAAACCCAATAATTTTATCCAACTTACTGTTTTAATGTAATTAGTTAGTTGATTTTATTTAACCATTTAATCCATGTTCCCCGGTGCCTCCTTTAAAGACAGAGAGTAGGGAACAAGCCTATGTACTGAGCCAAGCCAGCTATATGTTTCTGAAGCATGGTTTTCATTTTTCATTACAAGTTTCTAATTTTATGATTCTCTTCTTTACAGTAAACTAATCTCATGCCTGTCAGGGTGGGGTCCCATCTGGGAAACCATAGAACCATACAAAGCGGAAATTTTATCCCTTCTCACCAGGTCCCTGGCCCTCCTTACTAACAGGTGAGCTGATAGGTCCCTCCTGCATGAGACACTCCTCTCACCACGGACTACACTGGGTAACCATTTTGGTGAAGATCATGTTCTTGTACTCATTAGGGCAGAAGGAGAGAAGACGGAGACAGGCAGAAAGCTTATTTCTTCTCCCAGCCAACAGAAAGACCTCCTGTTCTCCTACTGTGTGTAGACAAGATTGGGAACGCTGGTATAACTGCTGCAGCTTGGCATCATTTAACAGCCTTAAGTTCCTTGGACACCCTACTAATGCAGGGCGTATGTGGTTAATTACATAAATTTAGTAATGCTTCTTATTCTACTTTCATTTTACTGCATCTATTCTTTGGTTGTTCAAGGTCCAGTGTAGTTGGCCTAGCAAAGTAAACTCAAGAATGAACTAGGAACATTTCTTTTTAGGAGTGGACTTTGTTAAAAAGTGACTTGATATTTTAAACAATTAGTTTGTTCAAATAGCTAACGTGAGTGAACATTTGAGCTTGACTTCAGAACATGAATATTCCCAGAACAAAATGCAGTGCTCTCAGAATTTTTGCCTAAGTCTATGGTATGAATGAACTGAATCATCCTCTGAAAAAGAGACATTTCTTTGATTTTGAACTAAGCGTGTAAAATACAGGAACCAGTATAGCATAGAAAACAAGCTGCCACTTGAACAGTGAAATTGTCTTATTTCATTTTATAATTAGTACATTTGGCCATGCTGATATTATTAGCTGCCACAGAAGTAGCTGAAGGAATTTCAAACAGGTCCACTGAAAGTCCTCTCAGGTGAGCTGATAGGAGCTCCTTGGGTAGGGAAACTTTGGAGGCAGACAAAGGACACCATGTCACAGGTCTGCCATGTGAAACCCAAGTACGCTGAACTGCCCTCAAATTTGATCTTTAAAGGTGAAAATAACAGCAGAGACCACAAAGGTATTTTTTAAGCTTTCTGTCATAAATGCAGTGACACCATTCTTCTTGGATAAAAACTCACTACCAATATCAAAGCCTTTGTCCCATCAACACCCAGGTACAGCAATATAGTATGCATGGTTATGAGTTGTTAGAAACACACTAAGGCTCTCCAAACTGCTACAGAACACTACACTATAAGAGAGTTACAGGACAGAAGTGATGCTCAAACCAAAGCTGCTCTGGTTAGCTGTATTTGGATGAAGTCATAAGCAATGATTTTCATCTACAAAGAAATGGTTCTGAGCATTGTACTCAACAGATCATCTCTTTTCCTGAATTATGATTCTGCAATGGGGACGTCTTGAAGCCTGGCCCATTAGTTTGAAACTGAATGTTAGCTGGAAACAATAGATTAGTTTACCTGCTGGACACACATAATGTCTCTGAAGCTTTAGGGAAAGATGCAAGCTTATTAAAGAGAGAACAGGCAGCGTGTTTGTGGCACAGTTATTTCCGCGGTCTGGGCTTTTTTTCCAACAGGCTGAGGAAATTCAATTAAAGAATACAGTATCTGAAAAGATGGATTACACTACAGGAAGGGCAGAGGTTGTAAATAATTTCAATGTTTTTTTGAATTTTAGTCAATTTATACTACGCCTATAGGCTAGTGCAATCACAAGTAAGATATAAAAGAAATACCCCCAACACTTCACATGAGGTAGAGTATTCTCAGTTATTGCCTTCAGGCACTGCATACTGCAAGACTGCTTCTTGTCTAGATACAAGGTCATGATTAACTGATGATTAATTAGCTTAACTTAGACTCCCATCAAATTCACTACTCTCATAAATAATTGCTTAAATGACTTAGATCATGTAGACAAACTTAGGAAATTATTGACATAGTTCAAATAATTCAACATTTCTAGTAGAAAGTCTCAAAGAACTACAAGCAAACTGAAGTCTTACCAAATGTCCCCATTTTCTCTGAGGTCACAGGCAACAGATTTTTTTGTCTCCACAGAACTTTCAGAATCTGTTCCACATGGCATGTCTTTGGTCCTTGTTTTGATAAGAAAAGATTAAGGGACTTGCCCAGGCAAATAGAAAGACATGGTTAGAACTACCCATATTTATGGGAGTTCCCAGTGCATTCAACAGACAATATACCAACAGTAATTTCCTTCTCAGTTTAGGCAGCATCTTAGGTTTGTCACTGTTGACATAAATGTTTGGTCAGAATCTTGTCTACAGTTACAATCTAGAAATACTTTCTATATGAGATTGTTACCATCCAGGTCAATAGGGATATATGCTGTCAAACATCAATCACAAATGGAGCAGACTGTACTCCAGGGATAAACAGAACCATCCTAATATAACTCTTATCCACCTTTCAGATTGTGAAGCTTAATTAATTTATATTTTTAGATAGTACTTGATGATAAATTGCTATAGAAATGAAAAATATTTGCAGCCCATAGAGACCGTTGCTTCAGCACAATTAAGATTTTTTTTTTGTCATGTTTTCTCTAATTATGTTTCAGTCTTGTCCATTGACCTTAGTTTTACATTGTCTGACAGCATGCTTGAGGTTTCTGGATTTCATTTATACATAAGCTAATATTGCAGTTTTGGAACATTCACTCCTTGAAATAGGACTTTTGAAAAGAAAATTAAAATAAAGAAATGAATATGCAATCATAAAGAAGCTTGGGGAATATCCCCAAAGTTTATTATCTGGAGTTGTCTGCCTTTTGTGAAAGCAAAATCAAGGACAGCTAAAAACAACTTCATTTGAAAGTGTCTCTATCAGGTATTGAAACAGCATGCTTCAACTGCAGCAATTTTCACATCCGTCATGAAACACTAGCATTTTAATATATCTGAGGCTAAACTTTCAAGATTAGTCTAGATCTTATGTGTCACACTGCTATATGAAGTACGTATGTATTAATGTTAAAAGTTCAGAGAAAATGAAAGAATCGGTGCTTGAAAGACCGTTTCATGCTATAGGCTTACAAGAGCTGCTCAGATCATAGGGATGGTGGCAGTCTAGGATCAATGCATTGGAGACTCTTGATGTGAAGTACATATTAGAGATGGATACACATCCTTAAAATCAATCGAGATCTTAAAAAATATATATATATATATATCCTGCTAAACCTAAGTAAGCATTAAAAAACCCTCAATCTATACATATCCAGAGTGGGTTTTGGAACATGTGGACTGCTCTGGCTGAACACAGGTCCCTCCCACTCCTCCTGGCACTTCAGAAAGACTCATCAGTCAAAACAAAAAAACAGAGCAAGCTATCTGAAAACTTGTGGCACTTTGCCTCCACTAACTAACCACAAATTCCTCTTCTAGATAAAGCAACCACAGTGCAGAAGCAACAGCTTCACTCCCCCCACCCTTTGTCACCTGCCAGCCTTAGGGTTGCCACCAATGCCAGCTCCACTTTGGGCTTGGCAGAGCCAGCACTGAGACCAAATTAATAAAGCCCAGCTGGATGCAGGGTAACACCACTGAGAGCCTCTGTGTTTCCCAGGGAACTGGCTTACCAAGGAGCCAGAGAATATTCATATGGGCTTATTAACTCCAGCTCTGTGTAACGCAAAAGCAGCTGTACTGATTATGGAGTTGAGATGCTCCTGGAAGCACTGTAGCCACATTCATGTGGCTCTGAGATTCAGCTGGTATCTGTGGCATGAATAATCTGCAACACATGGATAATCAAATGCTGTCTCTATCCTGCTTCTGTATGGGTGCACAACCAACATATCTAGTGAGGCAGTGCTGAGACAGAAGAATTTAAGAGCTCTAAATCTAAAAGAAATTCAAACTCTTCTTTATTTCTAGGCTGTCAGCAACTGGTTTTGCACGGAAAAACAACACTGAATCTTATTATTTAAAAAAAAAAAAAAGGAATTTTATTACCTAGAGCCAGATTTGCTTTCACACACAGCATCAAGCACAAAAATCTATGAATCAATTCAGGTCTATTTTGATGATTTATCAGTGCTTCATCAATCTTAGCATGAGCCTTTCTAAAGGTATGAATGTGTCCCAGAGGATTCCACTCTGCTTAACGCGAAACAACTTCTGAAGGTGATGACTCCTACTTTATGATACTAATCATTATTTGGAATTGTTTAGGCTCTACAGAACTAGCTCTCTAACTTCAGGTTTTAATATTTTTATCGGAAATGAGTAAGCGTAATTGACTTATGTAATGCTTAACAGCAGTTAGCGTTACCAAATGGTTACCGAGCAAGCTGAATAACCTAACCATGAGAAAGATACTCTAGAATTACTTGGCTTATGACTACAGGCAAGTATATCCCTTTTGTGGTAGGTAAATGCATATAAAAATTAAGTTAGCCATACACTGGATTCTGATTACACCTGAGGGTCACATAACAGAATAGGTTGGACTTTATTCACGTTAAAATCACAGCGGTTCTAATCCAATCACAGTCTGTACTTCATACATACATCTTCATCGCTTAAATAATTACACTTTGTGGGATTCACCTCCACACTGCAGACACTTGGATTTAATTCTCAAAACGTCAGTGTCACTACATGAGGTAGGTACCTAAGCTCCCACCACAGTCAGAGGGGAAACTAATCTGTGCACTCAGGGGAACCTGGGAAGCTATTTGGCAGTCCAGGTGCAGCTCTCCAAGGTCCACTGGCAGTACCATCTTGAATGCTATTGCCTATAATGGCAGACCAGATATTCACATACTGACACCTACGTAGAATCACAGAATCATCTAGGTTGGAAAAGACCTTCAAGATCCTCAAGTCCAACCATCAACCTGACCTACCAAGTCCCATCACTAAACCATGTCCCTTAGTGCCATGACCACACATCTCTTAAATACTTCCAGGAATGGGGACTCCATCACTCCCCTGGGCAGCCTATTCCAATGTTTGACCAACCTCTCCATGAAGAAATTCTTCCTAATATCCAATCTAAACCTCCCCTGGCACAATTTGAGACCGTTTCTTTGTGTCCTATCACTTGTCACCTGAGAAAAGAGACTGACACCTTCCTCACTGATCATGTAATTAGTGTTATTTCTGAGCTATTTTCTAACACCTTTTACTGAAAATATATTGAAAAAATAAATTGGAAGTATTTTAGGAAGTAATCAAGTTTACTGTACACGCATGGACTAAAATGTCCCCGGAAGTGCACCTTTGAGTTATCCTTAAAGGATAACTATTGCACAACTACAAAAGGTACAGAGAAAAAGGATGAAAGAGTCATGCTGGGGAGGGTTTCTTAAACTTTCATGATTTCCCAGCTTGTGTCTGGGGAGTCAGCAATCATCACAACAAAACAAGGCTAGAGATAATATCAATATCTTCGTCTACATCTATCTACAGACACATATAGACAGGTATACATGCATTATTTTCCTTTCTTATACATTTATTTAAACCTCAATGCACTTATTTCCTCAAAAGCGTACAGAAAGCATATGAACATCCTATAATATACAGTTGGGAGGAAAAAAAATATATTTGTGTTCAGAAGCATCAATTGCAATCCTGGATTGTAACGATATAAACCAGCATAATACTGCTGCCTTTGGAAGAATGACATTGAATTAATACATCCCTTGCAACACTAAAAATATTCACTTATTGCTTTTCCTTATGCTTGAGGAAAACTGTGCCTGAGTACCTAGTGCTACTGTGAAGGAAAGACTAGCACAATTTTGGCTTGTAATGCCCTTATTCTTTTGCCTGTAATACTTTTTTGCTTCCTCCTGAAGCTTAATATACCATCATACTCAATAGTGCCCTGTTCCCCTTCCTCTGTTCAGCTGTGCTAAACAAGCGAGGGAAGCTGTCCAGATCCCAAATTTTGCTGGGAAGAACCTGGAAATAAGCTGTAATGCATTTTCAGGTCATATTTAGTCTCTTCCCCCATCTGCCTTTTTTACATCTTCTGCAGCTTTCTATGAAGATGAAAGGCGACTGGGAAGAGAAATAAAAGGAAAAATGTTTGGGAAAGTGCTTAAGGTTAGGGAAACTTTGATAAGAAAAAATATAATGAAAGGAAGGGAACAAGGGAGGCAGTGAAACAAATAGCACAGATGTGAGAAAGGCTTTTCCATGCACAATACTGTGCTGATTAAGCTAATCAGGGTCAGTTAAAGCCCTGCATGGACACCTCTGGGAACTGTGACACATATACGTGAACAAATGAATAAACTCTAACAATACTCAGGTCACTTATAGCATGAACCAATGTGCTTTTCAGCAAGCATGCAACAAATCACATCGGTGCCCTTTCAGAGAAACTTAGAAGATTAACTTCAGAAGAGCAATTAAAATAATCCATATCTATCATGCTGCACAGCTTAAGATACCTAAAGTTCCTTGGAGACCTAATGTTAGTCTTCTGGGTCAGCTCAGTTGTCACCCTGTCTTTGTTGCACTAATTGCCTAAGATCCTGCCTTTTAGCTAAAGCTGTTTGGGAGATGCAAAACAGGCATAAGTCTCCAGAGGAGCCCAATTTGTGAGGCACACCTTGGCTATGGAGAATTCACAGGATGTTGGGGATCCACCAGGAAACTGGAGATCTGAAATTCAAACCCTCCTTGTCCTGATGACGTTTGGAGCTCCAATTCCAGCCCCAGGAGAGTTCATCTGTCACCAGGCAATGGTGGCAAAATATTCAGTCTACCTCTCTTGGGAAAGCTACCCTCGGTGAAATCCACATGCTGGGGAGGAGGAGGAGGAGAGGGGCTTGGTTCTGCAGGTTAGATCACTTGATGGGGGGACAGAGTGCTAGCATTCTTGAGACCTTTCTTCACTTTGTCAAATGACAATTTCAGGATTAAGATATAAACAGTCAAGGAGGAAGCACTGAGACTGAGGACATGACTTCTGGCTCAAAGTATCTGCTTCCCAGAGAAGCCTGATTGTAGCCCTGACCTAGGTTGCTACGTTTGTGTGAGAGACACATCCATCCCTTTGTCACCCACTATAAATTGTTCTCAGTTCCTATTTCTCAGATCCCAGTCTAGGAGAAAAAATCTCACACACAGATTGTAGATGTCTACACCTACAAATTTGATAATACTTATCAAATTTTATTCCCAGAGCATCATAACATTAACTCCCTTTGTTGGCTTTTGCCTTGGAGAACAAAACTTCTCTTTCCCATCATTCCTCACCACTAAAATGTATAGGAGAAACGATGTTTAGTCTGTGAATCTTTAGGAAATGTTAGGCTCCCATATGAGCAGCTTAATGCATTTTCTGATTACCTGTTAAAGATGACTTACAACATTGTGTAAATCTTGGTATTGTTACATGATTTGCTAATGTCACTTAACAACCTGTGAAGGAGGCAAGAAAATGGCACTTCAGCTCTGCTCCTAAGTTTTAGCTATTTGATCAGGCTTCCTTTCTGAGGACCCATGCTTTGCAAAGTTTCACAGACACTGTTGTTTTTTATAACTGCAGTTGTAAGGATAGTTTGACTTAATGAACATAAATATATTCAAACAAAAAATGTGCTTAAAAAACACACAATAAATATATAAATGATGCTTTCAATTTCTTTTTATGACCAAGAAGAAATCTGCTGGCTAGGTAAAGTCAGCTTCAAAATTGTTTGCTATTTAGCTAAAGGCATAAAAATTCCTTTGGGAGGTCTGAACTAAATGAAGCTATAGATTTCAGAGCTGGAGGTTTAATAATTCCCTCTGCTGTATGCTCAAAGGCACAGAGCCCTCTTGGGCAGAGGCTACAGTTTGCCAAATTCATTGAATGAATGCTAAAAAGACCCTGATCCACTCAAACACAGCAACAACTTGTCATTACTTGCACTGTCAATACCTGAAAACATGTGACCTTTGCTGCTGGCAAAGTAACATCTCACAGCCCAAAGGTACATTAAATGAGCTTAACGTAGAATCAGTTTGACACTAACATTAATCTAGGGCATGTGGACTTAGGAGAATCACAAATCTTCCTTTATAGCTTGAAGCAGGTCAAACATCTCCCTTTATAGAAACAGCATTTGAGTTCATACAGCTTAAGAATATACCCATTATTTAAAATAAACATTCCTAAGACATATACAAGATATTTTAATTAAGTAGCTGCATTCTATCCTGTGTACTTTTTCTCTGGAGTTTTAACAGTTCATATTATTCCACTCCTCACTAACCTCTTGTTTAGTTTGCCAGTATGAATAAAATTCCACATCCCAGAAATGGCTGCATTTCAATGATGGGTGAAATGATCCCTATTATCTTCTTCATATAGTGAAGATATACTCACTATATGAAGATATATCTTAAATTGTTATTTAGATAGAAGCCATACACTTTTCAAGTTTGTATTTTAAAACTCTGATCTATGGAAACATTTTGTGGCTATTCAATTAATCAAGAATGCACATAAACCATTGTCCTACACTGAAGTCAGCTTGCAAAGTGACATCTTCTCATTTGGCAAATCTTGGTTAGTGAATAACAAACTTCAAAACAACTCCAATAGCAAAACAAACAAACAAACAATGAAAGGAAGGAAGGAAGGAAGAAAGGAAGGAAGGAAGGAAGAAAGGAAGGAAGGAAGGAAGAAAGGAAGGAAGGAAGGAAGAAAGGAAGGAAGGAAGGAAGAAAGGAAGGAAGGAAGGAAGAAAGGAAGGAAGGAAGGAAGAAAGGAAGGAAGGAAGGAAGAGATAAGAAAGAAAGAAAGAAAAATTAGTATTTTCTTTTTCTTTTTCTTTTTTTCCGTTATTTCTTTCCGGCCAATAATATTAAAAAAGTAAACAGGATTTTATGTTGCCTTGTGTTTTAACTCAATGGTTAATTACATTCCTGTCAGATACACCAGAGCAAGTCCTCCATAGGTAAATGGCTAGTTCAAGTGTTATAATGGTGACAATCTAAAGGAAAATGTCTAATGTAGCCTTTAGTACTAGTCGTTTATAAGATGGAAGCTATGTTTGTAAAATTGCTTGCCAGATAGCATGAGCTACATACTTATAACTGTAATATAACTGTAACAATCACAAATCACAGAAGATATGGGAACTTTACAATATTGGTCTTATGCTAGAGCTGCACTTCAATAAAATCATCAGAATTTTTTCAAGAGTCTGAAACCTCAATGAGAACAGCTCTATCTTTGAAATATTCCCAGGCAACCTGCTCTAGGTGGCCCTGCTTGCACAGGGGGGTTGGACCAAATGGCCTCCAGAGGTCACTTCCAGCCTCAACCATTCTGTGATTCTGTTCCTGCAACGGAACAGATCCACTCAGCTCTCTGTCATCACCTTTTCTTCCAACAAACACCCAATAATCACCCTTCTGCTCTTTATTCCAGTTAATATTCTTTGAGTTAATAGTTAGATCTTAGTTGCTATTGTATTTCAGCATTATGGTTCACCTTCAGCTCTGTATCACCTCCCTTTATTTTTTCCCAGTTTGTGCTGGGTGTGTGATACAATATTCAAACTGGGAGAAGAGTCTCTCAGCAGAGACCCAGCAGCAAATTTCAGTGCACCCTCAATCCATGAGTCAGATCATGCATTCAAAAGCTGGTACAACAGCACTTGGTAGTGACTAGAAGGGAAACCATGGGAAAAAAGATAAAAATAACCAATGCCCAACGCCAAATACTTTTCTTCATGAGGTTAAAAATTCATCATGATACAGCCGAGTACCTCGAGATGCAAAGGCCATCCACCATGCTTGTTCTGAGCACCACAAAAGAATATAGTCCTAGAATATTAAGTATAACCTTGGCATGGGGCTCTGCAAACACTATTTGCCACTTTTGTGGCATCATAGCCACCAGTTGGGTTATTTATAAATTTATCTAAATTACAACCTAAATTCAAAGTCCATGTTTACATAGAAAAACTGTATTCCCATGTTGTCTTCAGGTATTCTGGATAATACCAATAGTTATGCATAGTTGTAAATATTCAGGACCACACAGTGTCCATGATTGTTTCACTTGGTCCTATTTAGACTATGACAAGCTGTAGGAAAGGCCTACTGCCTGAAGGAAAAAGTTAATGTGTGCAAGAATCTGAAAATGCTGGTGAAGAATGTTTTTGTTTCAGTTACAATTACTGTGTCATCATATCTTTATTTGCTTTTAATTAGTTGCATGGTTGAACACCGTTACTCAGTCATGTCTCTGGCTATTTATAAATTATAGAATTAATGGCTATAAAAACTTGCTTTGTTAATCAGTGGTCATATTTTATTGCCTTAGTCATCTTAATTTACATCTCACAGGATTTCAGTATCCTGTAGAAGCTTTGGACCTGATTGTCTAAGGGTCTGAAAACACCTTCAGTGGGAACCAGCGTGGCCAGTAGCTTGCAGGATCAGTTCCTAAAGATAAACATGCCCACTGTTTGACAGACAGCTTCTGAGGTGTGAAGCCTGGGATTTCTCTATGGAGTTTATGAGTATCTCTTCACTGCATAATTCAAGTGCTCTATAATCTTAACTGTGTGTATTTCCCTAGCTCTCCTGTGACATGGTAGAGCAATCTTTTCCCTGTGGTGCTGACTTCAGTGCTGTCATACAGGAAGTTTTGACTGGAGCAGGGAGTTGAGACTAAATTCCTCCAAATGCTAGGTTAATAAACTAACTAGTGCATCAGCTTTCTCACGGCAATGCAACACCAAAGGGGCTGAGAATGGAGTGATGACTCTCTTAGAGAATCTCTCATGTACATCTCATCTCTCATCTGTACACACTCCAATATATTAAGAGCTGCAAAACTGGCTGGAAACCCATCAGTTTTTCTTCCACTTGAGGAATAAAAATGTAAACCATGGTTGATTTTTCCCCAGAAGTAATATTTCCCTTAGTTCCAACATTTTTTTAGGTGAGAGCCTGCACTTCACTAGTACATAATCTGATCACTTGTCAAGACCAAAACCTACCAGACCTTCACATGACACAGAAAAGAGGCCATTTTTTTCTTCCTTCTGGGAACAGAAGAGGAGGCAGTAATGATTCAACTTAAAGCAACAATGAGCAAAGAAATGTTGTCGTAGATCTGTAAATCTGCAGGGCAACAACAAATGCTGGAAAGTTTTCCCATTAGTGTTTCTTGGCCCTGATTCAGTAAGCTACTTCATTGCTATGTCAATAGCACATATACGTATATAAACACATGTCCAAGTGCTATTCTCACTGCAAGTAGATTTAAGCTGTTGCAGATATGTCATTTTTTCTAGATGACCAAAAAAGTTCTCTGTGAAGAAATATTAATCTTAGCCGTATACTTAACTCAGAAAACATCTGCAGTTTTAATATTACTGTATCTCACCACTGATGTCACATTAGGCAGTTCTATTTGTTTGCATGGTTTTGGTTTAGCTGTTTTTCTTTTGTCCTTCTGTCTTAATACATAAAGCCAGGAAAGAGTTTTCCTTGTAGTATTCTTTTTTTCCATTCTCTGACTATATCATTACAATCTTAATGATGCTATTGGTCTACTTCTTAATAAAGACATTTTGCATTTTTGCAAGAAAAACAGTAAGATACTTCTGGATCAAGTTACTGGCAGTAGAAATGTGTGGCTGAAAAAAAAATCTGCAGTCTTCTTAAACATTCATCTGAATGGAAATATTTGGAAGAGGTAGGGGAAATAATGTCACATATGATTCTTTTATAAACTCCACTTTAAAAACATTCCTTATGTGCAATACTAAAAGTATTTTTATCAGACTACATGTGTTGTATTTTGATGCCCTTGAATAGCACCAATTCTCCACTGAGGCATAATACAACTGATATTGGTTAGGAAGGAAGTGACTTGGCTCTTACAGGAAAAAAACACCACCTAAATGTGGGAAAAGGTTCATAAATTCTTCCAGACTGGCATTTTGAAAGCATGACCTTGAAATCTTAAGAGTACACTTACACAAAGGTTCCTGCCTTTAGTTTGGCACAGACTAGGAGTGAAGTTTTTAGGATATATTTTTCTCTTGCCTGTCTCTCTTATACTGAGTATACTCTCAGCATACCAACCACCAAACTGCTGACTGCCTATTCCTCATTAAGTCGTGCAGTGCAGAGAAACATGCCAATAAGAAAAGCAATGAAGCAATTTAATCAGCAGCTGAGAATCTCTTCCACTTAGTAGCAGGAGGAAATGAAGGAGAAAAACTTCATGCTTCCTCTTTGGAGCTCTACTGGTGTGAACTAATTTAATAGGGATGAGCAGCCACAGGGGCAAACAAGTTCCTGTTGCTTCATACAAGTGACATGTGGTAGGCTATGGATATACCACAAGTGAATCCCAGGATCTTCACCCTCACATCTTCTTCACACAGAGATTTTTCACACAGGGAAAAATCCAAGTTCACAACTTTCTACTGTATTGATATACGGTAGAAAACTCCCTCTGGATCTTAATCAATGATGTATATAGAAAAACATAGAAATGGTTCATGTGTGAGAAGGAAGGGAAAACAAAATGGGTAGGGCACTCATTTACTAGTCCAGGTCAGAAGTGTGCTGTGGGCAAGAAAGCCACAAAATAAATGAAGGAAACAAGGAAATGAGGGGGCAAAGGTGTGTCTCCTTGGTCTATCTCATTTTATCTGTTGTATCTATTGAAGCCAAAAGACATTTACCCTAATGCATTTAGGGGGAAAGCACCTTATCTTTCAGCTAATAATCCCCTTCTACATAATCCTCTTTTCCAAACGGAAACTTGACAGCATGAGAGGAAAAAGGAGAATGAATCAATTTTGTTTCCAGAAGTGGAATATATTAATGAGCTAGAACTAAGATCACTAATGGCAGAATTCATTTGGGAGATACAGAAAAAAATAGTTTAGCACATGCTTCTTAGCAGAGAAACTGTGTGGGTACATATCTGAATGTGTGTATGTATGAATAGAGATGTATAACACACAGATGTACAACGCAGAGAGGTACTTTTGTGTTAGAGGACTTTTCCCATAGGACTTGCCTATTTTTGGTAGGTATTTCCTTGTGGCCTTTTAGGGGCAGAGAAAGAAAAAGCCTGTGGACAAGGAGATGAAAAAGCTTGACAAGATCCTGGCCGGAGAAAGTCTGCCTGATTACAGATTCAGCATGACGCAGCTGTATCTTGTGTAGACAACTAATAACAATGAAGTATCAAAGCACAGAAGAAGGAACCCTACAAAAAAATCATAGTTCTGCTGTAAGCCTCCAAGGAGGACACTCAACAATGCCTTCTGCTGATAGACCAGTGACTGTGGCCTTAGTGTATATGCAGTAAAATGAAGGGTGATGTACTGAACTGTAAAAAACTGTTACTTGCACTTGCTGTATGGCTATGTTCCCCAGCTTCCCAGCCTCACCTAACAATCTACTGCCCGTGGGGATTTTCTGAGTTATTCTGCAAGACTCATCTGACTGTCTAACGAGCAATTGCCAGATTTTTTGCTTGGAGACATCACCGGTCAGTGCAGAATTGCTGACCTACAGATCACACACATTCCCTCTCCTAAGCTCTGTAACTTGTAATGAAATGCTGTAACGCAAGCCTCTTTGGTTCTTATTTCAAGATCATGTTCATTTCAGATTAAGTGAAATTGTATTTTCAAGCTCTTACACTTCCCAAAAATAAACTGGGATCCAAAAGCCTGTTTGGAGCTGGGGCTGGAATATGCGTATGTGCACTAATGAAACTAAATTTCTAAAAAACTTGACCCCAAGGGTTAAGTTCTGTTCAACTTAATTAGCTGAAGTTGGCTTTTGGAATGTCAGCGGATAATGTGCCAGGAAAGTCTTTGCACTGAGACTGTCATTAATAGATTATATACATAAGAGACATGATTTTTAAGCTTCAGGTCAAAAAGTTGCCTTTTCATTTTTCTTGGAACTTTCCAACTGTTCTATCCATGGTGGAAGTGATAACACTTTGTTTCATAATAAATATTCTGAAGACATTCCTAATGCAGAGAAATACGAATTACATTTATTCATACTTCACAGTTATAGTTTCATTGTATGAGATAGTATGACCCTAAATCTGTAGAGAAAAAGTATGTTTATAAGATTTTCTTGAGAAATCTCTCTACAACAGCACATAGCGTATCAATGAAGAGTGAACGTCTAAAGTTTCAGGTTAGATAAACACTCTCCAAGCTTATTCTGAAAAATATTAACCATTTGATCTGCAAAAAATTGCTTGGAAATCTTCCAATATAAAGTCTTTAATAAGATTATTTGTGCTTCCTGCCTTTGGTAGACTGGAAACATCACCAAAATGATCACTCTTCATTTCATTGAATAGAACTGGAAGGCACTGCAAATAATAATCCAATTCATTCTCTCCAACAAAAGCAAGGTCATTCATCTAACTCATGTTATTTCATAACTTCTGCAGAAATCTAAAGCATGCGTTTTCTTGGCCCTAGTCTAGTTAACCTCTTTAAAAGCAACCTAGGAAAAATATATTTTTAGATAAAGTTAGCAGATAGCATTGAGCGGGGGTTGGAGATAATGACTAGATCAATCGTACAGGACAGCCAGAATATCCTGGTAAGCTGTATGCAAGCAAACAATATATGCATTATATGGGACCAATATGCAGTCATGCATCTGGAGGGAAAATAAAGCAGGCAGACCATGCCCCCAGGAATACACCTTTACTCTGCAAGCTATGGCTCTGAGAAAGACTTCACAAATATTTCATTGAAAATATTAAAAATAAAATTCTTCCTGAAACATAAGATGCTTCCTAGTTCAAACGGGAGACTCCTTCAGCACATGTTATGCAAGAGAGCTAACTAGACGACTAAATAAATTATTCTGGCTATATAAAAGACTACTATTTAAACATGTAAAATACCAAATAAAACCACAAGTCTCTTAATGGCAGAAGTTTTAGAATATTATTTAGATAAGAAAGAAGTAGAAAGATATAGCTCTTTTAAAAAGAATGATCAGATTAGTAAGTAATCTAATTAATTGAACAATCTTATATTCATTCAAAGTTACAAAAAGTTATCTAAAGATGTGGCAGTGTAAATATTTTGTAATTAAAATACATTGTGAGCTACATGTCAAACAGTAACTGGTTCCAAACAAAAATTCCATGGAGACTCACACGTAAAATAAACTTGATGTATACCAGCTGTCTTTCATTACTAGTAATGTCTTAATTTTACATCCAAATCTACCTCTGCCACATATATACTTGTTATTAAATTGTATACATTTGGAAATTGCTTAAACAGAAATATCTTATGCAAATGAGGTGACAAAATAATACGGATGGGGGAAAAAAAAATGAATCTCGGAGCATTTTAAGTTTCCTGCTCAGTGCTCTGCCATGTGGCTTTATGTTTTTATTTGTTAAATTGAGATGTATGATTTGATACTCTTAACCTAGTGCCATAATCCCCACATCACAAAGCCACCACAGAACTTGCTGTGACTGCCTAATTCCACCTAAAAGTCAGCCAGGCCTTGAAAGCACATAACTAGTGCGGATCTTTTGGAATTGCATTGGCAGTCACATAAGACAGTTTGCATACTGCTTTTCTTTACCATGACCAGCTGCATACAATGAGATTAGCTTTGAGTTTTCATAATCATCAGGTTTACATAAACAAGGGAAAATTCCAAACCATTACTTTGTGCTTAATGTATATCTTTCCATGCAGGAAAAGTGCTTTTATCTTGATATAACTCAAGCCTATACAATATTCCTTTTCGTAGGCTCAAGAAAGGTACACATTTTGTTCACAGGATATTATTCAACAAAGAGAAAACACACAATTTCTGTATGTCTTAAAAACAGAAAGTTAATAGTAGCAAACTTTGGATTGAGAAGCTATCTGTGTAATCATTTGCTACCCAACTAAAATGTTAAGGGTCCTTGGGTTAGTGTTGAGCCTTTAAAGTCTGGCCGAATAGAACCTCCAGAAGATTTACTACAGCTTAATTATTGACCTGACGTAATACTTAGGCTATGTATCACATGCTGATGGCTTGTTCGGTTTAATTAATTACTGAGTAAGCATTTTATTTTTGTACCTTTGAAGATTTCCTGCAGTTAATGTGCCTTGGTTAATTTTCATAGCATTGGACAGAAGTCTGTATGTCTTGCTCAGTGAATTTATTGTAGGCAAAACCTGCAAAAAAAGGAAAATGCATTAATACTTATAGCTACTAGGAATCACACATTTTAGTTGTAACACAAGCTCTGTTCATACTAGATTTAGAATTTGTTTGCAGAACTAAACTCATTTATTCCTATTTATTTTGCTGAATCACCCTGCAGAACCAACTTTATCCATGTCTAATTACCTTGATTACAAGTCAGCAAGCTACCACGTTTAAAATAACTGAAACATTAAAGGATACACATTAATTTTTAAAGATCCTGACTTCTTTATGTTTTGTTTCTCATTAAATACCTATCAATATGTACCTGCTTTTTCATGCCTTAATGCAGCTGGGAAAATTTATGGTAGATGTTCTACATGAGCAAGAAAAAAAAATCATATCCACTAACCACGGTAAAATAGATGTATAGAAATGATAAGCTATATTTTATTTAGCTGTCAAAATAAAATGAAAGTGCTTTCCTTTTGTATTCGCTGTAGAAATGCTCTGTCACTCTATCAGATTTAACAGAATGTTATATCTTCAAGTTAAACGCAGTCTTACTGTTTGGCTAAAAGAATGTTTATTTTTCCAGCCTCAGATCCCAGTGGATAGTTCAGATAGCTAGATGTTCATCTCCACAAAGTACTGTAAGTTGTCAGGATATTTTCTGAGAATGTTTGTAATATTTTAATAGAATTTTCATCTTTGGAGATACTTGTCTTGGCTTTTTTAATTGTTTGTTCATTTATTTCCTCTTTTCTAAAATGAGTTACTATTAAAAACATCTATAAATTAGCACAAACTTACCAACTTTGTCTTTAGGCAACTGAAACATAATTACCCACATCTACTATGTTAATTTAAGTTCTTAATTCATCTTCTTCCTTTGACAAGAACCATACGGTTCATATCTACTTTTTCCTCATCTGACCTGAGCAGCTATTAAGATGCAGGATCTCATAGGTGACTCCCCTCAGGAGAAACACTCAGTGATGGAAAAAGAGCTCTGTTTTGTTTATTTTCATGTACACAGGAAATATTTTGCTTGCATGAGCTGTAGTTTCGTATTCCCTTAGCCTTGACTAGTCACAGGCCTCTGACCAGAGAGACACGCCACCTTCCCCTCCCATCCTAGCAGTGCGTTTCTCCAGTGTGTGCCAGCATGCACCCACCTGTGGTTAAGGTGAGCTAGGTGAAGGACCAAGTATTAACCCTGCCAGCCAAAATCATACCAGTAAAACAGCAAATAGGCTGGTTTTCAGATGGGTTTCAGTTCTGTCACCTGACTCCCCTCATTGTCATACAGCTGCCAGTGCTGTCACAAGAAAGGAGCGAAACTGGGGACCACTACCCCAACAGTCAGCACATACGTCTTGGAACCCTTGCCAAAGACATGGGGGCAATAAAAACACCGGACAGTGTTTTCCTGCCTAAGCCAGCCTGTTGGTTGAAAAGACTTCTCTATTCTTCAGTGTTTCCTCTGTAGTGAAGTCTGCTTCTCTGTCAGTCTGTCTGCTCCCTTCTTCAGGATCTCTCTCCAACTGGCACACCACCCTTCTGGGAAGGGCCAGCCAAAGCCTGGCTGCCTAATGCTTATGTGCTCTTGAACAGCTCTGCATTTTGACGTCGGTTTTGGAACATGCGTACTTTACTGTTTCATACAGCCAATTTATAAGGGCAGTGGCAATAAGTCTATCTGTTTCAAGAAAAGTGAACACAGATTCTTCATTTGCAAACTTCTGAAAGGTCAGAACCAACCTTATTAGGAAAACTCTGGTGACTTGCACAGAAACCAGCTCTGAGAACAATGAATACATATGGGAAGCATTATTTTATGCACAGCTGGGTACCTGATACAAAAAAAAAAAAAAAAAGAAAGAAAGAAAAAGAAAAGA
>VXAA01006007.1:216196-237400 GCA_013399115.1 Anseranas semipalmata
AGGGAAGGGAAGGGAAGGGAAGGGAAGGGAAGGGAAGAGAAGGGAAGGGAAGGGATCCTCTCTTCAACAAAGCCAAAATGGAGATAGTGTAAATTAAGGAACCTGAAATACCTACATCTCTAACATGCTGCTACAAAATGAAATGTAACCTTTGCTTCTCTAATGCAGAATAGGTCAGTACAGTGGCACATATAGTACCTGGCGGTGGACTTGTAATGTCAGTGAGTCAGAAAGGATTGTGAATTTTAAAGCACCGTCTTTCAGGCAGCCAAGACTGTGTAGGTCTGGGGTAGTTTAAATAAAAAGCTGCCAATATTTGGGAATTTAACAAATTACCTCATAGTTATTATTATACTATAAACAAGTACTTGCAATATTACAGTCCTCTAAATCTTACCTTTTTCTTATGCAAGAAAGATATATCGTCATTGTTTTTCCACTCTTCCCCAGATCAGTCTTTTTTATTTTTATTTTTATTTTTTTCTGTAATAAATAATACAATAAAAAGTTACAACAATTTCTAAGCAATAAATAGCTTGCATTTATCTATACATTATTTCTAAGAATATATCCCAGCCCAATAAGAAAGATATTGCAGAGTATTGGATTTAGAGCTGTCCCATAAGCCTCACTGGGAACATTGCCTCCAATTTCAGCAGGGCAGGTTTACAGCAAAGTACATCTCCAATGCAATTTTCTCATTTTTTTCATTTATCAACAATTCTCTTTCTCCTTTAACTCTTTTCTTCAGAAGGTTATACTGCTAGTGCATAGTATCTACAGAGGGCAGTAACTCTCTAAACCTTCTTGTGCAGGTGCAAAGCAGAAATCCAGCAAGACTTATTTAAATTCCAGCCAGTAAATTCAGTTAAGCCTGCTTCCTAATAAATCAAAAAGCAAACCAATGTACTCTTATGTTTTCAACTTGGTAGTGGCTGTGAAAACCAATAGGTCTTCTGGGATTTCACCTTGAAAATTTAAGCCCAGAATCTAGATTGAACATTCTTAATGTACAACAAAAATATATAGGTAAGAAATAACTGGAGACATGAAAAATAATGTTATTGTTATATCACCTAATACGGGTTTTTGGCTCTCTTTCTTTGAGAGATTGTTTTCTCCAGCTTTTAATAATGTACTCTCTGATTATCAGTTTCCAATTTTTTAGCAATGATGTAATAGCTACGATAAGCTGACTGAAGGCTTTATTTGTGATTCTCATTAGCTACCATTGAACTTTCTTGCTTCTTATTACTATCACAAATAGTTATGGGCAACTAATGAAGACTTGCCTTTCTCTGTGGTACCCTCAGTACTCTCCTCTTGGGCATACATATTGCATAGGCCAAGAAGCCAGGAATTAAAAAAAGCACCCTCACAACCACATTCAACACAACTTACCTGTCCCAATCGCCACATAAGCCCTCCTTTGTTCATACATCATAGGAGCCAGCAATACCCGACAACATTTTGAGTGCAATAATTTCTAGGTGACCAGCAGTAGGGATGGGTGAGTGCAGCAGGCCCCCTCCCACAGGAGTTGGTTGAATGCACAGTAGTGTTACAGTATTTTTTCCCCCAGCAAAATCTCTGACATAATGAAAAGGCTGAGCAGTCACATCTGACATAGTTTTTCCACTTAATATATTGGCTAGACCAAGTCTAAAGCACATGATGCAATGAAAGCTTAGCCATCAGCCTTCAGAGGATCTGAAGAAGGGCTACGTATGCAAACACTAGAAGATGATTAATCAAATTATTCCCTCATTTTTGAAATATAAATCAAGTCTTATTACATTTTGTGACAGTTACTTATTGCAGTTACATGGAGGGGTGGGCTGAGATGCACAGACCATATTTTTAGCCTCAGTGATGTAACTGCAAATCTCACTAAAAGGGTGACTGCATGTAAGTACCAAAGGACAGATTTTGGCCCTTAACTTGCTATTAAATTTGAGTATTTTTTCCTATTATTGTTGTTGTTATGGGAAACAAATTGGGCAAAGAACTTTTGGAAGGAAAGTGTCTTGAAATGGCCAAGAATGTAATAGCAAAGAAAATAAAGAAAATAAATTATCAAGATGAAAATAAGCTAATGAAGAAAACAATGCTTAGAACAGCAAACTAAAAAGAGGAAAGATGCTTAAAAAACAATCACTTTTCACAATAAATAAGCTGACTGCATGTGTACAACAAAAGCTCTAATTTTTTCTCTGTTTAAAATATCTGTTTTCATCAGAAGAGATCCATTAATTTTTTACCTTTTCTTTCTTTCTCACCCCTGCACTTAAGACACTAGTTTCATGTGATAATAAAGCAAAATCAAAAATCACTTCTAGCACAAACTGGAGTGAATCATTGACAAGGAACATCTTCATCTACACATACAAAAGGGTAAAAATAATGGATGGTGAAGAAGAGTGACAATGAAATAAGTCATTGGGCAATATATGGAAGAGTGAATCCAATAGCACTGGAATCAAGAGGAATATTTCCATTTACTTTAGTGGGCACTGAATTAGCCCATTACAGAAAAAAAGAGCAGAAAAAGACACAGAGATGGTAGCTATCATTGTCAAAGTTTCCAGATCTCTGTTTTCCACATTCATGAACATATGAAAATACAATAGTTTCCAGTAGGTGCACAAAGGAGTTCATTATGACTTAACGTCAGAGAGGATGTTATGCCATAATTTTATTCTACTGAAAACAGATCCATTGTTTTCTTTAAATACTGCTGTGTTTAAAAAAAAAAAATGCAAGAGAGTTTTCATTTTTCTTCTTTCTTTCATTCTTCTTCTTCAAGTTTCTGTGCACCGGTTACTATCTAGACTCTGCATACAGCCTTAGCCAGGAACCTTCCACAGCACACTTCCAACCTGTGGTACAGGTGGAGACTTAACAGCATCACACAGTAGGAAAGGCTTACAGCATGCTGTAATGCAAGATTAGAATTTACAGTTCTTCCTTTGAACAGATACTGCTGAACTGTGTATCATTTGGGAATTTTAGGGGGTGTAGGTGTATGTGTGACTGTGAGAGAAAACCTTTCTATGTAACACAGATAACCAATAAAACATAGAAGGATTTACTACATGCAGAAAATTTTCCATACCTTGGACATATTGGTGATAAAGAGTTTTCCAAATAATTCCAGAAGTGGCAATATCTGAATGTTGAGTAACATGCCCTGAGGCTGCAATGATTTTATTCAAGCTCACAAAAGAATCACAGTCGCAAAACCTCCAAGGAAGACCCAAGGGACTGTGGGGAGTGTTGTGTGTGATTCACTGGAGAGGCAGAGCTCCATCTCTGAGTCACTCCTGAACTTACATACTCAGTTTGATGCCAGAAGGGAGGTCTTTCCGAAAAAATGAAAATATTAGACCCACATATTTCTACAGATTAAGCCAGTTACGTGTTCATTACTTCCTCAGACCAACACCGTATAAAAAATGTCCATATGCAGCAGCTTCCCATTTCACCCTGAAACAGCTTTATTCCAGTGAAGAACACAATGATTTCTGTTTGCATAAAGTGCTTTTGCATTTCTAGCATTGAAGTATTCTATACAAAAGTTATAAGTACAAGATGCTTGTTTGCAACTTTAACTAACTGAAGACGGAACAACCTGGAAAATGTTTGGGTGGTTGACTTTGCAAATGTCAATAAATGGACAAGAGAATAAAATTCTGGTTATCCAATACTTTTTTTTGTTTGTTTTTATTTTTTATTTTTTTTCTGGACCAACTATAGGAATGATTGAAGAACAGTCTGAGTAACCACAACTTATGTAAGTGTTCAATACTCCTCTGGCCTTATATTTCTCATTTTCTTCACTGGGCACTGTTTGATTATTCCAATGGAATTAATCACTAAGGAAAATGGAAGGAAATAATTATGGATCTTAGAATCAGCAAAAATGTGACAGAATCTGATTGAAATAAATTGAACCTGACAGGCACTTATTCCTCAAAAACAGCTTTTATACAAACTGCTGTAACTCCTCAGGCCATAAGGTGTTCCTGTGTTTCTGGTAAGCAGTTGTGGGAGAAGGAAGCAAATAATTTGTATTTAAAAGTAAGTCCATCTCAATTTAGATATTTGGAAGACTCTGGCAGGCCCAAGGTAGACTTAAAATGTTAACTGATACTCAAAATACATGAAGGGGAAGATGGAGCAGGAAATTTCTTTAGATGTGACTTGATGAGGATTAATGAGCCCCCAGTTATGTATGTGCTTTCTTAGATGATAAAATAGCAGCATCTCCCTTTGCCTTGCTGTTCTGGCAGATTTGTTTTTTCAGCAGCCAAATAAAGCCTATTGTGCAGCAAGAAACACAAACTATAGACAAGGTTGCTTCAGACAGAAAAATAACTCAGACATTTAATAAAGCAGGCTTTTCCTACATTTTAGTACTTAAAATAACAACATCGCTGTAACTTGAAACCCAGCTACTTCTTATCACCTTCTGAACGTAAAGAACAATGTCAGTATAATCAATGAATCAAAAGGCAAGATGACCTTAATCTAAATATTTAAGGAGCAATTTAGGGAACTGAAACATGTGGAGACAAGGAAGGAGGCAAGGAGTACACTTGCTGGAAACTTCACTTTTCTGATGATGTTTTCTGATGTTTTCCGATGTTTTCCTGTGTTATCTTGTTAAAGTGTCATTGCTTTTTTTTTTTTTTAAGAAATATGGAATCATTCCATAGACACAACTGAGCTCTGCCTTCTGTTATGGGTTACAGTACCATTGAAGTTTAAACAGGGCTGTTGTGCTTTCAATTCCCCCTACCTTCTTTTTTCTTCCAACAATTGAAATGTGACCAAAGAGCAGCATGACTGTGAATTGAAAAGATAATTCTCACATAACATTCTTCTCAGCGCTTTGGGGAAAACACACACATACAAACAGATTTCCTTGTGTCTGATTCAAGATGTGAAAAAAAAAAATAAGGCAAATTTATGAGAAATTTTTCTGAAATTGAAAACATACTTAAAAACTCTCCTATGTATTTGTTTTGTTTAGACTAATTAAGACTTCTGCTTTATGTTACCACAATAGACATTGAACATTTGTAACATATTTACTGAGGTTAAAGGAATTATGGGATGAATTTGTATCTATTATACCATTATCCTTAAGCAACACTGTTTTAGCAATCCGTTGGAATTTGTTTTTATCAGTCATCATCAAAAAGATGACTTTTCAGTCCACCTAGATTTTACATCCTCAATACATTATATTATACAGAATGCTAATAAATTTTGTTTCTCAGGAAAAAAAATCCTGTTTCCTTGAAATGTTATATTACTATAATTGCATAGCTGGATTAAATAAAGATGGAAGCAAAAGTACTTATGGATTGGCTGGGTTCTATAGCTTGCATAGTTCCTCTCATACTTGTGTAATGTGTTATGCCAATGGTTGTCTTTATCATGAACTGAAGAATGGGCAATTCTTGAAAGAAAATATGTCCAAAAGTGTGAAAATGAAGTTAAATATTCTAACACTAAGGTTAGAAGGATTTGCTTCTGTTGTTGCACCCCCTCCACACACACATCCCCTTCCCCCCCACACAAAACAAACATTCACTTCCCTTATTAAAACATGATGGTGGAACTAGTTCTTACTAACACAATATTTTTCCATGTCCAACTCACTAAGTCTAAATCACATTAGCGTCAAGCTTCAACGACATTGTCTCCTCTTCAAGGAAAGTTTTTTCAATATACATCTTTTGAGTTTCTCTAGCAATATGAAAGACTATGAAAGCTCATATTTAAAAAAAGCTATTTTAGATCTTTAAAAAATCCTTTGGTCTAGTTTCTTTCATTCATCTTTTGTATTGTACATTATTAACTTTTCTGGAAGTGTGTAGGCAAGAAAATTATTATCCACACTCTTCCCTTAATATTACATTATACAGAATAGCACGATATCAAGACACCAGTAAAACTCAAGACCCTGGTGCATGATTTTGGCAATTCGTACTCTGTTAATTTAAGTTAGTTCTTCCGCTGTTCAATAACCCAATCTTTGTCCAAGGTTACAGACCCTCTAACTGAGAAAGCAGAATGGGAGGTCTGTCCCAATGGCAAAGCTCCCCAGTGCTTCTTGTTTATAGCCCAGCATATTAACTATCATTTAAAAATGACTGCTTCAATTTACATCAACATGCAGAGCTATGAATTGCTGTGCCTGAGGAGTCACTATGGAGCTCATTCAGCTTTATTTGCAATGGGACTTCTAATCTCCAGGAGATTAGCGGGGCAACAGCTAGGAGGGCTGTTTCTGAAATCACTCCTAGGCATCAGAGGTGATAGATCAGTACAGATTGAGGATCCATGTCGAGGCTCCAAGCTGCAAGTGAGGAGTCTAAGACTGTGTTTCAGACCCATCCAGCCTGCTGAGCAAACAGAAGGCCTAAACTAGATAGCAAGAAGGAAACCTCTGCCCTCTCAGACCCTGGGCATCTAAATTATCCTGCTGAGGGACAGAAAATTCACTCTTGTGAGGAGTTTCTAGGAGATGATCGATTATTATATGGCCAAAGTTCCAGTGGTTGAAAGAGCACCGCCATGGAAACAAGAGACATCCTCCAGACAATGGAGGCCATGCACACATCTGTTCTAAGTCAGTACCTTAACTACACGGCTACAAAGATGGGTACAAGATGATGAACGAGTGAACAAGGGTAAATAAAACTGAATCAAACCATATTTTCTGGCAACTCAGTTCAGTGAAAAGGTCAAAAATAGCAGGAGAGTGACCAGGTTCTAAGAAGTAAATGTTTTGGAGTTCAGGTTGTTTTGAGTATTTTGAATGTTCAACCTTACACAAGTATCAGAAACAAGTTTTCCCTTTTGCCCCAGCCCTTTAAAACAAAACAAAACAAAACAAAACAAAACAAAACAAACAAACAAACAAACAAAAACATGAAACTTCCTTTCTCCTTATTCTTCCACACTGTGAAACTCTGGCAAATGTAGCTCAGATGTGAACTGAGTGTCAGGAAATATGTATTCCACTCTAAATATTCAAGAACTGGCTGAAGGGTGCAGGTGGTCACATCACATGCATAATGCATGAGTCAGCAGTTGATCTTACATGCCAAACAACCTTCTCACTAAAAAAGCAATTCAGATATTTTGCCCCAAAACTATGACAGAAGAAATTAAAATTGTGTTTCCTAAAATACTGCCAGAGGCTGGCAGAAGTGACGTGTTCCTAGTGAAATGCTTGCCATTGAGTGAATTGAATGTTCAGTGCCATTCATAAAGTTCTTAAACTCAGACAGCAGGGAGCTTTTTAAGATGATAGGTATGAGCAATCTCAGGTAGCAGTCACAGAGACTGACTGGGAAATGAAATTACCTGGAATAATCACTAAACTAGGGTTGCTTTGGGTTTTGTACATTTCAAGTTCAAAAATTTCAGTGTATAAATTTCACCTAGTTAACTCTTTATCCTGCAACAAATAGAATTTAAAAATAGCTTTATAAAGACAATGCATGCATCAATATGATATGCATGTTAAACTAAATTTGGACGGTTTTAATTAGCAGTTCTAAAGTTACAGAGACATATAAGAACCACCACTATTTAGAATTGACAGTGAAGTTGTGGGAGGAACTTGAAGCAACAAGAAGATGAGAGAAGACATCATTGCCAGTGCTGCTAAAGAGCCATAAGGAACTCCAAGGGAACAATACTACTCACAAGAAGAGATGCAAAAAGGTTTTTTTCAGGGCTCTAGACCATAAGTTGCAGTCATTTGGAACTGACCTATTTCAGGAGTCACAAGGTTCAGTTAAAGTGTTCTTAAACTTCTGAGAAGTGCAATAAAAATCCATAACTGAAAATAAAGCCTAAACTCAAAATAAAAATCTGCATGGTTTTAGCAGGTTTATATGTATTAATGAGTAGTCTTCAGCACTATGTTTAGTTGGGCTGCACAGAACCCCACTGAATTGGAAATAGATTCTTTGAAAGAGATCTTCTTAAAGGTGTCTGCTGTGACAGACCTAGATTGGCCAATAACAGGAAGCAGACCATCCCATGCAAATATATTTTGGAGAAATATTTGTCCTGCAGCTTACTGTGACTTGAAGAACTACTGAAAGGTGAGTTAGGAACAACTGCATATACCAGGAACAAATTACTAGCTGGAATGCAGGGTTGTTTTCATATACGGCTTTTTATAAATATCCAGTCAACTCAAAGCCACTGAGAATTCAACCTTAAAACTAAAATCAAGAATAAAACTTAATTCAAAACAAAATAATGAAAAAGTCAGACTAAGCACACCAACTGTTTAAGCAAAATAAGCAACCATCTTTAAAGAAAAGGGAGGTATAAAAAACTGTCATCAAGTCTGATGATGACACCAAATTGAGGGGAGCAGTAGATCCCCAAGAGAGGGCTGCCATTCAGAGGGACCTAGGCAGGAGGGTGCAATGGGCCAGCAGGAACATTATAGAATATAGCATAACAAGTAGATAGAGAGAAGTGATTATCTACCCTTTCTCAGCATTCACGAGATGGTACCACCTAGACTACCAGCACAATTCTGAGGTCCACATTACAAGAAAGACGATGATAAATTGGAACAAGCTCAACAGAGGGTCACCAAGATAGTCAAGTAATGGAGCACTTGCCCCTTGGTGAGAAGCTGGGGACATTGGGTTGGTTTAGTCTGGAGATGAGCAGGCTTTGGGCAGACCTCACGGCAACTATCCAGTACCTGTAATGAGCCTATAAAGGAGACAGAGCCATGCTCTGTCAGGACACAGTGGAGCATGGCAGAAGTGCAAGAGATAATGGGTTTAAACTGAAACAAGAGAGTCAAACTGGATATAAATAAAAGCTTCCTCTCTGTGGCAACAGTCAAGTAGCAGAATAAGTTGCACAAAACATTGTGCACTCTCCATCTTTGGGGGTTTTCTAGATCTAACTGGATAAAGCCCTGAGCAACTGGCTGTGACCTCATAGCTGAGCCTAGTTTGAGCAGGACCTGAGACCTCCTCAGGTCCTTCCCAACCTGAATTTTCCTGTAGTCATTCTGTAAGTATATGAAATAAGTTGAATGCTGCATCAGGGGAGGTTTAGGTTAGATATCAGGAAAAGGTTCTTCACCGAGAAGGTGGTCAGGCAATGGAACAGGCTCCCCAGGGCAGTGGTCACAGCACCGAGCCTGACAGAATTCAAGAAGCATTTGGACTATGCTCTCAGACACATGGTCTGATTTTGGGTTGCCCTTTAGGGACCTAGGAGTTGGACTCCTAGGGAAGGGATCCTTGTGGGTCCCTTCCAACTTGGGATATTCTATGATTCTATGATTCTATGAATGTGTTTTTGAGGAGCCTGGTTGAGAGCATCTTCTCTCCAAAGGAATGGGTAGCTTTCCTTATTCTTGACAGAAGGATAAGGAATTGACTTGAGCATCCCTATGCAGTTTATTTATGGGAGAATGTAGTGCTAATCATGTACTTATGCTTTGTGAGGGAAGAAGTGGCTTGATTAAATTGAGAAGTAAACCAAAATGAAATCTGAGATTAAAGAATGGCTATTTCTCTACCTACACTACACAATCAGCCCTTACTACTGTCTTTACATGTAGTGGTGTCTCTCATAATAAAGCTCTGTAGAGCACAACTTGCTGTGACATAACAAATGGAGACATCCCAGACTACAAAAATCTGCAGTGGGTACTACTGGCACTTAGGGCAAGAGAGAGATTTAGACCTAGCTCTTTCCCTGTCAAGAGTCTGACAACTGAAGAACACAACAGCCTTTCCATTAAAGGCAGCAGTGTCTTGAGTTCACAGATCCTGCTCTCTCTGAAACTCTTTCACAGGCAGACTGTCAAAGTATTTTGAAGCAAGCAGGACAGGCAATAGCACCCTCAGTAGTTGAAAACAATCTGTCTCACCCCGTGTATGTTACAGCAGGCACAAAAGATGCCCAGATACAGATGGAAAATGTGGCAACATTGCTAGATTTTTGCAGAAGCAATGTAATCAGTGTTCATACACTGCAAATATAAGAATTCTTTACATCTGTTCTTAATACCAATAATGATGCTTGGTAGGAACCCATTAACCAAACTGAGCTTTGCTCCTGAGATTTGTTCGGCACTAGCAATAGGACCAGCAAAATCATCACTAGAAGAGTAGAGCTAGAGACATAAGAGAGGAAGGCTTGATACTTCATTATCATTGCCACAAGCTAATCATTTCTCTCTGAAAATCCAGTTTAACAATTTTGATTCAGGAAAGATGAATGTCCATAGATGTAAACATGAACCATGGAAACTCTTTTTGGTTAAGCTGGAAAGGCTGCAGCTAAGATATTTCCCACTTAACCTTCATCAAGGAAAAGGTCAAAAAAGGCCAAAGCGTTTAAGCAAGGCACAGAATGGAACAGAGCAAAACTTCCTATGCAAAAGATTAAGCTCACATTCTTTCAGCTTTCATTAAAACTATTCTACATCACTACAACACTTTCATTTGAAATAGTTTCCTGACAGCATTGAACACAAGGTCTTAAAGTAAGAAAACCAGAAGATAAAAACATAAATGGAAAACGGTTTGTGTACTGTATATAAAATGGGTAAGAATATGAAGGATACATGAGAAGCAGCAAAAGAGAAATAATACCTACAGCCTGTGCAAATTACATAACATGTATGCCCAAGGCAATCTTCCATCCCATGTATTTCCATGTACATGTACCATAAGCCGAACAGTTCCCAGGGCATATGTAGCTTTAACCATAGTAGAAGACTTTTGTTTTACATGAGGATTCTAAGGAAAAAAGAATGTTCTTCTAGCACTACAAAAAAAAAAAAAAAGTAAGACTGAAATTAAGGTCTCCAGCTATGTCGATTCCAAATTACTGAGAAAACAGGTTTGTTCTTCTTTGACACCATCAGCCCCTCCATGTCCATTACAGCAAGTAAAAGGTAGGTATTGCACAGTAAAATATGATACATGATTAATGCCTTAGAAGCATTTGATTATGCAACAATTGTGCTCAAGATTTCTCCTGGAAGAAGAGAGAAGCATAGCTCCAAGCAGACTGAAATATGGATGGATCAATAGATATGTGCAAGAAGCACACTGACACACCACTCAGAGAAGGAAAGAATGGATTTTCTTTCCATCCTCTACTTGCCAAATCTGTTTTATATTCCTTAGGGAGATCTATCAACAATGATTCAGACTCCTATTTTGTCTATTTTAGAAGTTGCCTATCCACTCAGATTCATTGGTGATGCCTGTATCTGTAGACTCAAAATGGCAACTTATTGCCCACCTGAATTTTCATCCTCCACTGTACAGTAACATTGTTCCTATTAAGTGTAGATGCCGATGATTCATGATGAAGCAGGGCAAAGAGCTTCTTCAAACAATGAGTGGCCCATGCAGAGCTTTGAAGATAAGGGCAGAGACATGGGCTCCTCATTTCATGCCAGATGTGACTCAGCAAGGTGTCTGGAAGACTGGGGTGAGGCATTCTTGGAGATGTGCACCGCCCTGTGTTAGGCTCTCATCTAAACTGACTGCAACAGTTTTTCTAAAGATGAGTTTTTTGACAGTACGGTATGACTTCAAAAACACCCAGACCCATAAATACATGCATTACTGAGATCAATTCCAAACTGAAAAGCTCAACACATTCTTCTATTGCAGGCAACGGAAAAGTGACAGTTCTGGTTACCTACAGCTGTAGGTAGCTGAATACTAAAAATAAAATAAAATAAATAATAATAATAAAAAAAAGTGTGAATAGATCAGATAGCTACCAGATTCAACACACTGGTGCTCCAAATGTTTGTGTCCCTTTTCCACTATTGTGGTAGCACTGGTGTCCCAGTTAAGGCTTTGGTGTAAAGCAGTATTAGGGTAATAAATGTAGAACATGAATCACTGTTGGTTGTTATCTGAACTGTCTCTGACTGAAGGGCAAATTTCCCTGCAGCAAATTAAAAAGTTGCTCTGCACTGTACTTTGCACTGGAGCCCCTAAGGTGTGTGCATGCACTCCCATAAGTAATCTCCAGCAGAGGTTGTGAAGTGCACAGTTCTCAGCAGCAGCATCACTCATCCTGGAGCTACTGATACAAAGTATGTAGAAAACAACTTTAATAAAAGCAAGCTTGAACAAGTGCTCAAGGGAAAAACAGCAGAAAGTCAGCAGTGTGGTAGGTATACCCCTGAGTATGATCACAGAACTTGCTCACCACACAAGGATGCATTCAAGATCCTCAGCACATGATTCTCTCTAATAACTCTGTGGGTTTCTGACAATAATCAAGGGTTCTTGTATCGCACACAAAAGGAGAAATACACAAAGCATGCATGGCCTTCTCACACTGCTTGTGCTATACAGCTGCCAGAAAGAGTGGTGAATTTTCCAAGCTACAAGCCCTGACATTGTCAAAATGGACAATGTCAGGATATACTTGCACGACATCCAAGATAGCATGGACCTCAGTTCTAGATAGCCACGCCCTTCTTTTACCTGGCTTTTTCAGCCCATGCTGGCAACTCTGCTCCACTAGAAAGGATTCTCAGGATTTGATGGTCATCTTTTTATGTGAAAGGTACCCATGGTACCCAAGACCAAAATAAGTCCCTGTAACACACACCTATTTTTTGAGATATGGTTAAACTGCATCTCAAACCATTCATAAGTTGCTGAGATGCAAAAAGCCTTGCATTTGTGGAAAGGAAAAGTTTGCAGAGCAGGTGAGTGAAAGGGAAAAATAGGATGTGAACTGCCTAAGATCACTTTTGTATAAGATGCAAAAAGGATGTACCTGTTTCGACATCTCTGTGATGGTACATCTTCCTATGTTGAACTATTTGTTATTCTTCTGAGGAGCCTGGTAATCCCTGACTACACATCCTGCAGCCTCTCTTCATTTTACCCTTCCTCACTTCAGAGGATCCATGCTTTAGAGGAATTCTCCTTACCAAGAAGATCAAAAACCAAACTCAGCAGCCTTTTGCGCTTGGGAGTTGAGTTTGCAGAGCAGCAGGGCACAGGAAGCCTTCCTCTGTGAGCCTATATGCCAGCAATGGACTGAAGTTTACAGTGAGATAAGAAATGCTGACCTTCTACTGATATAGAGATAAAAGAAACTATTGGAATGCCTGGAAGATAAACTTGGGTTAGTTTCAGAACATTTTTATTGGTCTAACTATCGTAATGGTCTCCCTAAATCTACATTACAGTGGCCAAACAGATAATGTTACAGTCTCAGTTCATAAATTGGCTCTAGATGTAAAATAGATCACTACAATCCAAGGTAAATTGATATGTGTTTTATTAGGGACACATTTGGGAATTCAGGTGTTACAGCCATTCTTTTCAATAACATAGTGGAGAATGACACCAAGGGAATCTTTGCTAAAAATGACTACAAAGGTTGACTTAATGCATACTTCCTTATTGCTAGCAAGTTACCAAAACCCAAATATTATACTAAAATCTACTATCATAAGTGTTTCTGCAGTCTTTGGAAAAAATGATAGATAAAAGGTGCTGATTATTTACAGCATGTTCTGTTTATTATTGCACTACTGTTCTCTAATTTGTGACTGGCATGCCCTGAGGCAGCCAAGCCAGTGGGTGGTAACCCTCAAAAGATTTAGCATAGCTAAATCCAGAAACACGGGTACTGGACCTTTTCAGATTTTCATTGTCTTTCTTCCGTTTTTTGTCCAACATCATACCCCTATAAGACCATCTGTTATTACCCAGTATACCTTTAATGCTCACAGGCCCCAGCAACATCTCTGATCCCCCTAAACTTCATCTTTCCCCCAGCCTTCGGATATTCCTTCAAGAAACAACAGTGGGTGATTTTTTAAACATTCTTCTGTAACTTCAATGATTTAGAAAGAAAAGGTTATGCACTTTTCTTGTCAGCATAACCCAATACAGAAGCTGATGACACTATGGATGAGTACCATGTTCCATTTCTCTGGTCAGTACCTCAATATCATTTAACCTGAAGTGAATATCCTAGTCTCTTCAAGTGAATCATGGCTCCTGCTGTACAAATGAGATACCTGCTTCATGGTTTCTTCTGTGGAAAGCGTGGGAGATGTGTAGGAATTACATCACAGCTGTTCAAATACAATGTTTATCCATGACATCACTTATCTGTGGGCCAACCAAGAAACTCAAGATGATATCAAGAACCTCCAGCTTAAGCTCCTTAGCAATCCTGGTAAAGTAAGTAGGTAAACTCCAATCCCTACATATGCAACAGAAAGAGGCAGGTGCCTTGAAGGTTTCTACAAGGAAATACTGTCTGCCTAACTGAAATGCCTGAAGGCCTTCGGAGGAACTCTCTTCATTGATTAGAGAGAGTACATGCTTGTAGGTAGCTGCTTTATGAGTATTTATCACTCTGAGTCACCTCAAATGCCTCAGCTATGCAGACTGGATCCCACCCTCAGCATCTCATTCATCTTTTTAAGCAGCAGCTAAGCAGGCACTTGCATTTATTTTCCCTTTTCATCCCCACACTTCTTATTAGTTTCTCTCCAAAGCTTATCTGTATATTTAAAATGTCAGAAACAGCAACAGTCTTTCCATAACCTGAATCACACTGCAGCAATTCTCTCCATAAAAATGGATATAATTTTGTTAAAAGCGCTCACATTTAGCCTTTTGCTCATCACAACACTAGCATGATCGCACATGTCTACCACACATTCTCCTGTAGTCATACGGAGTGTCCCAGTTTGCAGGGTGAGGAGTCACCAGGTAGCTGAGTGATCTTACAGCTCACACCCCCTAAAGGGGTGGCCATGTTTCTCCCTGGCACCTCAAGCCACCAGCTCCAATCTCTTCCCTTGCGCCAGCTCGGATGCTGAGCTGTCTGTCCACTTGCTGAGTTGAATCAGCTCACCAAACTGGCAGCAAAAGCAGCTTCCCACTGCTCCAGTGAGCTCATTCAGCACACCGGGAGGAGAGTCAAGAGCCAGACCTGGCACAAGGGAGGAGATGGGAACACACAGCTGGAGGCAGAGGATGGGAGGATTAAGGACGGTTTTCTCCAGGGCTGCAAGCAGAGTCAAGGGACCTCGCCCTCTGTTGCAATAAAACCTCTTTACCGAAATGGGAATTATCAGACAAATGATCAGAAATTCCAAAGGGGAGCTGATTACAGTAAACCTCAGGTATTTTTTGTTTTTTAATAGCCAGGTGCAACATACACAAACCCACCTTATTCACAAAGTCTGCATGCAGTTACATAGTGAGGTTTGGGATTTCCGTTAGTTTCCTCCATGTTTCTAGATCTGCATTCATGTCAGCTTCCTCAGCAACCATGAGGATTAGGTTTAAAAAAACAGAAAGGACAGATCTGAACTTCTCACATAATATCTTGACTCTAACACTTGAAACTTTACAAAGGAGGCTAAATATCACAAGATTACTGATAAAAGTCAGGAGACTTGGCAGTTCTGCAGACATTTATGGGCTTGGTACCACATTTTTCTCTTTTTAAGTGAAAACAGAGAAAACAGTGCACATGCTAAAATAATGAACATCTTGACACATTGCAATTACAATAATGGAACAGACCACTATTCTGTTTTTATGGATGCTTTTGAGAAAAACAATCCCTATTTTCAGCTCCCTGTTACATTTATTCTCCAGAACCGTTGTGCCAAAGGTTTCCCCATTTTCTCTGTGGGCTTTCCAAACAGACTTCACCTCCTGTGAAGCACCACAAAAATACAGCTGCTGTGCAACAGAAAAAAAAAAAAAAGAAAGAAAAAAAAAGTTTGAATTAATCAATATTACTAAATTTGCAGAGAGCTATAAAGCTTACAAGATAGAATTCTAAGTTGTAAGTTATTTTTTTGCTATAAAATAATTCAAAGACAAATTTTAAGAAAGTCATGACAAACTCTTGGGTAAAAAGGTCAGCTAATACAGAAACGTTTCACTGTAACCAAATCATCAGTGATGGCTAAGGCTAGGAAGGCTCAGAGCTCCAGGGCTGATAGAGCATACACAGTAACAAAGGCTTACCAAAGCTTTTAAACAGATTCTGAAAAGGGAAATTAAAGTTCTGGGAAATAACTGATACCAAAACTGCTGTGTGCACTGCATAAACCAAAAGATTAATTAAGTATTGCTTTTCTCAGAAAATAAAGGTCTTAAGACACCAAAATTTAAAAAGGAATTAATCTTACCAGTTAACAATAATTTTTGAGCAGGAACAAGCAATACTAAGACAAAGATCTTGAGAGGCTCTCAAAAGGATTTTACAGACATACCTGAAATATGCTAAAATAATCCAGCTAGGATAAAAGGTGCCTGGTTTGGCAATTCATATATTACTGTGTTGCACTCTGAGCTAACACTGGTGGAGGCCTTAAGAGTCTTTCCATTTTAGAGTGTCCACTACAAGCGTCTGACAGCATCTAACATGCACTGCTTGGCAAGAACAACAGAAGAGTTACTCTGGTCATATGGAAATGGTGAAGGTAGTGAAAGTCTAGATGAGAATTTGTGTTGCTGAAAAAAAAAAAAAAGATAAAAAAAGTGGCAGCGGGTGTTGCAGGGGGTGGGGGGGAGCTGATATTAGGTTGCTGGTCCAGCTGCGAAGGCAAAGAATAATGATTTAGAACTTGTTAAAGGGAGAATAAGGCTGCCTTGCTACCACTGCTGGGGCACAGCAAAAGGGGATGATATCACCTCCCATCTCCTGCTGCTTTCCATACGTGTAGCTGTGCAGGGACAAGGTCCACAGGTAAGTGCAATGCAGGGACAGCTGCGACTCCATGGAATATTCACCACGTACATCCACCCTTGACACCCAGGTCTGTAGCCCTGTTACAGCAGCTCTACCTGTGATGGAGGTGTTGGGAAAATGTAATATGGGAAAGACAGCTGCTGGGTGACATGCGTGTCACGTAGTTCTGTTGTGAGCTGTGCTATTCAGTACCTTCTAATCTAACATCCTCAAAATCTCCTAAGACAGCAGTTAAAATTTAAACAGGCATTCTGAAAACACACTCGTGACCCCATTATCAGTATCGTGGATGGGATTACAATGAGGGTGGTAATGGCAGAAAATTTTTAGGAGAGATCTAGTATCAACAGCAGGAGTGGCCACTAATTGGATTCTTTCTGTGTCACCACAGAGTTGTCACGGGACCCCTGTTCTCTGTTGAACACTGCAGCTCTCAAGGCACTCAGAAAGGAGCTTTCTCAATTGTTATCACATCAGTCTACCTTCCCACTCAAACACAAATCCCCCAAAGCCCTTTCTAAAGCTAAGGAAATCATGGAATCCATGACTCCCATGACATCCGCCACAAGTGTCCAGCCTTGCCAGGGTAAGAGTAAGTCCTGCCGTTACACAACACTCAAACTCCTGATCCTGCATGAACAAACATATAATATCGAGTGCAGTATATAAGTTAAACAAAGCTAGATAATAAACTGCAAACTGTCAAAACAGTCTGCAATAAAGTGATCTCGGCAGAACAGAATTTGCAAATCTTTCAAAATAATTTTTTCCATAGCTGTCTAACTTCCACTGAGTGTGGGTTTTATAATGTCTTCCACATTTGGAAACACTGTCCCCAGCATCACAACATTTTCAATAAAGTGTTTTTATCAGTTCCTGATGAGAGCTGCTACAATAATTTTCACACTGATACTTGCCATGTCTAGGATACTTTGGGTTTCTAAAATGCATTTTTTCCCTAATGACCTCTCATTTAGCCTACTTTTTGAAGATGTATTTACATGCCATTTGGAAATTCACCAAGTTTTTTTTTTTTAAGGTAAAATTACACCAATCGTAATTATTTTTTCCCTCTTAAGCGGAGACAAAAATCAATGAAAAGCCAAGGAGACATGCCAAGCAGGAAAAATTGAAGTTGTATATTATGATGGAACAAGCTCACCCACCTCGATTATAAAGTGCTAAGAAGAGGAAGCCCCTGACAAGCAATAAACTGACACATAATTAAGACAATTCGGGGCAGAACACATTCTGACTGGAAAACATTTTCTTGGGCTCTGTCTCACTGTTTTGGAGCAGTGAGAAAAAAAAAAAAAAAGGTGGCACTTTGAAAACAGCTTCTTGAAGACAATCAGTATCCAACCTAGTCTTCACTAGCTGGGAGTGGGGGGAAAATCTGGGGGAAAAAGAAACCCACCAGATTTTGTATGGTGCAGATTCCCTCACATCACAAACACAGTTGATAGTACAGACATGCCTGGTATGTTCAGCATTCCCTATCAAGCAAAGATGAATTAGCCGCAACAAAAGTGTATTACAGCTTTCATGCAGCAGTTTATGGATCTTTTTGTACCTCTGGAATTTCTAACCTTGAGCATATCACGGATCTGCTAAGGTTGCACTGGTCTCAGATCTCTTCCTCAGATTATTTTTATCTCACTGTGAGGAACATCTCTGTGAGTTCTGAACACTTTTACAGCTGCTAGGATGCTAATGGGAACTTCATGTGTGTACCCAGTACAAGTGCTCTCAGGGTGAAAAAAAGCCAATGTCAAAGGAAGGTATGTAGAAGTCACCATAAATATGTCTTTGAATGTTTACCATCTGGAACAGTAGATTACATTTTGACAAGAAGCTGGACTACCCCGTGGGCATTGTCTTTTAAACAGCCCCATCATTATAAAGGAAGGAAAAACATGATTTGCTGTTCTTAGCTTCTCAGTAGGATTTTCTGGCAGTGCTAGAGAAACTTGTTTTTTTTTTTTTCTTTTTTTTCTCTCTAGTAAAACAATAACAAGACAGGCATGTGTCGTTAGCTATGCAGTTTCTTGAAAAATATGTTTTTTTTATAGATGATCTGATCTGTGATCTGACAATGCCTACAGAGAGGGCTGCGTTCCAGCTAGGCTGTGACAGCAGCAGACTGAACATCTCAGAGGGCTGCACATTGCTGCACCTTATCCTTCTTGGAAGACTAAACCCCTGTGTGCTGAAGCTGGTTTTCTGGGCTTCTCACAGGACAGACTGGGAAGAGTGAAGAGGAGAAATCCAATATACATGGCATAAAAGGCTTTAACACAGGCTCATAGTGAGGTTTTTTTGGTTGGTTGGTTGGTTTTTTTTTTTTTTTTCATTTTTAAGCTTGTAAAGTTTCCATCACTTTTTACATTGAGAAAGAGTAGACTGAGAGAAAAATCAAAATGGTCAAATTTATTCACATTGGTCTTGATCTGGTCATGCAGCCTTATTAGGGATTTAGCTTATTTGAATTTGCTGTCGATCACTCCTGAGGACACACTTACTGAAGAGTGTGTTTGAAAATACAAGCTAAGAACAACTCGTAAAGGGGCCAAACAGCCTGCTCAAAAAAAAAAAAAAACAAACCCAGGTTAACAAAAAAAGTTGGTTTGAGACAAAAATATATGTGCAACCTGAAACATGGTTTTATGGGCATTGTTACGCAGGTGAATGCCAAAATCATAAAGCACCAGCTATAAATCCCCTTGCCCAGTCTACCAAACAGATCTTATTTCAGAACACATTATATACAGTATTATTTATAGAATATCTCACCTGTAAGTGGTGAGGACAGCGTTAGATTTCTTTCACAAGTAGGAGGCCAATAATTCATAAGCACCACAGGTATGTGAGAGTTAGTGTGAAGATCTGTTATAGTGCGAAAGGAACAAATCAGTTTGTTACTGTGCACAGGAAGATATATATATAGTAGACGGTTTATTTCAAAAGGCAAATAACCCATCCTCTAGTTTTTCCATCTAGATAATTTAGAGTAAAACAATGAGAATATCTTAATTCTCTGATAAGCTAACATACTCAAATTACTGATAACATTTCTGACTTCTCAGTTAATTTGCTGGTCTTCCCCCACTGCAGACATCAATGAACTTCATAGTTAAATTACATGAAAATGATAGCAGAGTACTTCCATAACTAATTTCTAATTACATTTCTCCCCCTTTTCCTTCCCAAACATAATTTTTCCTTACATTTAATTAACACTTCAGTTCGCTTGTTTAGAATCTATAAATATAGTGAGACTTTAATGATCCATTATAGTGATGCTACTTAGTTTTCAATGACTTGTAAAACTTTCACAAACAGATCTGCAAATGAATTACATCCATCTGCTCTGCTGCAGCTGCAAGAGCAGCATTACATTGTAAGCTGCCTTTTCCCACTTTCCTGATTTTCTCTTAACTTTAATCCCATGTGTAAGCCAAACCATCTCTCTACCGATCATCAGAAGCCCAGCCAGGTCTCTGTAAAGGAGTCTTCAAACTTTACAGACATCTCAAATGTACTTTCCAAACACTCTGGTTTGCCTCACAGCTGAGCCACAGACAGGCTACGCTGCTCAAGCATCTTCGCCAAAACCTAAGAAATGCTTTGCTGCGATTTCTCCCCCCGCCCGACCACGCAGTTTGCACGACCCTAGTGCAACAGCGAGGCATTTCTGCCAGCACAGACAGCAGCACCGGCTGCATCGCTGCCGCTCGCCGCCTCCCGGAGCTCCCAGCACGTGTGTGCGAGCGGAGAGCGGTGCGAGGAGGGGGAGCCAAGAGGCACACGGAGCGGTAAGGCTGCTCCAGCAGAGATTTGCTTAATCTGCACCTCCACAAGCGTGACCTTAGCTGCGTTAAGTGTTAGCTCTACGAAGACAGCCGAGCATCAGGCAATGCTCGCTGTTATCTGTCAGCCGTACAATAGCAGCATTGATAAGGCAGCAGCAACTGGCTTTGACAAGTGTGCTGTGCTAGCATTCCTCTGAAAACCGTGAAGGAAAAAGAAAGAGAGAGAAAGAAAAAAAAAAAAAAAAAGCAGGAGGTGCCTTTTACTTTACCTGAACAAAGTGTGGGGTTTTATTTTTCCCTCTGAGCTGCTGGAAAGGATTCCTCCCTCTTCTCCCCCAGAGCTAGGTAGTTCTTCTTTCGCTTGCAGCGCACACTTGGGGAAGACCACACAGCTCCAGCAAGGCTGCCTCTCTCCCCTAATCCCCACTCGAGTGTGATGACACACACTAACCCCAACCATCTGTTGAAACACGTCCTCAAGCACTCAGCACAGTGGTGTGTCAAGACGGGCTGCCCAATCCAATCGCTGGGGCTGGGTGGCTCTTAAGGAGCTGGAGGCAGAGACAAGGGCAGAAACTATAGGGCTGAGAACTCTTTA
>VXAA01006007.1:238060-267363 GCA_013399115.1 Anseranas semipalmata
GGTCTGTGGGCAGCGCCTCGGCAGGTCTGTGTTGTACCTCAGTTTCCCTCAGCTACAAAGCGAGCATTATCACACCTTCCTCCCTCGCGGGGACACTGCCAGGAAAAATACACTAATTTACAGAAGATGTCCGGGAAGGGTAGATAAGCGACACAGAAAAGCTGCTGAGTGCCAAAGAAACAGTTCTTTCCTTTCCCCTCCCTGTAACCGGATAGCACGGAAGAGAGACTTAAAATCTCAAGGGTTTTTACCTCATTACCAAGTGCCTGACTTGACACTTGCATTAAATCTACATTTCACATTATGACAGATGTTGTATTTTCTTTGAACTGAAAGGGAGGAACGTCGTTTTGGCATTAGAAGTTACTCTAAGAGTGTTAACATCCAACTTGAAGGTTTGCGATCGTGAAAAGACACACTCTACCCAGCTACATGAAAGCCATATGAGAGACTTGAAATGTTGATTTGGCTTACTTGTTCTTTAATACCTTATGCAAGGCTATTTCTGAATCACTAGTGAATGCTTAATAAAAAGTGAAAATAAAGAGCCGTGGTTTGTGCCCAGATAGTAGTTATCACAGCTGAGCTGTAGAAGAAAAAAGAAGAAACTATAGTCACGATTGCATTTGCTCAAATCCTTCCCCAAAGTGATTATGTGGTGTCTGTTTCAGCCTATTAAACTGAAACTGCTTTCACAGATGTTGGGTATTCACCCAAACACTACTCCCTAATCTGCTAATTCCAGATAAATAAGCAACTAAACAATATTTTCAACAGTAATATGTGGTGAAGTAGGGATACAACTACTGTCCCTGGGGTATCATAAGATTCTTAACATTGCCAATTATGTCTTCAGGGCAAGGGTTTGGTTTGATTTTGTTTTTGTTTTATTCTAGCAGCTTTTGGTCTGTAAACAGGCTGGATAACCTTACACATTTGGAAAACCCTGGAGACATTATTAAACTAGTTTGCATTCTCTTTAACTTCACTTCTTACCACTATTGTATCAGTAACTCTGCATTAAAAATGTATAGTTGTCAGAGATGCAGAATATCAAAAAGCCAAAAAAAATTGTGCCGCATCATCCCGTGTACTGAATCATTGTCTACTGTGCTGCTCAGCTCAGGGCTGTTCTATTTGAGCTTAGTGAGAGGGGAAGGAAACTAAACAGGATTAAACTCTAGGTACTTATAACCAACATGAAAGACAGTTACGTGAAGTACAATTATGTTGTGTTGTGTGTATACCTCCACAATCTTGTGTATTATAACTGTGTATAAATACACATAAATGAGATACTGAACATTCATATGATGTACAAGCCCAGTTCTGTTTTTTTTTTTTTCTTTTCTTTTTTTAATGCCTGCGTAACTCAGGCATGCCTCTGCTGATGTCTGTCAAGTCAAAATAGTGTAAAATTAACATGGTTAAAAGGAGCCCTAATTGTGTGTTTTGTACACAGAAACACATGCATGCACACACTTATCTTCAAAGACTCTTCAACAACTTGAAATACAAACTTTCATCTCCAAAACCAAAGTTAGCAATAGCCCTCAAACATTGTGCATGATCATGTTTTCACATAAAAGCTACCGCTGATGTTGCAGGATAATTTAACCGCTACTCTTATGACTGCAGCCAGATTTAGTTTGCTGTGACAGTTTATAACAGACTTTTCACTGCTTCTCCTCTATCCAGACTGCCATCTGCAAACAGTTTAGATTTTAAAGGCTGAAAGGAAAGCTGCACAGGAAGAGCCGTACCTGAAATACTGTTAAAATAGTGCATCATAGAAACATGTTCTCAAGTTGACTCTCGGGCCTGTGAACTCTGACTAGGGTCAGACTGACCCAACAAAGGTAAGACTTGTGACGAAGCGAATAATGCATTACTGCAAGTAACTCAAGACCATCCTAATATGCAAGATTAATTGTAGGTGATTGTGATATCAAGAAATTGTCACTCCTGTTTTATTCCCATGGTTAACGTGTCCCTTACTTATTAGCTCCAATTAGTTTCCAAGGTAGCCAGCAACCATCTTGAAGCCAGGGCACTGAGCTTCTCTCAGCATTGTCTGGACTAACCTCACCGCCCTTCCTCCAGCACAGAAGGCCTTGGCAGTTTAGCTTTGTGTGTCTGTGCAGACATACGCACACATTCACACGTGCACTTCTGTTCAAGAACCTTGTGTAATTCTCAAATCTGGCATTTCCAGCTCCTGAAAAGAATTAAAGGGATTTTTTTTCATGGTTTTCACAGCAACCTCAGTCTACCTCTGCTCCCAATATGAATAAAATCTGCTTTTTGATTCACTTGTATCATTATAAGCCCACCCTGGATTCCATTAATTTTGAAGTGTTTATATAGGAACCAGAAAGGTTCTAGAGCATGACTATATGCACAGACAAGCCCATGGTCAAATTCTAACCTGAAGTGTGCATATGCAGGGGCTCATGTTGAGCTTGGATAACATATTGGTCAGATATAATAAATATCCTGAGTGACAAAGAAAAGGTAAGAGGGAGTTATCCACAAATGTTTCTCTCAAAAGATCCTGGCAAATGGAGATTCAAAGGAACACAGAAAGATACATTTCTTTGCACGGAGCACAGTTAAAACGTGGAACTTCTTTCTGTAGGATTCAGTGGAGGAAAGTGTTCAGGTGTTCCAGTATTCAAATGTTTGGGCAAATTCATGAAAAAAAAAAAAAATCTACTCACAGCAATTAAGTATGAACACAGGATTTCTGACACAGGGAATTGTCCCTGAACTGCTTAGAGAGGATCTGGACGTGTCATTCTGTGCTTGTCCTGTTCTTATACTCTGCCCCAAGCATCTACTACTTTCCACTGCTGGAAGGTGTCAAGCCTGTTATACCCACGATTTAGTGTGGTACAGATATTCATGCTTTCTTATAAGAATTTAGCTATTGGTAGTTTTGGACCTCATCATGGGATAGTAGAAGAGAGATGAATTCCTTTGAAGAACTTCAGCCAAGATTTTTAAAGGTTGGCTCATAAATCCATATTCAGGAACCGAAGTAAAAACGGTCTGATCAAAAATATTGAGTATACAGCAGCTGCTACTGGAGACAGCAGTTAATTTTACTCTTCTCCACATGTAGGCATTCCAAAGCCAGACATGGGTTCGTGCAAAATTTGGGTGCTATATCCAGAAGTATACTCTGTTTGACTGTTTCCTAACCTGGAGTCACCTAAATTCCACAGACACATGGCCTTTTAAAAGCATTCCCCAGCTACCTCTGTGCATTCCCTCCTGTGCTGAAAGCCTGTGCCCAAGGCCAAGCAAGATTCAGGAGTCTGGCATTCCTTCACTTCAGTCTCCTGGATTACTTCATTGGGCTCTCAGTCTGCATCTACCAAAATAGATGCATAGCTGCTAGTTTAGGTGTCTGAGAACAATTTATATATTTTCTGGGCTAAAATAATTTGTAATGTGGGCATATACATGTACTTACTCCATATGAATCTATACATGTGCTAGGTGCAAAAAGACTGCTTTAGAAATACCTTGAGGGTGTAGTTCTAGACTCACAACTACCTGCCTATGCATAGGTGTTGTGGGAATGAAGAGTCTATCCTCCTTCAGTTTTTAAATGAAACTTTCCTGCCCTCCTCCAACTTCCCTGCAACAGAATCGGATGGTATGGAAGTTATACCCAACCACAATTTATCTCAGGTCTACAGTGCTAAAAATAGTCCCCCTGAGGGGTGACTAGAAGAGAGATAGAGTGCAGGTGAGACAGACAAAAGTTTATAATTGACTCAATTTTTACAGGGTTTTACAATTTGTCAGATTGTTGTTATCACTATTGCTTGCCCCCAGAAAAAGATTAATGTTTGCAATGATCATCAGTCCCAAATTTGTGTTACTTCATTTACATACCCTCCCCAAATACTTGTTCTCTTCAGCTATTGTTTCTTCTAAGGTAGTTCCCTTATTAATGCTTGTATAGTAATTTAGTACTTAGTATTGTAAAGCCATTGCAATAATGAAAAAAAGTCATATTTCTTACCCTAGCAGGAGAGCAGGTTAAATTTGTCTTAAACCTTTTTTTTTTTTTTTTTTAATATCCCAAAATAAAAAAAAAAAAGGAAGGAAGGAAAAAAAATTCAAATCCCACATATTTGTCATGTCATGCTTACAGAAAAGAAAACAAAACCAGCAATTTTTTTCCAAGCTAGAGCCTAATATGACAATTTAATGTACTGAGAAACTGTGGTTTGTCTCTTCTCAGCTGCCAGTTGGCCAAGAGTTCCAACTCCAGCACAGTAAACAAGTGATCAGTGAGTCTGGGAAGAGCTCAACACACCAGACACTTGGAAAATAGAGGCAAATAAAGGCAGGAAAATCAACAGACTTAAGTCAGTCAGCAGAAGGTAGGTGATCCCATGCTCAGCAGCAGTGAAAGTTCTAAGGGTAGAGTATATATGGAGTCTATGAGGCTTCAAAGTGTGAGAACTCAGTGAGCAATGTGCTCTCAGAACTTGTGCTGACTTCACATTTTTGGACAGAGTTCAATTTCATTACTGAAAAAAATTGAAGTAAACCATCCAATAACACTTTAACTTTAACAAAAGTTGAAAAAATGCCAGCAAATTAGAAGCCAGAATGTCTCATAGCTTTTTGTGTTAATTATTAGTAAACTGATGACCAATGGTCATCGTTAAGTCCCTCCCTCTTACATAATTCTTATCTTCGCCCTTACTCCCCTAAAACTTCCAACCTGATAAAGCTACAATGACAAAGAATAAAGGACTTGAATGACTCCAAGGTTAAACTTACCATACTCAGTAAAACTTTCATTATGAAGGTTCAATCTCACTGTTTCCCATTTTGAGTATGCCTCTAATATTGCACTTAATCAAGGTACCACTTGCCTAAAAAAACAACTATGCTCGTGATGTTGTTCTGGACAGAGCGTGGGAATACGCATAGTTTAACATACAGATTCATTTTTTCCTAGCAAGACAAGGAAACAACAGCCCCTGTAGCCCTTTTTATTTTTATAATAACAAAACATCGAGCAAATCCCTTAACACTTCAGGAAAATATTTCATTTAACCTCTTTTTGTTCTCTTCTCAAACATAATGACGATAATATTTGGAAACAGAAAGACCAGACACATTGCAGGACAATTTATACCTCTGTATACATATTTCCATATAGTAGCAGGGACTATTCAATCCTACTTCGTCTGTCCTCACTGAGTGGAAAACAGGCAAATATGCTTAGGTTGCTTTTTATATATAATTAATGTCAGAGTTGCTCCTGCTAAGACAATTAACCTCAAGGAAATTGGCATCTAATGTAAGCACCTACAAGTGGACAGGCAGACTAATACAGCTGTGATAGCTGGTAGACTCACTGAAGGCCTTCTTGTCCATAAATCCTGAAGTAATCATAACACCCCAAAAAAATCTAAAAACACATCTAAGCACATCTAAAAATCTTAATATAGCCCCGAGTGACCAAAAGAGTGTTGAAGTGGCATTTATTACACGGGAGAATGCATTTACTAGAGCTAAGCTTTCCTAGTGTTGTCATGGGTGCTACAGGTACCTTTTCCTACACTTGGGAAGGGCTTAAATGACAAGAACCAGCCCTAAATGTATGCGTATATATGTATAGGTAATATATCAAATGAAATATATATGCAGATATACAATATATGTATGCATAAAATTATTTATATAATTCTACATCTAATTTCTTGTTGTTGGGCCTAAATTAAGGATATAATAGATTGAAAATATGAACATCATAAAACAGTATGTTTAGAAACATGAGCTTTAGATAACAATTCAAATGTAGCCAGTTACTTTATTTTAGGAGAGAAAAAAAAAAAAAAGTGGAAAAAAATGTAAATATGTTTATCCCAATAACCTAAACCACTTGTCATTCTCTGTCTGTGTACCAAAAGCCCAGAATATCCTCACTCTATCTCCAAAACCTCTAGTTCACCTCCTGAAAACATCTATGGCTCATGTCTTGTATCAGTAAAAAAAGTTAATTGTAGAGAAAACTGAAAAAGTGAAGACAGAGTGAAAACTGAAATGTAATATTGAGAAAGGCCAAGAGGGAACTGTTAACATGGGGTGCGGAGTTGCTGAAAGACATCATGATCTGCCTATGGCAGGAGGCTTGGAACCAGATGATCTTTAAGGTCCCTTCCAACCAAAGCCATTCTATGATTCTATGATTACATTGCAGGTCACAGCAATCCCTCTAGATCTGTAAAAAGTCCCAACGACAGGTGTGAGTATTGATGTTGATGGGAGGCTTTAGTGATAGAGATGTTGTTTCTTTCCAAGCAGAGCTAGTTTTAGGCAGGCATGAGTTATACCATCAGAGGGGTCTACTGAGCAACAGTTTGTTCAGTGATATTCACTGTCTATAACTGTGTTGTTGCAAGGTTGAAGAAAATTCAGTGTTGAAGAAAAGGCAGAAAGATTTGGGGAGGGGTGGGGTGGGGTGGAAAAAGCTTGTGTCCTTTAGAGAACAAGAAGGTATTAATCAAATTTCAGGAAAGCAAAAGAGTTTGAGGCAACTCAGTGGGCAAGCTGGGCAACTCGTGGTGGAGAAGGGTCTATAAGGTGTTGGAGGGTCTTTGAAAGTGGGGAAAGATTTTGGAGGGCTTAGTGAAAGGTTTTAGGGGAATAATTGCAGGGAGGGGTTCCTAGCAGAGTTTGATGCATTTTGGGGAGGTTTTGATAAAATATTGAGTCTGAAAAAAGGCATCAGGCTAGCGTAGTCTGCTGGCTGCAGCATTTCTGAAAGGCCGTGGGTGAGAAAATAGAGCAATGACCATTCTGACAGTCTGTCCTTTTCTGTACGTTCTCTTCAACTCTGGTGATGCAGATCTTGCTCCCCATCCTAATGGCATCTGTCTTTCTCACTCTGTATCCATAGCTCTCCCCCAGTGCCCTTTAACACAGCAGTCACTCTCCATGTCTCTACTTAAGCAGTCCCTTGGCACTTCCCAGACTACTTACCACTAAGGGGAAAGGGACACAGGAGAGAGGAAAATAGCAGGACTGAAAAGGGCAAAATGGAAGTCTGTCTGGAGACGAGTCTGCTGCTCCTGATGAAACCATAGGTTTGAGTAGTCTTTTAACCCTTTTTTCTCTTCTCTTTAGCTCTCTGCTCTCTGTCAAAGCAAAACCTACTACAGTAGCAAGGGGAAACTCCCAACAGATAGTTCCATCTGCTGTCCTTCAGCTGACACTTACCAAAACCCCTTCTTATGGTGAATATAATTATTATTTACTCTCAGTGGTAACTTAGGGCAGTGAATCTTTTCCAAGCTTGTGTCAGTGAAGTAGAATTTTAAAAGAACTGGAGCAGGAAGTTGTAATATTTTCCTGACCATTTTATTTTGTTTTTATTTAAATTCCACCTTTGGTTGGAGGGAGGGAAAAATATTTTTCCTCTGCCTTCACTCTGGTACTGATCAGCAGGAAGGTGGAACCTGGTCAGTTAGACTAGTATAAAAGGCAGAGCCAATCTTACATCTGTACAGTCTTAGGGAATTTGGAATATTTTTTATTGTTTGCTCATTCTCCTTCCAAGGCTGTACATAGTTCTAAAAAGAGGATAGAAATGCCATTTTGCAACCAGTTTCGAAATTTGTTTTCATTCCACACTTTATTGAATTCAAGGCTTTTCTAACATTTTCTTCAGACTGAATATTATCAGGGAGTCACTTTTACACTGAAAAATCAGAATTCACAAAAGATTTGCAGTGAGGGTTGTGGTCTGACATGTAGTCCAACACCTGGCTCCACAGAGGCAGCTAGGAGATGCACCCCAACTGCAGACGCAGCCTGAGAGTGCAGGTTCACATTGCACATAAACCACATTGCCATTGGAAATGACAATCCATCCTTTTCTCCTTTTCCATTGCTCTGTTCCTTCAGGTACTTGTTCCTGTTGACTCCTTCACCTAAACATTAGCTCATCTTATTTGATCTTATTTTCCTCCTTTTTTTGTTTGTTTTTGTTTGTTTGTTTTGTTTGTTTGTTTGTTTTATGGTTAAATTTCAGTCAGGTCTCACCAGCTATGGAAATAGCTGGAAAGCTATGGGAATGCTAGTGCTGACACAAGAAAAGGCACAGTAATGTACAACCAAGGGAGAGAAGGAGGAAAACGCTTTTCCTTTCAGAGACAGTCTCACCTTAAATGGGCTTAAGTTGATCTTAAAATCACATTTTGGAACTCGCACACACTCCAGGCAAGTCAGACTGGAGAAGCTTTACAACTATGGTCTGCTGAAGGATGGCACTAGGGACAAAAAGTACTCTAGTGATGAGCAATTCTCCCACTAAAGGAGACGAGACCTGTCACTGAGATGTTGAATTACCTCAAGAGGCAATCATCAGAAGACAAGCACTGTTACTGGGTGCTAACCCAGGTGTAAACCAGTCATCAACAATAAGAAAGTTTTCAGTGGAGTGGAGTTTGTTTTCCTCATAGTGACAGACTTAGATTGAGGTTAGTGTCCCTGCCATATTTCTTTGAGATACATGAGGGGGCTGACCTTTCTTGTAGGGAAGAGAGCCTGACACAGGAAGTAGCCCTGGCTTGTACTGGAGATGTATTCTGCCAAAGAGTGCCCTTTGAAGTCTTCTTTGCATCTCAAGAAGGCCAACATGGTATCTTCCAGATAAATGAATATAAAGGTTTTTAAACCTGATCTAAGTGCTTTTAAACCTGACTACACTCACTACTTGCTGTCATGACTTTGCTTTGTAGGTCGTAAAAATGGTCTATTTGAACTTTTTGACAAAGTAAAGAAATTATGATATACATATGTGAATGTGTATATACACACACAGAGATCTATCTTTTACTGCATTTAAAGTTGTCGTTTTTGGTTGAGAGTCTCTGAGCAAAAGAAAGCATGTTTGACCTGTAGTCTTTCCAGAAGCAAGTTAATACCTTAACTAAACTTCACATTACTCCAGCCTAGCCCTGCAGTTGTACCAATCAGACTGACTATTCCACTGAAATGAATCAAACTTATCTTTCTACAAAATAATTCAAGCAAACAAATCTACAGCCAAGTTTTAAGACAGCAGTACCAGAATCGCACTTAGTAATAACTGATCAATAGCTGTGTCACACAAGTAATAATAAAAATATACTAACAAACCGTACGTGAAAGCTACCTACCAATCTTGATCCCTGCCTGTCTCATGCTCTGAAGAAAAAAACCCAAAAGTTAAAGTAACAGAGTTTTTTGGTTGTTTTAGAAATAATTTAAGCTAAAAATATGTTCTCTTGTAATCTTTCTTTAAGAAAATTCAGATAAATGTGTTTCATCACTGAATGACAGTAATTGTTGACATATCATTGGTCATTTTTAACAATAAACCTTTCCACTTGTGGTTAGTTACTTATTAAAATAAAAACTGGTTATTTTTAATGGAGACAGCATAGTTTCCTGCAGATTTTTTCCCATTCGAGTGTTATTCCCGAAATTAGTACAACCGAAGGCAGCTTGTGTTAACTCTTTCTTATGCTAAACAGCCCTTGTTAGTTTAACAGAACAAAAGCTTTGATTGTAAGTGCAAATATGTGTGAGAATCTAGAGTCAAAGCACATTGGTGGCTTTTTTCTGAATGACTAGCTTTGGTGCAAGTTTCCAAATAAAGATTTAATTGCACCCACTTGCATCAATTACAATATCAAAGCACAGAAGTTATAAAAACAGAAGGTGCATACACAATGGCTATTTCACAGTCTGTTTTGAAAACAGATTAAACACAGTTATAATGATCATTTCTTCAAAAGAATTTAGAGATTATCTGAAACAGAGCAGACTGTGGATTTTAATTGAAAACTCAGTCTGAAATCTTTCTGTCCCTCCACCCTAGCTTGGTTTCCTTCACGGCATTCAACAGAATAGTTAATGAGTGGTTTTAACAGGGGGAGATTTCAAGCCAGGAGATGCATTCAGTTGCAATACCCAGTCCTTAATTTTGCAGTGCCTCTGGTACCTTTGGGTGATCTCATTTCCTGAACTTGTGCTTTGATGTAATAACACTTAGCACCTGTACCTATAACTTAGCAATTCATTCTAACAACCCAGACACTCTTCACAGGCCATTCAGGTTTGAAAATAACTATCTGTAAAATTCCAAAGAGAAATCTGGCTCCAACATACATGGAAGTCCTTTGTGACTCTAAAGTTTCACTCTCTCTCTCAAGAGGATTGAATAAAAAAATAAATAAAAATACAATAAGAACAGAGCACCCTTTTTTATTTTGAATATTAACAGTCACAAAGACCTTTGTTTAAACACAGAAATTGCCTGGAAAGTTTGCTGGTACATATTGTACAATATAGTACATATTAAGAAGAAGTGATATCAGTGATGCTGTTGAGAAACAAGGGCCTAAATTTAAATGTCAACTAGGCAAACTAAAAATGTTTAATTAATACAGCTCACTAGATATTAGATCAAGACATGAGCATATAGAAGTTCCATAATACACTGTTTGTAAAAAGTCAGGAATATATCAAAAACATGGAGAAAGTTGATATAATGACTGAGAAAATGCCTTTATGAATTTAAAGTATTCATAAGGTCATTTTACATAAAGATTACATTTTCTGAAATTCTTTATTTCCACAAAAAGGATGACTTTACAGGCCTCCCAGAAAGGGCCCCTCCATATAAGGTTTTTTTTGAAGACTGTTTTATTGGAGTTTAATTCTGATCATTTTGCCAAAGCAGCAGTCACTGCTGAGAGTGCTTCCCATTCTCATTTACGCCTCAGGTCTTGTCCACAGTATGAGCACTGGACCACTTTCACTCTTCCTGAACACATGCAGTCTCTCAGTTGTCCCCATCACCAGGATGGGGCACACCACTGCTTTGCTGACTGGTGGCATGGTTCCCGTTTTCCTGCATATGATGTGAAAGCCAGGCAAACGGACAAGCACTAGCACTGTGATTGCTCAGTGCTGGGACAGGGAAGGAGGATACATTAAATCTCAGAGCCCTTTCAGCTGCTTAGAAACTCTCTGCTTGCCTGGGATACCACTCCTGGGGCACCCCAGTTCTAAGAATATGGAAGCCCCCTCCCATCTGCATAGCACTCGCACTAACTTTTGCTCTGCAAAGAATCTGTCCCAGAGTTTTGGAAGAGTAGAAAACCTTTTGGAGAAATTGCTGCCTCTTAAATCTTGGCTCTTTACTCTCCTAAATCTTAAACGTGAATTCTAACAGTGGTTTAAATCACTGCAAATGTCTCTGAGGGGATTAAGCATTTTAATCATGCTGACATGAAAAATATCCGGTGATATATCCATTGCATAAGCAAGAATAAAAGTTAAAATCTTCTAAAAATATTAGCTAATTTAGAGTATCAAGGACACCAGCTAAGGACATTGAGGGATTAGCAATTGCAGCCAAAGATAGCAAGGTGGCCAATTCAAACACATTACAAAACCTTTCTAAAAAGTAGAAAACCACTGTGGTTTTACATCAGATCATATTTCTGTGCAGTTCTGTCAGTGCCTTTTCTTATTGCAAGCAATCTTGGAAACAAATTTAGAAATCACCTACATCTCACGCAAGTTCAAGTACTGGCCTGACAGGGATGGTGATGGACATCCATGCAGGGGTCCCAGTGGAGCTGCTTTGCATCCTCTGCTGGGCAAAGCAGGCAGCTGTGACACACGGCAGGCTGCGCACTGCCGTCGCGGGCTGTGTGCAGGGAGGTGAACTGCCTCTCAAAGCAAATCGTGCTGCAGGAAAGGCGGACCGAAAAATCTCTGTGTGCATAGGGTTGGAACTGCAACATAGTTTGTTCATGATAGACTTATCCCTGGTGGCTAGCAGCAGCTCTCTTAGGTTTCAGGCATTCATTATAGAATCCCTCTATATAATTCTAATTGACCTGTTGCTACAAATGGAAATTTGTGTGACGTGCCCTAGATGACAAGGGTCACAATGACACCTAGCAATTTCTCCTAAGTTTGGTGCATGGTATGGAAGGTAAATAGGTCTTAGATACGCAATGGTGTGAGGAACAGGGTGTCATCACCCTGGTGTCCATGGCAGGGTCAGTTCCTGCACTGGTAGAAGGAGTGCAGGCCAGGCAAATGCTTCATGTCTAAAGTTCATACTGAGATCACAACTTTTAATCATTTCCCTTCACTTTTGTATTCTCCCCAAAGCATTTCACTGTTTTTTCCTTGCTGTAGATGCATATACTTGAGCCTTGAAGTAATAAACAGACAACAGGAGAAGGATACATTGGTTTAGAGAGGAGATGACTGAGTAACTCAGAAATCTTTGAAAAAAAGAGTGGAATTTCACATGAAGTCATCTATTTGTTTTAGTTACCTGGTGTTCTGGGACTAAGTTATTTCAAAGTCTAATGACTATAATGAGCTTTTAAAATCTACATTTGGATAGATAAACAAACAACATATTTTTCAAGAGTGCCAAGCACTGCTGTTGCCTCCACCCTCTATGACATGAGCAAAGGGCTTCCAAGAGATTTGTAGCCTTTCAGACAGGTGAGGCAGTGGCTCTGATGAACCAGAAATGCAGTGTAATGAAAAGTGGGGACAAGAACAAGTTTTGAGAAAGACCCTGGCATACAAGAGTCCCACAATTTATGCCTGCAAAATTCCAGCAGCTATGTTATTTCCCCCTAAGTAATGTTTGATTTCTTCTTAAAACATAGCACTAATGAAATTCGAAGGAAAAGTGTCCAAATTAATGAAGGCCATTGGCAGAAGAGGAAAAACATTTTTGGAGCTGTGGCAGAATAGAAATGAACATAGAGACATTTTGCAAACCAAACAGTGAAGCTAACCTCAGGGCCAGAAGAGTGAGGTTACACATTAAACACATGGTAGAGGCTTTCTCATTGTACACATTTAGGGACAAGACCAGCAGGACCACACTGCCGGGAGGTTTACTCTGAATTCACAGTGGCACCACGCAGCAGAATTAGAATCGCAGCCTCTGGGGAATGGCTCCCTTTTGGTCAAAGTATTTTACAGATAGGCTGCCAGGAACTGAAATCCAGTGGAAACAGCAGTTCCCAAACTAGGACTCAGCATCTGGGAAAGAAGGGAGGGGGGATAGGGGTTGGGATGGCACAAGAGGTTCTGGCAGGGCTGCAAGCAAAGATGAGAGGCTCTAATTCTGAATGTTGTGTACTAGATGGGTTGGGGAGGAGAGGGGGAGAGAAGCGTCATGAAAGGTAGAGTTCACTTGGGAGAGGGGCACAGGAGAAATAGTTTGGGAAAAGCTGCAGCAGAAGCCTTTTTTTTTTTTTTTCAAATCCCCTCTTTTCCATTGTTGCTTCTTGAACAAAAGCAGCCCATGCAAACACAAAGACTTAAAACTAAAAGGCCTGCCACATATGTCCTCATCTTAGTATCAAATAGCTCCTGAGATATTTGCAATTGTCATACCATAAATAGAAATGCTTGAAGACATAGCTCATTTCCTGGTTTCTCAGAAAATGACATCCTCTTCTGACATGCCAGTTTCCCACATCTCTCCATGCTTAGTGCTGGTGGCCTGCGTTTCCCCACTATTGTCACGCTTGTTCTCTTTTCCAGCAGCCACGGCCTCACGTTCTGTAACCTTTGCCCTTTCATTTGGCCAGAGCCAAAATGCTACCTTTTGAAAACAAATGTACCAGAGAAAATGGAAGTATGAGGCTGGGCAACTCAATCTGCTATTATCTTACCCTGTTTGTTACCAAGGTTTATTTCCTAGAATTCACCTGTGAATTTAAAATTCAGGTAATATTTTCTAAAGGAACCAGAGCATCTGAAGACTCAAGATCTCCTTACCAGCACAGTTCCTTTAAAACTAAACCTCTACCAACGTGGAAAATTTGAGGCAGCATAAATATTTACTGAAAAAGAATAGTACTTTACCTGCAGGCTTCTTTGAAGTCTTCTTGTCATTATTAGAAATTTCATTGAATTATTTTCCCATCCCCAAAATCAGCTTTCTGCTGACACAAGAGAGCTTCACCTTCTTTTTGATCCTACAAGTGAAGCCATGTGGAAATGATTGAGAGTGACGTCATGAGTTCAGCATTATGATTTAAATCTGGGATCAAGCAGGAGGAGGGGAAAAAATTACACGCATCCATGATTACTGTGTTTGGGTCATTCAAATGCAGGCTTAAAAAAATAAGGTCTTGTTTCAGTGAATATGAAAAGTACCATGGGATCTTTTAATAGGAACTATTACTTGCCCTCATATTCATAGCCCAAATTTCGGCTTCTTGCTCAGTCTTTCATTGTTCATGCAACTTTTTGATTGCTGTTGTCAGTTACAGAGGTAACTGTGTTTCAGTGATGCTGTATGTAAATAAGTTTTTGACCTTTCAAAAGGAGAAGCATGTGTTTCAATAAGCTGCAGGCCCCTTCCTGCCTCTCAAGTTGAGCACCTGGAGCATGAAACACTCAAAACCACTGAGTTTAAAACACTCACCCATGATTATTGTTAATCATAGTAACATTCAGGTAAGTGTCTGGAAGGTAACCTTTTTAGAAAGGATATTTGTATACAGAAAAAGACGTACAAGTAAATCAAGGATCAGAGAAGCTGGCTTGCAGGAAGAAACTTAATGAACTTAAGGAATACTTAGTTCATTAAAAAGAAGACTCAGAGGGGACTGGCCAATTTTTCATCAGGAGGAAAGAGCTCCTCAGTTCTCTTGCATAATCAGGAGCAGTGTTAGAGGCTGAAGCTAGAGACAAACAAACCAGCAAGGTGGAACATACGGGTTTTCTGAGGTGAAGTAATTCACTACTGGAACTCACTACCAAGAAAATACTGAATCCCCATTTCCTCATGTCACGAAGTATATGAGTGGTCCCTTTTGGAAGACTTGCTTTAGCCAGTCTCAGATTCTGCTTTACCCTGTGCAATGTGCTGCATTCAGTTCAGGGGAAACTGGCAAGAATGTGATACACAGGATTATTAGTTCACTTCAAATTGTATAAATCTAGAAAGGTCTTGGGATTTTTTTTTATTTCTTTTGTTTTAATTTTTCACCAGAGATCATTGGGATATGAAGAATTTTCTTATAACAGGCTTATGGCAATGTAAGAAGCGGAGATTGAGGACAGAACAGAACCTGCAGTAGGGTATGAGGAGTCATCCAGAAACATTACAGCAGGCACAAAAGTGAACTGGGATCTACAGAGACAATTCATTTCTTTGAGCTTTCAAGCAAGATGTTAGATACATAAGTTTTCTTAAGTGGAAGGAGATACCTTTTGCCACCAATGAATAATGATCATCTCAAACCTCTGTTTCAACTCTAAGCTCTTACCAAAAGTATATAAATATTTCACTGTATGTGAATACCTAGATTCATGTGCACTCTGTAACTTGCAGTCTTCATTAAATCTCCCTTACACCATACACACGCACAACTACAGCAAATGAATGAATGAGACAAGAACTTTCAGCCACAAGGCTCATTTCAATGTTTAAGCTTTTTCTTGCTTCCCCAGGGATATTTACGTCAATGTCTTAATAGGGCAAGGGCAGCTATTTGCATGCCTGAAAACACACATGCTCAAACTGAGGAAACATGCAGAGTGGTGTAGGAGTTGTATGTTTTGACAGAGGGAAAAAGTGGAGTAGTTCTGTATTGTGCAGCACAATCCTCATTCCACAGTTAACAAGAGCATCACCATGATCAGTTCAAGCAAACAAACACACACACACACACACACACACACACACAAATAAAAATAAAATAAAAAAAAATGCCAAAAAGACAAGTATCACAAAATAATTATATGACTTTGGAAGTATCTGTTGTACTAATTCACAGCTGATGTAGTTGCTGCCATGGAAAAGTTTCCTCAGATTTTTCTGCTTTAGAGCACAAGATGTTGCCAACCCCAAAGGTAATTTACAATTAAAACCCTGGTTAATCCATCTGACTGTGAGTGCTTACTTTGTACTGTCTTCCTATAACTTGAGCATTAAAGAAGTACCTATACTGAGACGTGGACCTTCTGAAAACAGTGTTTCCAAATACAGTCACTTGGGAAGAGTTATACAATAAGCACAAGTTTTCAAAAATAAATATATGTGTTATGCAAAATGATGTGTGGATATTTACATCGGTCTCACATTCTTGTAAATACAAATGATCATATGCAAATTTAGCTTCAGAAAAAAAAAGTAATTACAGAAATAAGAAATGTTAACAAAGATTATGTTTAGATGATTATACGTATAACCAATTTTATTTTTCTGTTAATTGAATTGATTCTCTTTATAAATTGCTCTCCATATTGTAAAATGGCAAAGAGCCATTGCTTACCGTGGTGCTGAATATCTGTCCTTGTATTGGAAGCATGGCTTTCATATTAGGGTGTTAAATATAATTTGCTGAGTAAAACACACTTGAAACCTAGAGTTACTATCTAAGCAAAGACCTGCAGGGGAATCTATCTAGATCTGTCTAGGAGTTACCGCCCTGAAGGAGAGGTGAATCAACCTCCTCCAACCAGGAATTTCCAGGGCAAAGGCAGAGAACTGGCAGCACAGGCAGCAGCATTGGGCAGCAGCCTGCAGGGAGAAGCTACCAGCCCCACATAGGTGGGAAAGCTCTCTTTCATCATGGTCTTGGGCTAATGTGTTGAATCACTTTCACTATGTGCCTGTCCTAACATGCTGAATTAAGAACTAATTCAGCATTCATTATCCCAACAGCTTTAGATCCAAATAGCAAAAGTGAGAAGAGGCTATTTCCAGCAGACGTGGAGAGCAGGTAGCTATGGACAGTCATGGGGTAGCATCATAGCAGGCTGCAGCTAAATCCTCCCTGGTGAAGGCATTACAAATTCTAGCTGTATCCTGCTTTCCTGCAAGACATTCATGATGGTGAAGCACAGCTGGGGAGGATACGGTGCACACCTCCCCCTTCCGGGTACCTCAGTACCCTTAGTCAGAGGGATGACAACCTGTCAGTCTTCAGGGCCAAACGCTGGCTGGAGAATAGGTTCCTTATTGCTCTTTGCTGAGCAAATGGAAACACTTGTCTTGCTGCAGTTGCAGTAACCTTTCAGTGAGCATTTCCACATCGTTTCTGCCCAACCCAGAGTACTTAGGGTGTGTTGTTGCTTCTACACAGTGTGAAGTTTTCTGGAAGTCTAAGTCCAGAGCTATGTTTGTACTGATTCTAAATGACTACAATGGCACCCAAGTTTCCTTCCTTGCAACCAGTTTTCTCCCAGATCTACCCTGGCTTTCTTATGCTTCCCAGACATTGCGGCTTTGATGGACCCACCCAGTCCCCAGGCTGTAGCCCCTGAATCTTACTGCTGTTGCAATTTGATTTGAGCCATATACTTTCAAAGGCAGCAATTCCATACATAGTTAAAATGATCCAGTGAAAAGGATCTCTCTGAACTGAGACACTGTCCTCAGTGAGGATTTTGCCTGCATATGCACAACAGAATTGAACTATTAACTGCTGATAAATGACTGTCTCTTTGAAATATGTTTCATTCTTTGATTTTTTTTTTTTTTTTTAAGATAGAAGTTAAAAGAATATTTAGGTTCAATGTAAAAAGTAAAAAGAATATTTAGGTTCAATGATCAAGTATTCGAGGCACTTAGAACTCCTCACATGAAGTTGTCATTTGATAAAGCATAGGTTGCATACATTTTTAAGACCATAGTTCGGGATATACAAGAGAATCCTGAATTCAGGTTTCATAGATTATCATTCTGGCTGGAGCCATTGACTTGGGATTTTATGTGGTTTCAACTGTTTTAGTAATATCTATGTAAGTTTTTTGCCCATTTTTGAGAGAAAGGGAATTGAAAAACTGACAACATGTTGACGTTCCCCAACAGAAATCCATAGCAGATTTGTGTTTCCAGCTTATTGAGAGAAATGGAGTGGGATATCATGGCCTATGGCCTACTAAGAGACAGAGAAGACATATATACTCTGATGGTTATTTGTTTCCTAGTCAGCGGGGGATGCTTACAGTTCTATTTTTAAAATCACTCTTCTACTTTTAAGCCATCCCCATGTCCTTTGACTCTTATAAAACTCATTCATCTACACACCTGTTTTGCATGCTTATTCCTGCCTCTTTCAAAATCTGCTACTATCTATATTAATTAGCTTGTTTCTTCCTTCTTCTCCTGTTCTATGGCATACAATATGTTAAATTCTAGCACAATCTGTTTCAAGTCTTATAAATATCAAATAATGTCAGGGGAGACCTGTACTTCTCTTGCACCTCTGGGAAGGTGCATGATCGACCCAGCTGACATACCACAGCTGCATAAGGATGGAGCATGTTTAGCACACTGGATTTTTTTGCAACTCTGTAATTTTAAAACATATATACTTTAGCCAGTTGTAGATAGATTTTCAAAAGGATGTCAAGGAATACATTCTTATTCTTTGTTGCCAAGTTTTTAGCCTCTTATTGGGAATACTGTATTTTGTATAAATAATTAAACATCCAAGCAAAAGCAAGAATGACTTTACAGCCCCAGTGGTTATCACATTTCTCTGGTCTATTGTTCATAACCCTGTTTCCAACTGGACAACATAGCAATTTTTAATCCGGTGTTCTGGATTGTAGGTAAATGGTGTAACCAGCAGGCTTTTCTCACATTTCCATGAAAACAATTCCAAGAGATCATTTGTTTGTTCTAATGTCAACCCAGCAAATTTTCACTGGAGAGAAAAAACATTTCTTCTTGGCTACACATAGCTTTGAAAAGTGTGCCGTCTATAAATACAATTGGCACAAGCTAATATTAATAGAAATAGTTTAAAATCATTCTTATCTTAATAGAAGAAACAAACAATCTTTACTCCTTAAATGTCTGAAGATGTGAATTAAAATCTTTGTTTCATAAACACTTCTATATCTGAGGCTTTAATCAGTTGCTGTTAAGCATGATTTCTTTTGTAATTTTTTTTTTCCAGTTTTACTTACATTCTACTGCCACACACATCAAACTTCAAGTTTGTTATAGAAGATCAGTACTCTATAGTGTAAGACAACAAAATACTGTACTACACTCATCTGTGTTTGTTCCATGAAGAGGAGGAGGTTTTTAACCAAGGCTTTTGTAATTCAAACAAAATTCTCAGCTGAAAACACTATTAATCTCCAAATGCTCTGCTGATGACATGGAGAATAACAGAGGATGACCAGCCTCTCTTCTTTTTTGGACACATATAGATGGCATCTGGGATACTTTGCTAATTGTCCCATTTTTCCCTCTGTATGCAGCCACATGTGTAAAAGGGAAATCAAGAGCAATAATCACCTGAGAACTCACTGTGCTATATGCATGGTGTCACTGTCAATGTGCAGTCTGAGGACAGACCAGCTGAGCCCTTACCACCTCTGGGCTTGTCACTTAACATCAAACATGGAGAGAAGCAGGCATTTGTAATGGGAACCTACTAGTCCTGCTTAACTTATTCGAAGTGAAACTCTAAATTTTGGGATAGGACAGGAAAGTGATGGGAGAGAGAGAAAATGAATTTTGTACCTCCTGTATCAGTTTTACCATTTGTTTCATAAAAAAATGTTAAAGCAGAGGTCACTTGATTTTATTATTTTTGTACCACACATTCTCTGGGGAAAACGCTGTGAGACCTAGAAGCTTTTGGGAATAATATAGCATAAACTGAAGAGTAGTTGCTGTGTTTATGCCATGTCTTATAACTGACCACTAACTCCCTAAATTAGTTTGTAGTTAACTCTCTCTTTGTATGTGTGTAATGGGTTGCTGAGTCAAATATTTTACTGAGTTCAATTTGTGATAAGTACGCTAGTCAAATGCTGTGGTGATGTGCATTAAATGAGTTGCAAAGCAATGATTGAGTTATACCGTCTTCCCAATGGACTGCTAATAAAAAAGCTTTATACCTTACAAACCATCATAACTCTGTATATGCCACATGAAATAAGGTATTAAAATGTTTTAGAGAGCTTTAAAATTTTTATTGGTACTTTTTTGGTATTGCTCCACCTATAAAGCTGGACTTACTTAATTAGTAAGGGCCTATGCTCAGGAAAAAAAAAAAAAAAAGAAAGAAAGAAAGAAAATGTCTGGGAAATATTGGACCTCTTAAATTTTAAGTACTCCAACTGTAGTCAGTTTCTGCTGTCATACAGTTAAGCAAAGTATACTCAGACCAGCTGGACATTTGTCCTAGGCAGAACATTCGTAAAGATTAGTCAGCACATTAGTCTGGGGGTTTTGATTTAGCTTCAAAGTGCGATTAAGTGCTTGGTTTGGAGGAATTATTTTATTCTTCCCAGGATCTTGCTGCTCATTAAAAGATCAACGCACTCAGAAGAGTCACGAGCTATTCTATATATCATAACAGTATTCAGTCAGATCATTCATAGCTGCACATGTATGGGTCAGCAACGATCTTGTCAGAAAACATTTCTCATGAAAGGAAGCAGTTGGACATTCCAACTAATTTAAAACCCACAAAGGAATATATGAGTCCTATGTCCAAGAAAAATCGGGCAGTCATATTTGTTTGGAAATGTTATCTTCTCTTCAAGAAGATCGCGTACACTCAAGGCCTACACACTTCCAGATGAGGTCTGGAGTCATAGATGTCTATGATGGCTTTATCTGAAGTTTAACCTTGTCTTACAATTTAATTTTTCTGCCTTTGCAAATATGCAAATTGCAATAGATAGATTTCTTAAGTTGTACCACAGACTTAGTTGTGCATGCCTTAATGCGCAAGACTCATGACTCTGGAGACCTCCATAAAATGGCCTCCACTTTACAGGTAGAGTGGAAAGAGAAGGGGGCAAATAACTGTGCCAGCCCCTGCTGAAGGGGCAGCTGACTGGGGTGAGGCTGTATGTTGAATAATGGGGAAAGCCTAGCTAGGACCACCTCCCACGGAAACACCATAGCCTCACTGGTGCATTGTTGTAGAAGCTTCTCTTGGTTCTAACCCCAAAGAGCTGAGTCTCAGCTGTACTTTTTCAGGTATTTATCATACAACTTATTTTACAGTGCCATAATGGTGTTTTACCACTATGAGTTTAAATAAATGTATCTTGTTCCTCTCTTCATGGAATCAGATAGCTACCATGGTCCTGCTAACAACTACTCATTTTTTCTCTTTCCTTCTGCATAAAACTTTCTTTCTTCAGCTAAAATAGACATGCAAATTCAGGTGAATCAGAAAAGGCGCAGTGTACCCTTTCTGCTTCCCTCTGCAGAAAGCCTTCCTCCTGGCTGACTCTGCACCTACTTCACACCCATATTTAGGGCTGAGACGTTCCAGAGACTCCAAAGTGTCACCCAGGTTTCCCAATAGTGCTCCAGTTGGGAGACATCCACACAAATGCCGAGGATGATTTCTTGCCTAGGGTCCACTGCAATGCAAATTACCCATAGACAAGGTTCCACTAGGACAGTGGCAGCAGGACTTTAAACAGGCCCATCTAAGGCTACATCTGCACTGCAGCTGGAGGTTTGACTGCAGAATACCAAATAAGCTCAAAGACACTGGTGAGAGGGGGATGGTGCTTGCTGCAGCAATGAGACACCAGGACTTTGCCTATTTAGTTGCTGCCAGCAGTACTTCACTATTATCAAGATGTGAGATTAACTCTAGTTCTAATACATGTTATGTACCTCTGATTACAACGTGGACAATAATTAAATGGCATGACCTGAAGGTGGTTTAGCATTAGCCTACTCCTGTCTGAATATTTCTGTAGGAAGAAGGAACCAGAAAGTTTTCCATGGAGATTATGATGGCAGCTAGCCATACTTTTCACCCACCAGACGCACGGAGAAGAAGGGTCCTCAGCCTATTTGAACCCCAGACTGTCAAATCAAATCCGTAAGGTCCCACGGTATTTTGCTTCTGCATGCAAGACTTATTAATACCTAAAAATCAGGGCCTGCAAAGAAACACCACACAATCACTTTGTGTGTAACTGATGGTATAAGAACATAAGCAAGGCATTTTTAATAGAGGCTGAAATACCACTATGTATTTTTAAGATATGATGACTAGGCCAAAAGGATGTCATCATAATCCCTCTATCCGGGACATCACACTCTGGCTGCTGCTTATCCAATACACGTTCACGGGACGTAAATATGATTTGAAACATCTGCATCACATTTGTGGATTGTAAGCTGGACATTTACACTTCTCCATATGCATATATATCATGCAGTTCAGAAGGTTTCCCCTGCAGTCTCTTCCAGGCACCATCTTGAAGTCAGAAGGTGAAAAGCAGGATATGGTAGTTTCACACAGAGTTAGTAATGGTTGTCTTAGTCCACAGCATAACAAGAATAAGGATATCATAGAATTCTTTAAAAACAGAAATATCCCTCACTCAGGTAAACACCCGTATCCTGTCTGCACGATGAAGCAAAATTTCATTTTTCTTTGTCACATATCGGAATTACTCAGCTTTTTTAACAAAAGAGATGTCATTATTAAAGTATAAGTATTCCCAGCACAACGGCAGGTTTTCCAAACGGCTCTTTTTGCAGGTCAGTTAAACTGGGCAGAGCGCCGTGCAGTTGTACTTCTCTGCTTCCAGCACACATGCAGGCTGCGGTTTCACGTGCTGAGCTGACACCACCTCCTTCTTGCTTTCCTTTGCCCCTTGCCTTCTACCGTCTGTCCTTCTCCCTCTTTTCCTTCCCTATTTCTTGCATTCCTCCCACACTGGTCTTGTGTCAGAGTTCATTAGCTGAGACATTTCACTCACCAAATCCTGAAGAGAATTGCCCATGGTTTTGCTGCCTTTACTGTTGGCTTTGGGAGTTGAACAGGCTCATGGAAGGGGCTGCCAAAATGAAGTGCTGCGAGAATGTGGTGGAGGGAGATTTGTGGCGGTGGAGCAGGACCTTCCCACTTGGTAGTGGTGAGAAATTTTCACCTAGCTCCTTTGTCTCTGTCTCCATCAGATGCAGCAACCACAACAGAATCGTCTCCCCCACTGCATTTTACATACCTTATGCTCCAAATCATTTGCCAAGGCAAAATCTCAGTTTCAACAAGTAGCTGCTAACTGAAGCTACCTTCTGAGTGCCCAGGAAGCAGCAATATTTCCTTTTCACAGTGTTCCCTCTAGAGTCATTTGATATTTCACAGTGGTTCCATGGAGCAATAATAGTATCTAGACAAAACATCACAGATTTTTAAGTGCACACCTGAGAGCAATTATGTCTTCCCTTCCCTTCTAAGTTTCCTCAACATGCCAAGTCTTTCTAGCTGCTTTTCTGTTAGCTGCCAGTATCATAGGTGATGAGCTCACCATTACCTCCCATTTTTACCTCTGGAAATTCAATATGACCACTATCATTGTTGAACATCATCTAGGAAGCTGGTGCACAGCAAACTTAAGTGAGTAACCAAGTGTGTGGTAAAGCAGGAAATCTAAACCTGTGTCTTCTAAATTCCTAATTATATATTTAACTGCACAAATGCGAGAGGCAAAAGTATGGATACCAAATTACAAGTCATATATTCATAAATTCCAAATCTAACCCTAGAACATCTTTGCTATAATCTGTAGTTAGCTCTACTCTTGCAAAATGTAAAACAAGAATGATTATTCTTTTTGTTATCTTCCTTGCAAGTTTCTTTCATTTTGTGAAAGAAAGTGATGAACATGTAAAAAAAATGTTTTATTCTACTTAAAATATGGAACATTTACTAGATACTTACTATGTTAAAATCCCAAATGGAGAAAAAAATAATTTAGAAATCTTTTCTCAGAGGATTTGTTAGAGGAGTACAAAAGGACTGCCACTTAACAACTCTCAGTTGTAACAACATGATGGGTAAAAGTTTGATAGCCAGCTGCAAAATTACATCATTGCTTTTCAGGTAGCCTGGCAATCCATAAATAGGATGCACAGATGCTTAGGCACCCCATAATCTCCAGGTATGCTATGATTCTGTCCTAAAGACCCATTTCATGCAAGACTGCCTTTCCTGCGTTAGACAAACTTACTGACTTTCTGCCACCCAGAGGTCTGGTTTTCAAGGCCACGAGATAGTTGGAGATCCTGTTGACATCTCGGGCTACTTCAGCACTGCCTGTTACTGCATCGTACTCCCATGGTGGAGCTGTCAGGATGGCTCTGACCCACTGCTGAGTTACTCAGAGGAACCACAGGCTAAGTGAGCAGCGCTGACAGATATGCACTGATGTGTATCTCACTGACAAATTTAAGAACTATTTTTGGCTTTTTATTTTTAATATCCACAAATCAGCAAGATGTGAACTGGAAAGTGAATAACTTTCTCCATTAAGAGGTTATACTCCTTAAAATATTTTGGTTTTTTTTGGAAATACAAGTACATACAATTAGATAATTTAGCTCATAGCATCCACACGTTAGCTCAAAGTTGAGAGCATCAATAAAACCATTGTCCATTAAAACAACCTAAGTGCTTTCTTGCTTTCTTTTGGCATCTATCCTACAATAAAGCACCTTACCTCAAAATGATCTTCCTTTTACTCACATGGACCACCACATTGGCTGGGAGAGAAAGCAGTACCAAAGACTACAACCAGCTTAAACATATTTGTATATTTGCATATTTAGACAGAGAAAGGAATGGAAAGCATTCCCCCTGCCCCCCTTTTCAGTGGCTGTCATTTTGAGCATGGCTAGAGGTAGGATGAGGTTAAAAGTTCAGGAAACAGAGAGAACACAGAACAGCACCATACACACTCACTGTAACGGGGACAAGTGGCTTAAACCCCCTTCCCCAGCCTTTCTTTGCTCTCAAGTATTGCCCTATACAGTACTTACTGCAAGTAGTCCCCTATGCTGCCTGGGTGTAATTACAGTTCATTTCTCAGCCAGGAGCCGGGTAGGACAGTCCTGAGCCCAGGCAGGCGACTGTGCTTTCAGCACGCTTTGCTGGATGGATGAGACCTGGCATTTCCAATTAGGGCACTCACACAATGCAGCGGCTGGGCTGTGGCATTGCCATGCAACCCAGCTCCTCGGAGCAGCTGGCTCCGGCAGCCCTGCTCACCCGGCACAGCGGCTCCAAGGTAAGGATTTCGCTCCCTGCCTTGTGCTGTGGTGCGATGACCACAGGAAAATTTATGCTTATTTTCTATATGTGTTCTCCTCCTCCCAGGGAAGTGAAGAGCAAGATTTCTGTACAGCACCATATAGAAATAATGGGAAAGGGCTGCTGGTTTCTCCCAGGACGGTGAGCTGCAATCAGGAAGCAGGCTCAGTACCCCAAAACATCAGGGGCAAGTAACACCCATAAGCTGACAGCAGGCAGACAGCCCCAGGGAGGCAGGGAGATGCCTTCCTGGAGAGGCAGCAGGTATTCAGGAGTGTTTGTAGTGGACAAAGGATCCACTCCTATTTAGTTTGGGGTAGGCTCATCCTTTATTCTGATAAGGCCAGAGTAGATTTAATAATGTTCATCAAAAATGACAAATGATTCACACAGCAAATTTTGTTTGTGGTTGAATGACATTGAAACACAGGATTAGACAGATTATCCTGTCCCAGATTCACCAGCCTTGAGTTTTCTGAGGTTAGAAATAAAACAATTAGCATACATTAGCAGTGAGGGAGGCTGGAGCACAGGCTCCATGTACTCCTGAGTTTCACCATTCCAGCTTCCAACAGCACAAAAAACAACCCCAGAGACCCTTGTCTTTTTTTTCCACGTAATGCGTATGGGAGGGAATCATTTCTCATTCCAGGTGTTGTTGGGGATTTCTATATTATCTTAATTCACCAGCTGGATGTAATCCTTATCACAAAACCTTCCACAGTAATATGTAACTATTGCTAGTCAAAGCCTTCTTGTGGCTATCAAGAAAACTGTTCTGGGCTCATGAATATCACCAGCTTTATGGGTCACTCTAAGTAGTCTCATATTCTAAAGAAATCTGTTAAAAATAATTTGATTGCTTGCATCTCATAGCTCCCCACCTGTGACTGACCACATTTTGGTGGGCATTTTATCTGTTACACTGCTCCCAGAATTCTTTACCACAGAATGGAATCTGCCAGCATTTTTTCTTTTCAGTTGATATTATCGAGGTTTTTGTTCATTGATAAGAGGAGATTTTCTGTACTGAAATAACAACAGAAAGTTTCTAACAGGTGCTGTGATAATTGTTCCTTCTAGCAAAGATCTAATTCATATGATAATCTGTCATCATCTGGCATTTCACCCTAACTGATTTTTAATGCTATATTGATCTCAGCTTCCATAATTGGCCTCTTCAAATAGTTCACTTTCTTCTCTTCAGAGAAAAGGGAATTGCAGGTTTTGTTTCTTTTAGCCTCTTTTACTAACTTATATACGCTGCCATGGAATCTAATTCTGTGGAACTTTTTTTTTTCTTTAAATCAGAATCTACATTTCTGGGACTTAAATAAAATATAATCAACCTGCATTTGCTCTTGAAATCCTTATGAAAGCCAAGAATTCTTAACTGAGAAAAAGAATAATATCTTATGAAAAGCAATGATTGTATTTTGCCTGTCTTTAGGATGTAATGATTTAATTACTTCACACAAATCCTCATAATATCTCAGCTGGGGAAAAGAAAAAAGTGAAAAATTGCCAGAAAAGGAAAAAGAAAAAAAAAAGGAAAAAGAAATAGAAGAAGAAAAAGAAGAAGAAGAAGAAGAAGAAAAAGAAAAAGAAAAAGAAAAAGAAAAAGAAAAAGAAAAAGAAAAAGAAAAAGAAAAAGAAAAAGAAAAAGAAAAAGAAAGACGCAGGCTTTTGTGACTATCTGTCTGATCTGTTGAATTCTAACCTATATAAATCAGCAGCTAGAGGTGCAGTAGCTAAGCTAACAAAGACGTATGGGCTCTGTGACCCTCATCATCCTCGTGCATCTGAAAACAGAACTCAGAACTATAAGGTTACTGTGAATGTGGGAAGTGCCAAGCAGTCAGCTCTTTTCTCTCACCAGAATTAGCAAAATCATAAGAATAACTAAAAAGAGAAGTAAAAACATGTAACTAGTTCTTTGCACATGGATCGGGGAGAGGGGAGAATTTTAGGTCATCTAACAGCTAATGTAAACTGCTGGATGGATTCCTTCCAGAGCTAAGCTTGTGATTATATTAATCATGAACACTAAAGCTAATGCTATACATTACACTTCCAGGGTTTCCATAGAGGGTTAGAGTGATAAAGATGGGAAACAGTCCCCAATATTGAGCACACCATTAATAGAAATAAAGAACAGGAAAATAATTACTGAAACAGCCAATCGTCTGAATACTGAGGAAATACTGAGTGAGCAATTATCAGTTTGTAATCGATGTGACCATTACCCTCTTCTATAGTCTCTTTTTGAGCACATCTTTTGCACCTGGCACTTCAGCAAAACAGCAGCTGAAAAAGGACTCTGTAACTTGTCCATAATAGTCTGCTCCCCTGCCTTCAGAAGCAAGTGGCCATTTCAATGGCTGCAGATGTTAGTGTAAGAATGGACACCGCTAGGTACCATTCTTTAGTCACAGTGCCAGAGTCCTTGTAGTCAACAGCTTGAGCTCTTTAATTCATGATACAGTCTTTATGTTACGAGGTCTCAAGGAAACACTGATAGCTTCTGCTTCAGATGTTCTCAGACGGCTGTGTGAGTGATGTGATTGTTGAGAAGGTCACGTAGAAGTCCTGTATTTGCTTACAGTAAAGGCCTTCCTTGTGTTTTTCTGATGCCGTCTGCTTAAATTGATATGCATGTCAGCTGTGTAGCTTGCTGAATTCTGAATACAGAAAAAAAAATGTTATAACTGGTTCTCATTAAACTGCTAAATAGAATACTAAAAGGTAGCTCAAAATCAGGTGTATTTAATAAAGCCGTATTTGAATTGGCACACACACGGTTCCCATGTGTTTTTCAGTTTGCTAGTGTTGCAAGTTTATCATCTATATTACCTATGCTTAAATGTTACTTCACTCCAATAAAAACAGGCATCATTTACAATTTCTATCAAACGTTGCTCAGCAAGTCCATGGCCAGGTTTGTTAGCTATCCATTTGAGGAAGCATAACACACCCATTGAATTTACTGGATCTTGGAAAGTGATTTATGCCTTTAGATTAGATATGGGTTTGGAGGATTAAAAAAACAAAAACAAAAACAAAAACAAACAACAACAACAAAAAACATTTTTGGAATGAACAGGGGATTTTCTCTAGAAGATATATTTTTAGTTTGAACAGAAATATACAGAGCACTCATTCACCACAGTTCACTTTACTTGCTAAATCTGCAGAAGTCCCTGAAAAAAATTCCAGTGAGGAGTTTCATTACTGCAATCCTAAAAGTTCCACATTGAAGAAAGCAGTATGATGTGAAATGTTGTGAGAAAGAATGTTTTCCTGTTTCTTCACTGAAAATCCTTTGGGGGAAGACAGCAAGGAGACCTCTCCAGCAAGACTTCTCGGTCTCCTGAGGGCTTCCTGCCACAAGAACCTGCCCTCCCGGCAGAGGAGGGGAAGCTGTCATCCTTCCAGATCCAGCCGTTCCTGGCTCTTCAGATCCACTGTTATGAGTCAGGCAAGGGCAAGTCTCGACTCCAACGCTGATCCCAAAACAGATCAGTATCCCAGCAAGACTGCATAGTATGCATTCATACCCAGACTGCCAAAACTAACCTTGGCCATAGGAATTTGGTGTCCTCGCAACTCTGGAGACATTGCATTCCTTAGATATGATAGATCTGTTGAAATATGAATAGGAGTTTTACAGGAGATTTGCCTCAAACTGTCTTTCACACTCAGAGTCATAGCAATGGGTGCTAGCACACTCCTCTGATTTGGGACTCTACAATACCTCCATAGTACTTTGTTTGGTTGCTTACATGGAAACACAACAGTAGGAAATGATTTTATGTAATTTAGTATGAGAAAAAGAGTGAAGGAGCCAGCACTGTGTGATCATCCAGCATTCTGGACAACCATCAGGTAGTGTATGGAACACAATTTGGCCATCTCTGCTTTACAGCAGCACCAAAGTGCAACAGATTTCAACCTTTCCCTTTTCAGGTTACGAAGCTGAAATAACTTAGCAGAAAAAAGAATCTGAATTTTAATCAATAATCATGCCCGTGGTAAGATAAATTTATACTTGCAAAGGCTTCAACAGATGTTTTTCATTGTAATGGCTGAGATCCAGAATCTTTTTACATTCTTATTTTCTTTCCTCAAACTGAAATAAGACCAGAGGTCACTCTTTTTTTTTTTCTCTCTCTC
>VXAA01006007.1:267375-278461 GCA_013399115.1 Anseranas semipalmata
TTTTTTTTGTTTTTTTTTGGTTTTTTTTTGTGTGTGTGTGTGTGTGCAAGAAGAAAGTGGACAAATGTAGAAAAAAAAAAAGAACCCTCTAAATAGGAAAAATAAATCAGAAATACCACAAAACAGGATAAAATCAGATTTTCTGAGTGATGCAGACATTTGGAAATAAAAGCCATCTGAAACAGTAATTTAAAAAACATCACAAGTTCTTTTGAAGTGAGATTTCTCAATGAGGAAAGCAACTTCTCTGGCTCAAGGAAGGTGCAGTGGCACCATGAAGCTCATGCAACCTTCCCAAATACTTCAGAAACCCATATAAACTCATCCAAACCAAAAAGGAAAACATAAAACAAGATATTTGACTCACAAAGTAGCCACTAAAATGTCAGCTGGTTACAGAGTGTTCCACCTGCCAAGACTGAAATCTAGGACAAAGATCCCAGAAGGGTCAAAATCCTGTAATCCTGACTCAGGCCAAAGTCCTATTAACTCTAAAACTTCCCCCCCAAAAATGAGAGAACATACCTATACTATACAAAGAGACCAGAGGGTTTTTTGTTTGTTTGTTTGCTTTTTTTTAATGAAAACAACATGCTTGTGGAAGAAACCAGGCTGTTTAGTCCCAGAAAATAGAAGGCAGCTATAGCTGCAGCAAGAGTAGGACTTGCTTGTTCATCAACCTGCCTTGACTTAGGGCCAGGACAAAGAGTTCAGTCTCCCTGCTTGCTTAAATCCTTGGCTCAGGAGCTTTTGTAGCCAGCAAGGGTGCTAATTAGAGTCAACTGTCTTGTTGACACATGTGTACTGGGAACTGGGAGGAGACCAACCTCATTTTTACAACAGCATTGCACAGGAATAAGTTTTGGTTGGTTTGGTTGAATTACCTGATTAGAATTTGAGCTGATAATTTACAAGGGATAGGTGCTGCATCCACTGCCAGTCCTCTAAACCATCCAGCTTTGTCCAGGATCAAATTTATATAATGGCCCAGGTTCAACAGTGACATAAATAAGGGTATAAATTTCATGCCAAGTGTAAATGAGTAATAAAGTAGTTACAAAGTAGTATGCCTGTACGCTGATTTGGCATTCCATGTGTGTGCTGAAGCAATTTGGTATGCTCTGCGGACAATATTCAGCCCTGGCATAAATCAATGAGACTCACATCTATTGAACACCAGAATTGAAATAGGACTCAGAAACATTTTAGACCGTGTAGGAATTAGTGATGGGAGGGATTTGTGAAGAGAGTATGGATGGGAAACAGTGCAGAAGGGGAAAAGAGCAGGAAAGAAGCAAGGAGAGAGGAGGGTAGAAGGTGAACAGGACCCTGCCTGTTCTTTTTACTGTTCCTTTTCTTCAGTGAGCAACTTGCACTTTTTTTGGCATCCAAACCGTGCAATAAATTGGGGAACAACTTGGAAACACTTAAAAGCCCTTTAATGATCAGTCACACCTGATGGGTAACAATCACTCAGGTCAGTTCTGAACCAGGTCCAGAGACCTCTATGGAATTTCCATCTGCTCACTGCAAACAGCTTCAGGGGAATTTGGCCGCCAAATACGCTTGTATTCATAGTGTTATAGTGGAGGTGAACTGAGCCCAATGTATACAGTTTTCTAGAGCTAGTTTCCTGCAGCAAGCAGATCCCAAGTGATAAAATACAGTAATGCAAACACTCAGTCACATGGAATGAAAGATACTGCAAACCTGGGTCAAAATAGTGAACTGCTAAGATGTAAGACCGGTAGCTGAAAGCAGGCGTGGTTTTACCAGGTGGCTAAGGCAGTTCAGTTGCAACTCATTTTATCAGGCACTCTTGCATCACAAAAAAACAAAGGAGAGCTGCATGGCTCTGCCACTCCTCTATACAAACTGAGGCATTCCCTGCAGTGTTTATTATTGCACTGTGCAAGACTAGAGGAGACTAGCAAACAATGGTATATGGTATCACCTAACAGGTTCCAGATTACCCAAATAGCTTGTAAGTGGGCATGAGGGAGCAATGCAGAAGTTCTGCAAATTGTCACCATACATTTCAGACATTTATAAGCTCTCAGGTGTTGATCACAGTGGTTTATTTATATACTATGTGTGCAGTGCTAAGGCCCTCAACACTAACAGGGAACAGAAGGCAGCTTTTTTGTTATTTTGTTAGGTTTTTCTCAGACTGAGCACTAGCTACCAGTTTTAGACAGCAGTTTTTGATATTTTAGTAAAAACTTATACTGACGTCACTTTTGAACAAACTTCCACATTGCTAAGGTCTACAGACATTTTCGGCATGGGCATATGTCTCATCATGATACATAAATGCACTTGGATTATCGAAATATTCTCTGACACATTTTATAAGGCTTGCCAGAGCAGGAAACAATAAAATTCAGGATAAGGTATGGGTATGTGAGATCTCCACTGTCAGCAAGCTGTAGTATTTCACTACTTTTTTTTGTGCATATCACCTTCACTTTGTTACCAAAGCCAGTAGAATCTACTTAACTGTATTCAAATCACATTTAAATTAAGTGGCACAGTTTCTGAAAATTTTTCTTCACAGCATACTGAAAGGGTGCTTATAATTGATGTGGTAAGTGTAAATTTATTATAATTATTCACCTATTTGATCAACATCCACCCACATACTATCACTCTTTGCTGGAAGTTTCATCTACATATATTTTAAGAAACACATTTAAAATGACAAAATAGTGTCACGTTTTGCTCCAGTGCTAAAGCTGTTCTCTTCTGCACTGCCGTGGCAAGTTGTAGAATAAATAAAAATTGCTCTTGGGTTATTAAAATGGCCAGGCATAGGCTTCCAAAGGCCATCAGAAACATAAATAAATACACATTACAGCCCATCAGCATCACCCACCAAAACACTGGTTGCTGAGAGTTATGAATACTTCCATGGCAACGAGTAAAGATGAATTACAGAGAGTAAAATGACAATACTTTCCCAGTGGTATATAGACCCTTAACAATTTATTTCAGATCCTTCCCTGAGAACAGAGAGGGTAGAAACTTCAGCAGAAGTGTACCTGTCCAGTGGGGTACACTTACCAGAATAAGGCTGAAGAGGTTGCCTTTGATTAAGCTCAGGACATTTCCAAGCCAGCTTCAAATATCACCCAGTGTATTTAGCTTCTGCTAGACTCATCAGAAGGCAAAGGCTGGGTTAAGAGGTAGGTTATCTAATAATCTGTTTGAATTAGACAGATCTGAGTTAAAACATGCACTACAGTAATCACAAGCTTTTAGTTCATTAGTCTTGGAAAAGGCTTATGCATCAGCACAAAGAAAAATGCATGCATTGTCAGAGCCAGGTTAGGAAACATTGCAGTATTGCCTTACTTCCCAGAAGGCTCTGTGCATTCCTGACCTTTCTGCCACCCAGCAGTCTAAGCATTCGCATAGATTCACAGAGCCAGAGGTAATCAGGGAAAGATCCCACAGGATCCCTCACTAGCTTGGTTGCAGGCTTCTGAACAGCACAAGTTCTTCTGTGCAAGAGCAGACACGAGCTTCCTGCCAATCTCACAGGTGGTATTAATATTTAGCCATAACAGACAGAACAGGGGATAAGAAGAAACTGATTTGAATATCATTATGTTAATTGTGGCACCCATGCACTTCATTCAAGATTGAAGCTCAGCAGCTGTATAAATTAGGTGTTAGAAAATAAAAGAATTTGGTGACTAACCTTGAATTTACTGTCCTTAAGCACACTCTACTTATCAGAGGCACACTACCTTTTGTTGGAGGATGTTATAAAAAGGTAAGAATTAAACATTTTAAAGCCATTCGTGGCATCTCAATAAAAATACTGCCAATCATCCAGCAAAGTTCAGGCATCCTCCTTAGATCAGGCTGGGTTTACACAAGGCTAACAATTGGTTCATTTTCCTTCACCAAACAAATGTATGTGCTACAGCTGTATGGTAGCAACTTCCTGGATCATCAGCTTAGTCACCTGCTCACAGATCTTTGTGTATACACTGTCCCTAAAGTCAGATATTTTTCCCTTCTGCTCCTCACTCCCCACTTCACTGCAGTTGAAAATTAGTTCCAGAAGCTAATTACTCAGGTTTACACCAGACATATTGATATATGGCAGAAAGCAGTGGAGAAGTATATGTAACAGATTAGCTTTTGAGCACATAAAGTTATGATGCTGGTGGTTGGGACCTACCAGGTAAGACAGGCCAACTGTTGTGCATGAAATAACTGTGAGAACACTGAAAACCCTTTTCTTGCCACCATCTCACACAGTGTCTTTGTGAAGACCACAGTGCAGATGAGATGCAGTATCCAGTTTTAAATTTCCGCAGTGGGGCAAGGTTTATCCAAGCCTCACAGGAATCCCCGACTTAGTTACCAGGAGCAATCAGTAGCATGTTCCAGAGAAAGTCTTCTTATCTTCTCCTGGCTAGCTAGTTTCAAGCTGAGGAGTTGGCATCACCTTTTCCTGAGGTGGCAGTAGTAGCAGCAGATGTGCAAATGAGGAAGTGAGTCAACAAGACCAGAAGGCACCTCTTGCTGAGAGGTACATCTTTGTAGCAAACTTGTACGACAGTGGCCAGTTGCCATTAGCCTGTTCAAGAGGTGTGGCTGTCAAAGGAGAAAGCTAGGTAAGACTGGGTGATGCTGACAGAAGAGCGAGAAGTCTTCTGTAGAGTACCTTTCCAAGAATTATCCTCTAACAGGGTTTTGCTAATCTTTTTTGGATTCATGCTTGTAGCCACAGCAACCTAGAAATCACCACCACCAAGGCAAAATGCAGTTTACTAATTTGTTAAGAGGTCAGGAGATGGATTTTGTGATTTGATTATTTCAATTCCTACTGTCTAGCAAATCAGTCTCCCTGAAAAAGCTCCAGCAAATAAGGTGGCAGCACCCTGGTTGAGGTGTTCGCTTCCGAAATGCCCATTCACAAGGTCTGTCTCCATGTTCAATGACCTCTGCAGAACTGGTCCTTAGTACCCATACTAGGTGTTTGCTATACAGAGGGGCACCTCAGGCAGTCCCTATTCCTTTTTCCTGGCAAGATGAAGCACATGTGCAGGTATGGGCTCAGATCTGGGAGGCAGTGCAGATGCATCACATCCTTCAGAGCTAAATACCCTTGCAGAGCGCTGCACGAACAGAGCTATGCTCCTGTCAGTCCATGAACCAACATGTGCGTCTCGGTTTGGAGCTGCTGGTTCGGCAGAATCAGCTTGCTTTTGCATTCATATGCATTTATCTGTGCCCATGGGAAGAGTGGACTGGGGGCCAAGCTGGATCAGGTCCTTTCCCCTTTGCTCTAGGAGCTTTTCTTTTCTGCCTGCCCAACCTGGTAAAAGGGGAAGGAAAATGTAGGGGCAGAGCCAGGTTTTTCCTTAGCATCTAAGCATTCTCCTTCCTCTCCCCACTTGTATGGAGAACTAAAACAACTTAAAAAAAAAAAAAAAAAAAACACGATGAAGAAGAAAAGCAGTTGTCTGCTCCCCGCAGCAGGAATCACAGTGTGAACAGCCACTGAGTGACAGAGTAAGAGTAGGAGGTTGGGCTTAGCTGCCTTTATTCCTCTGTGCATGTGGCTAACAACAAAGACCATATGCCCTGATCCTATACATCTTTAGGCTTTTAAGCAGTCTTCAGCATGCAAGTAGCTCTATTAAGCATTATTAATTATTACAGCATATGGCTGTAAAGATAACAATGAGAAATATCTTATCACTCCTTTAATTAAAATAGCTATAAAGCTAACTCCTTAGACAATGTTTGTAGACAGGAAAAAAAAAAAAGAGAGAGAAATTAATAGTCTGTTTTGGTGGGTGAGTTATTTGCAAGGCACTATTGATTTCTGCACAAGCATTCATTCTTCATAGAGACTGACAAAAAAAAAAAAAAAGTTTAGAATAATACCTGTCAAACTATGAGCTTATCTGTGAATTGTTCATTTTGACCATTCACTGTCAATGACACATGATTTGTCCCATGATATATTTTCTTCTACCTCAATGGGTGAGATGGTTTTATACAAGAAAAACAGCTGATGAGGACTAGGACAGGTTTGTGAATGCCACCAAATGAACTGCAATTCAACAAAAGGCATGAGACAGATTCTGCTCCTATTACTCTCGTATTTCTAAGGGACTATTCAATGTAAGATTGATCAAGTTGTCAGTTACAAATGACATCAAACAAAAACCTGTGTGGCTTATTGATGAGTTTATTTGCAATGCTGTGTTTTCTGTTCTTTGCTCTTGTTGAAAAGCCAAGCATAGTGAAATTGCTTGACATAATGAAGTTGATTTTTTATTTGCCATATTCTGGCACTGAGCAATTTTATATACATTTACAAATAAAGCTGTAAGGTATAGTTTGTTTCCCATTTTTCCTTCTTGGAAACAGATGAAGTCTGCATACTTCTTAGAACTCAGTCATACTACTGAGCAACAGAAATGTCTAATGTGTTCTTTTCCATTTACAAAAAAAAAGATAGTGGCTCAAGAAACAAACTCTTGAAGTAGAAAAGTAATTTTATTCCATATATACATTTCGGCAAAGACATCCCAGATGATTAGCAAAAACAGTTGTTTAAAATATTATTTTTATTGGTAAAAATAAAAGAAATGCTATTACTTCTTATCCTTGCACTTTAAGAAAACTGCTGACTTTGATAGAAGAAGACAGAGACCTGAACATTTCTGTAGAAGCAAATGATAAAAAAAAACAAGACTCATTTTGAAACGTGCCTTAAATTTTGGCAGAAAATACAGCTGGGCCCCCTTCAGTCTAGTCTGTTAACTAACATCATCAGGTTGAAATCCAGCCCTTTCCTATAAGTACCAGGCTTTTGTAGTGTTTTCTCGACCCACAGTCAGCCGCCCAGCTCACTAAGTGCTTGCATATGCATAAACAGAACAAGGCATCCTTTCCCCTGTCTGCCCCCTGAAAGCCTCAAACACTGAAGTAAAGGGGAACCTTTTAAGCAGGGTTTTAATTAGCACTCATTGTTCCTGGGCTGGCAGGACAGGCAGAAAGACCCTGTGATTTGAAAACTGCGATCACAGTGGGAATCTAACATTGCAGTTGAAGCAATCTGCAAACTCCACAGGGCTTGTACACTGAAAATAAAATTAAAATAAATAAATAAATAAATAAAAATTAAAAAAATAAAAAATAAAAAAAAAGAGGGAGTAGACCAGGGCACTAATTACAGTGGTGTACTCACACTGCTATGTTTAGGGTCTGTGAGCATTTCTCTCATATATTTTTAAGAGGAAAATTGAATCATAAAAATCCACTAGAGAATGAGACTTGGTCATACAAGTCTAAACATAAAAGTGAAATTCAGCATTAAGTCTACCACTTGATCTTTAACTTGTAGCATCTGCGCTACAGATGGTTATTTTTGAAGATGTCTGAAATGGCTAACTGGGAAAAGGGGATTTCAGGGGTAGATATTCTTTGACTTTAGTAGGCTTGGCATGTATTAAGCAGGGGTTTAGGTTTTAACAGATATTCCTCCACTTTCAGTTGAGAGGTGCCTGTGTGATGATGCATGACCTGATACCTCTGTTTCAAGAAAACCAGGCTGAATAACCCACGTAAGAACTTGTACTGGAGGCTATCTTTTCAAATTTGAACAGGTAAAACCTGACTGACTTTTCTGTGGTTCTGCACTAGCCCAGGCATGGCTTACCCCGTCATTCTTGTGGCAGCTAGGCAATTCACCTCATCATATCAACTGCAGAAATTTCTGAGGAGAGCTTCTCCTGCCTTTTCAGGGAGAAAAGAGATGTATATATTTGACTCGTACTTTAAAAAGATGGAAAATAAGTAATAGAAGTGAAAGCAAACTGTACTTAAGCTCATTTAACAGTATCATCTATTTTATAGCTATACAGAGAAAACAAAGATTTCTATTTAAATAGAAAGAAAGTAGGAAAGAAGGACATAAAATAACATCTCACCTTGTTATAGTTATGGTTTTGAAAGGTTAATACTGTGTATTTGTTTTCTTTTTTTGCTATGTTTTACGAGCCATAAGTCCTCTGTTTCTTATGAGAGGGTGTACCATGAACTGTACCACATGAGGACAAAGACATCCAAGATGGTCACTATAACTCATAGACAAGAAAAGACTCCAAGCAGAAACCTTTAAGTTTTAAACTTTAGAGTGAATAAAATAATTTTAAATGCTAAAATGAAAAATAGAGGGGAATAAAAAAGTGTTCTTCAAAAGTCTATTTTATGTTAATTTAAGCAGTCAGTGAGGAATTGTCTCTATTTTCACTGCCAAAAAATACAATAAAGTTTTCTTATCAGCACAGGTTTTCTTACTGACAGCAGCTGAGAATCCCTGCGACCAAGATGGGGGAGCAGTGAAAAGGCCCACTCTGAGGAACAGATATACTTATGGACCCTTTTCAGCTGCCTAGAATCTGATCTGAATCAAAACATAGATGTAGCCAGGAGCAATTTGTGAGCTACATGCAAAGCAAATCTCTGGCTGATTTGAAGAACACTTTTTTAATTGCATGTTAAATATATCTTAAAAGTCCATGAGAGCTGGCAAGGTAAGCTTTCAGAAGCTGAGAAGTATCGAAAGTAAAATTGTGTAAGTCAAAGCAAATATCAAAAGCAAAATCAGATTCCGTGTGAATATGCACACTATTTTTTTCCATTCTTCTCTCATTCAATGCACAGCGCAGGCAGAGTTCAAATAATGAGCAGCTATGCAATATTTGTGCCTGCAGGCCTTATTTACTATACACAATTCATATCCTGCTCTGAAGACAGAGTTATTAAATTCCCCATGAACTTTTTCATGGCTCTACTCACAATATTGTATCTAAAGGCTTTGTGAACAAAATGAATTTATTTTTACAGCATCTCTCTGAGGACAGGGACACATTGTAAGAGGCAAGTGTTAACATCCTTTCACAGGGAGAGAACTGAAGGTCAAAAGGCCAAAAGTATTTTGGGCATGTAATTTAAACAACCAGGACCTAATATTTTTTCAAAGTATTTCACATTAAGAAGTAACTTTGTTTACTTCAGCTCCAAGAGTGAGTACTTTTTTTCTCTACAAATCTGCCCACTTCCCTCCAGAAAGGCATTCCAAAAATGAGTGACCATCTGAAAAATTTTGGCTTCACAGAATAGCCACAAATCACAGAGCAACCCAAAATTTAACCACAAGGTTCCTCTTCCCTTTCTTGCCATCCTTGCCAGATTTCTCCTTAGCAAACAAAGGAGACCCACAAACAACAGTGTCTTTGATTATTTCCCAGAAAAGGTCTAGCTTTTCTATGCAGGGAGGATGATGTCCTGTGGGATAACAGCAGAGTCAGGATCATCTGGATGCATTCAGACTTAAGCTTCTACCATACAGCTGGGAACCAAACTTCTGCATGGTCAATGAAGAGAGGTAACTGCCTCCAAAGAGCAATTCTGGGCACCTCAGTGCGGTGGCTGACATCAGACAGTGTGACTCCCCCTGGACACTCCTCTGAGCCCATTGAATCAGAGGAGCACTGGGATGCTACCTGCAAGGTGGCAGAATATGGGGGGAAAGAAGGAAAGAAATTGTGCAGACAAACTACCTTCTGGCATTTTTTATCTTTCTTTGCAATATTATCTTCTCCAAGCTGCTATTTAAAAGGGAAAACACCTTGAGAATTTACTCACAAAACTCTTTTGATTGAAAACAGAAGCCTTCCCTTCTGTTCTGATATCAAAACCTGTGCTAGACATCCCCAGAGTTGGAAGGCTTAGTGCCATCACAATTACTTCTGTCACTTGTGAGTATGGAAAACCGGCTGCTGCTATGGGCTCTGTACTAGCTGGAGCATGGGCAGCTGTGCTGTGGGGTGTAAGAGGTGTGTTCTGCCTGCAGACAAGTGAGACTCAGAAGCACTGTGATCTTTTCTCTAAAGAAAGTTGTGCTGAGGCACGTACAGACCTCTGTGTACTCCCCACTATCTCATCCACCCTGAATCCCAGTCAGGCCCAGTTACCTTAGGTACAAATCCATTTCCCATCCCAATTCACCTTGCGGTATTCTTTTCCAACTGATCTCTCTCCCAATTTAATCCCTGCAGACATCTCCTTCTAGTTTTTCTGTTGCTACTCAGATGTACAAACCTCGTTTCTTTTGCATTCAAACACAACACCTTCTTTTTCCGTGTTGACAGGACCTGGCAGGAAATCCTTAAGAACATAGCTAAACCGGATTTGATAGCCTGAACAGCCCAAAACAGGCTATTGCAATAACAGGACACATCCAACTCAAATGTAAAAATATTCTTTGGAAACAGAGCTGCCAAAAGCTTACAAAGTTTCAACTGAGAGTGTTCAAACTACAATTTAAAAAGGCTTAAAAATTGGCCAGATTTGCGTAACAGAATAAGAGAGTACTTTTTCTGACACAAGGCTAGCATGAGTCACTCTTACCTTGTGTCAGAAATGTGTGTTCTTTTGAATTATGCAGGATGTGATCATTGCACAGGGGCAACTGAGGGATGTTTACCTCACAATGCCCCTCAATGCCCCTCATGCGAAGCATAATTGTTGTAGAAAGGTAGTAAAATTTCAGCTGAAGAACATTCCATCTCTAAAGTTTGATAGCTGGGACATAGCTCTAGAAAATGGGATATCTATGTTAAAATCCTCTGGCAAATAATGAAACTGATTGTGGCTTTCCAGTTTGGGAATAATGACCTGGTAGGCTCTCTGGAAAAAAATGGAATATTACCAGCCTTCACCTTCCTTAAAATTTCCCTTCATTGACATTCATTTTGTTGAAAGTCTTCCACAATTAAATGCTCTAAAAAAAGTAATAATAACAATAAAAGGCATTTTTTGCTTACCTTCAGTTTAAGACCCAGTGTTTTTTTCTTTCCTTTCTCCCCTATTCCCAGGCAATTTGAATCTTGGGGGTCCCTACAATTGCTCACAGGAGGTGGTGTATGGCTGAATACCTGGTTTGAATGGGACACAAGAGACTTGAACAGCAGTTCCATTTAACCTGATTTGGAAAAGGGATTCTAAGTCAATACTTGGGAACCTTAAAAAAAAAAAAAAAAAAAAA
>VXAA01006009.1:2014-29896 GCA_013399115.1 Anseranas semipalmata
AAAAAAAACAGCCATGTCTTTTTCAGGCTTGAAAATGCTGTGTTTTGGGGCTTGAGAACATGCTGTTTTGGGGACTCACAAACAGAAGCCTGGTGCTGTTTCTGACGCTCAGAAAAAGACTTCACTTTTCACTTAAGGCACGGTGTCTTCGGTGTTTGGAAATGGAGGCCAAGTCCTGTATTTCTGGGTTTCAGAAAAACAACCAAGTGCCCCCTTTTGGGGATGCGGAAACAGAGCCCACATTGGCCATTTGCAGCCCCCCAAATGGAGGTCCCCAGGCTCTTTGGGCAAGGGGGAGGGGGGTGTCCAGGCACGTGGACCCTCACCAGAGGTGGGGGTCTGATCGCGTTGCTCCCCAAACCCAGGGGCTGGCACACACCAAGCCAAATTCAATGGCTGAGATCGTCTCAGTGCGAAATGGGGCTTTGGAGGCTCCACTCTTTATTCAATGTGTACACACCATCCTGAACCACTACCAACTTAATTGTTCAATATTTGTGCAATATTGGGACAACTGTGACAGCTGAAATTAATATCCAAGTTACAACAGTGATTGATTTATGACCTTGCCGAAAGGCCAGATTACTAAAATTAGAATCATAGAATCATAGAATGGCCTGGGTTGAAAAGGACCTTAAAGATCATCTAGTTTCAACCCCCCTGCTCTGGGCAGGGTTGCCAACTACTAGAGCAGGCTGCCCAGTGCCACATCCAGCCTGGCCTTGAATGCCTTCAGGGATGGGGCCTCCAGAACCTCTCTGGGCAACCTGTTCCAGTGCCTCACCACCCTCTGAGTGAAAAACTTCCTCCTAATATCCAACCTAAATCTCCCCTGTCTTAGTTTGAAACCATTCCCCCTTATTAGCTTATAAGAAGAAAAAGCACTGATTAATCCAGGGGTTCAACTAGCTTGCAACAAGAAGCAGCAACAGTTAGCCAGAGCGCGTATTAGCGGGAGCTGCAGTGTGGAGCTGGAGCATCTCTGCCGCAGAGTGTCCAGTAGCTGGAGCTGAAATTACCTGCAACGGGAACAGGCCGGAGCATCCGTCGGTCGGGGCTGCGGCAGCGCTCCGGTGCCCGTGAGCCTGCACTGAAGAAGCCCCTGGTGAGGGAGCTGCCGCAGCGTCACAGACGGGAGGACGCAGCTCTCGCCCCGGCAGGAGCTCACGGCCCTGGACCTCTGTGGCAGTGGCAGTGGCAGCCATGAAGGTGTGCAAAGATCACAGCGGTGTGGTGCTCGGGATTCTGTAATACACAGGGGCACGGAGGCCTGGAGATCAGTTCCTGGCTTTGTTCATCATCATGGTTTCTTGGTTCTGCCAGAGGTACCTTACCAGGGATGTCTCAGGCTCCCGAGGAGATCCCCAGAGCGCGGAGCTCATCCAGGATGCCCTGGGGCCCCTGGCTGAGGAGACCCCCGTCTCTGTCAGTAAGCTTCCTGGGTCGTCTTCTTGGCTGCTCACACCGACCTCGCTGCTACAGAGCAGCCAGCGATCACAGCAGCTCCTCTGCAGAGCAGCATCCAAAAAGCAGTTAACAGGGCCCTTACTATCAGCCAGAACATCTAAGCAGCTACTGAGAGAGATGCTCTAGCATGGGTGCTGTAAACAGTAACTCTTAACTGCCTTTGCTGTTTCTGCCTTCCCTCAGCAGCACAGAAAATTCACTAATGCCTTGCGGCCCAATGGATATTTCTAGCTATACACTGCTTATCTTTGCTTCAGCTTTTTCTTTTCATTATCACATGCACAAGAACTGCAGACAGAACCCCTTTTTCTTTTTAAAAAAAGTTTTACAGGTGAATTATATGGCTGAAGGGTTGAGTTAAGAACAAGAGGCTGTTATGGGTAAACTAAATTATCAACCATTTAACCTTATTACAGGTAAAACCTTATTTCTCTTGATAGGGAAAGGTAAGCCTTCTGTTCCTTCTGTTATTGACTGTGATTATGAACATAAGGAGCGTACCTGCATCCCCTGCAGTGAGGATTATAAGCAATTATCACGATAGGTCAGTAAGAATCCCTGTGTTTTAGGTTCCCAGAAGCAGTGCCACATCCTTCAGAGGTTTTTGATCTCACAGCCACGTGCTCTGCATGGGAGAGAAATGATCCTCATGTGAGCTGACCCGTCTGCCTCCAGTGGGATGGGCATGGGTATAACCCAGAATGAATAAAGGGAGTGACAGATTTGGGGATCATTTAAAACCTTGTTTTTAACATTACTAAAGGTGTTACCCTGGCCAATTATGGCCCAGGATTTACTTATGACAAGAAAAACATTACTTATTTTCTGGAAAATATAACAACTGTTGCTACTGCTTGTACAAAATCCAGCCCTTCACAGCTGAGACCACTCACGGGACAGTAAATGCTGAAGCAGTGGTCTCTCACACCGACAAAGCCCTTATCTGCAGTAACACATGCTGTAACAGCGCTAGCGATACCAGCGTGCAATAAGCTGCGTTGCCCTGCACACCCGTGTGCTACCCTGGTTCTGAGGGAAACTCCATGTTTAAAAGAAGCCCAAACCAGAGCGCTGCTGGGAGGCTGGATGTGCTGCAGCGGGTCCCGAGCTCAGCTGCGCACAGGGGCTCAGCTCCTCAGCCGAAGCACGGCTGCCCTGGGACAAGGCCGCAGCCAGCTTTGTCACCGCGCGGGGCTGGAAGGGGCAGGGTGAAGGAGGGTGCAGCTGGCCCAGGGGTTCCCCTGCACCCCGTGGGAGAGGCCTCCGTGGCGCTGAGCTCTGCGCTGAGGAAAGCGGGCGGTGGAGGGAAGGTGGTGTTTCAATTTGCCTTTGTTTCTCACCACCCAGATATATTTTAATGGGCAATAAAATAAATTAATCTTTCCCGAGTTAAGTCAGTTTTGCCTGTGAAGGTAATCGGTGAGTGATCTCCCGGTCTTTATTTTGATCCATGAGCTTTTCCGTCTTATTGTAGAATTAGCGTAAAATTAAATCACCTGGACTGCTCAAGTTTGTTGTAGTTAGAACAGCCCTATCAGGTAATCTCCCCATCCAAAGACAGCTGATAGGGCACCCTATCACCGCACAGAGATAACTGTGTCATTACTGGACGTACTGCCAGCTGGCAGAGCCTGGCGATGTCTTTCTCCAGGCGCAAGCATGCCGCTCCACCTTCTGCAGGCTGACCGCAGCCACTGCCGCCTGGAAAGCAGCCGCCTCCCCTGCAAAAGTCATGAGTTCCTGCACGGCAAAGGAAAATCCCAGGCCCAGGTTCCCTTACAAGGCAAACTGTTTCTGTTTTGTCTTTTTATTGTGCACACACAGATACGTTTTTTAGAAACCATGGCTGCTTCGCAACATGTATTTTGAGCCTCCTTGTAAAGCCTCCCCATACAGGTATGCTTGGAGAAACAAGCGTGCACTGTTCAATGTTGATCAAATTTGCTATTTTGTTTCATGTGGTTTCCTGTGGACAGCCACTAGGAAAAAAGCCAGCTCGGGTTTCTTATTTATTTTCCTATTGGCCATTACTTTACTGTAACTCTGAAGTATTAGCATGTAATCCTTCCCCTCCCAGTCTGTTAATTTGTGACGATGCTGAGTAACCTGGCAGATACTCACAACTGACGCAGCAAACCTGTCCGCAAAGTTTACATACTGATGAAAGGCTGTATTGAAGTCAACGACACTCAATGATGTGGGCTTTGCTTAAGGTACTGAAAGAAGGTAGCCTGCAACCACATCCTAAGAATGTATTATTTTTCATAATGACAGCTGGCTTTTCATTACTTCTGCCTGAATTAAAGAACCAAAACCATCAGTGTCCAACCAAAGGTAGACTGAACGATGGGGATTCTCTCCTACGAAGAAAGGCTGAGAGAGCTGGGGATATTCAGCCTGAAGAAGAGAAGGTTCCAGGGAGACCTCCTTGCGGCCTTTCAATACTTAAAGGGGGCTTATAAAACAGATGGAGAGCAACTTTTTACTTGGGCAGACAATGGTAGGACAAGGGGGAATGGCTTTAAACTAAAAGAGGAGAGATTTAGATTTGATGTTAGGAGGAAATTCTTCACTCAGAGGGTGGTGAGGCCCTGGCCCGGGCTGCCCAGAGAAGCTGTGGGTGCCCTATCCCTGGAGGCGTTCAGGGCCAGGCTGGATGGGGCCATGGGCACCCTGATCTAGTGGGTGGCATCCCTGTCCATGGCAGGGGTTGGAACCAGGTGATCTTTAAGGTCCCTTCCAACCCAAGCCATTCTATGATTCTATTCTCTCAACATCCCTGAAGACCTCTTCTGTGAAGATGGAGCCAAAGGACAATGAAGTGATATTTCTGACAAAAAGACCAAGTTCCAAAGCGAGACCTATTCATTAAAAATAAATAATTCCCATTCCGATTTTTAAATGGTCTTTTCCTTCCTTGTGCTTATGAGCATGTTGCCCCCGCTCCTCCCCCCCCCCCATTCCTCTTGAAATAACTTGAGTAACCTAAAGGAGCCTTGAAAGTGCTTCAGACACATCTGGGTCCATTCACATTTGAAAAAAGGGGAAACCTCTCCGACTGTTCACAGCACCGCACAGCCTATGAGCAGAAAGAACCATACTACGATGCTGAAATAGTTCCTCATTATTCAGCAGCTGTTAAACAGAGGGAAAGCAGAGGAAGACATGATAGTTCAGATGTCAGTTCCAGCTGCTTTCTTAGGGGGACGGTTGATGATTGCAAGGGCAGGGAAACAGCGTAGATCTCTCTTGTTACAGAGGTAAAGAGATGCGGGATCCGGGTAGGGTGGAATTCTCCATCCACGCAAGTTTTCACCTGTGCCCATCGAAGGCAAGTTTGCTTGTGTACCTGACCCAAGCTCTTGCACAAAAACCCAGCTACGAACATAAACAAGTTAAGTCATAAAAATGGCTGAGCCCAGAGCTAGTTAGTATTTATACATGTATCCACTTGAGTCTCATTCAGTACTGAAGTGAATAATTTATGAAGGAAACTATAAATCTCAGACTAACAAAAATCACAGAGCTATCTTAAGAAATAATATTAAATTTAAAATAATTAAAGTGTAAGTAGAATGACTAATCGTTTTTCATGGGGTTGACAAATCTGAAAGTGCTTAGGAACCAATATAATTCTGTACCTCAAAATTTGGTCTCAGTTGCCTTTTCTGAACAAACGTCATCCCATACATGCTTCCACTCTCCAAGGTATCCAAGCATGTATTAAATTATTTGTGAGCAGAGATACACCTTGTTCTTTAGATCAAAATCCTTTGCATGCACATAGTTTGAAAATTTAGAAAGATAAATTGATTTATATTAAAAGCTGAAAGTTCTAAACTGTAGCCCATAACCTGCAATGTAGCTATATAGTGAAAAACAGTCTCTGATACTTCTAAAATCCATGGAGAGCTATGGGGGGGTTACAAAACATGCAGAAACTCCCCGCAGAGCCAGTGAACCCCACAGGCTGGCAGGCTAAGGAACAAAGAGAACTTTTACAACAGAAGCACACAAGAAGCAGTCTTGCATCTTAGGTGAATGAATAACATCAAAAAGCTGGAGCTCCTCTCCAATGTGAGGATCTAGGTCAAAGACTGATAAAAGGGAGGGTGGATTACAGACAGCAAGCAGTGGACCTTTATTTTTGTAAGACGGGCTACTATCTACAAGTAAGTTACAAGACAAGCAACATTAAGATTACTGAACGATGCCACAGGGACAGGCTAAATGTCATTTCAGAACATGATACATGCCAAACAACCCTGCTAGTTTTCAAAAACTAGAATTGATCATTAAAACTGCTTGCAAATAGTTTGTAAAAAGGCTCCAATCATGCAAGCACTGTCCAGCATGGTGCTTTTTCTTATACTTTCTTAGTAATTCTGCAGGAAAAAAAAAAGAGGGAAGTGAAAGCTCCATGATGAAGTAGACAGGACAGCTATATACATAGTACTGGGTACGTTCCTTATTCTAACAGAATCCATTGCTAGGCATTTGAATACAAACTGTGACTTCTTTTTGTCACCTTAGAAAGAGGAGGGAAGGGGAAGGGAGGGGAGGGAAGAGGAAGAGGGAGAAGAGAAGGCAAGTATTTTCTGAGACATTCAGAGAGTGAAGGTGGTTGTATAGACCCTGTCCAAGTAGGCAGAGCAGTAAGCCTATAATTCTGGAAAGAATGAAATACATTTAATTTAACATGAAACCTCAGGAAAACCCATTACTTCACCCAAGTACATGAAAGCTAATACAACAAGAATGGCACTTAAAGCTGTGGAAAGGAAAGCCTTTATGAGAAGGCTGGTAGAGGAGTCAAAGAAAATGTTTCCCTGGGCCAGCAAGTTCCCACGCAGCCTTGAACAGAGATTGGGAGTTGCTTCGTAGCCCTGGAGACCTATGGCCATGGTGGACTGTTACCGTACTCTACTCAGTAAAATTTTTTATTCAAGTCTATTCTAATCTATTAGTCCTGCCTTCAGTCCCTGGAACTACCATGACCCATGCAATAATTTCTGCTATTTCCTCACTCCCTATGATGCCAGAAGTAGTTAATTCCATTTTGTGTGAAAAGATGTAAAATAAGCATTTTGAAATGAGGACAAGATTACCCAGGCCTTGAAGCTGTCCAAAGGACGATTAACTAAGGAACTACTTAGGAGGACCAATATTCTCGAAGGAAACTTCTGACACATATGCCCTTAAACGTGCTACTAATCAACATAAGTAGATAATTGGCTGAAAAACAACAATAAGAGTATTAGAATGTGAACTAGCTGTGAACTACACTCATTATAATACTAAAATCATGCCCATAGGCTGGGAAACCCTGGCCCAAGGAGGGACCCTTCCCCTCTGAGGATGAGCAGAATGATTCTGTCATGTCAGCAGTATGCTAATTATGTAACCAATTAGAAGCTAGAGGATTGTACTAACATGTAAATGTAGTGATAAGAAATTGTATAAAGAGTGGTGCAGAAAATCCTTACGTGTGACAGCTTTGTGGGAAATCACCTGGTACCCAGCCGTGCGCACTTCTGAAATAAACAATATCTCCACCTAGTGTGTGATTTGGCTTATTGCACACCAGGTAATGAAGCCGAACTTTTTACCAGACCACACTATTTCTCCAACTAACTCTTTTCTTACTCATGGTAGATATCACCACCACTTCTGTGAGCTCCAATGAGAAAAATGCCATAGTGTCCCCAGGTAATATATTCCTAGTGTTTCATTATTAGAAAGCTTTTCTCCAAACCACAATGTGATTTACTGTGCTTATTGGGAAAAATGGGGTTTATTCTCTTCCTCTTTGCAACATCTTCGTATATGCCTATTCCCATCCTCCTACAAGGTTTTGCTTTTGCAATACATATGGACCTGGCACATCCTTCTCCTATTGCCCTTTTCTCATTCAACGTCATACATTTAGCTCCTAAGTCTTGTAAACCTTCAAATATAATCTCTATGGACAGTCTCTGGTTTTGTTTTGTTTTGTTTTGTTTTGTTTGTTTGTTTTATGTTTTTTCCTCATGTTGTGCTTTTATTCTATTTTATTTTATTATCCACACAACAAAAACACTAGCCTCCTAAAAGCAGTTGCATTTTCTTTATAACTCCTTGGATGTGATAAACTATATTATTTACACTCTGGAGGGAAGGGTTGCCATCCAGAGGGACCTAGACAGGCTTGAGAGGTGGGCCCATGTGAACCTCATGAAGTTCAACAAGGCCAAGTGCAAGGTCCTGCCTCAGGGTTCAGGCAATCCCAAGCACAAATACAGGCTGGGTGGAGAATGGATTGAGAGCAGCTCTGAGGAGAAGGACTTGGGGGTGTTGGTTGACGAGAAGCTCTACATGAGCCGGCAATGTGCGCTTACAGCCCAGAAAGCCAACCATGTCCTGGGCTGCATCAAAAGCAGCGTGGCCAGCAGAGCGAGGGAGGTGATTCTCCCCCTCTACTCTGATCTCGTCAGCAGATCTTTAAGGTCCCTTCCAACCCAAACCATTCTATGATTCTATGATTAATCCTATTTCTTAAGAATCATGATAACAATTGCAAACGATACACTCAGCCCATTGCTTACGGTCATAAATTATCTTGGGAGAGCTGGGTCAGATTAAGGCTCTGTATGCCAAGTATGCTGTTTCTGGCAGTGGTCAGGAGGAGATGCTGATAGCAGGAATGTAAGAACTGAGCACATACAGATGATAATTCCATTGAGTCATCCCTCCAGTACTCTCCAGTTTATGAACTCTTTCTAGGACAAAGGTTTTATCTGCATCTTTCCATTTAACAGCCACTGAACGTGTCTTATTTAATGAGTTAATTGGATTAGATTTGGAACTATTTCATGGTTTTGGCCTTTACACCATCCTCTGCCTCTGAATTCTAGAATTTAATTATGTCCTGTATGAGAAAATATTTCTTTTGCTTGTTTTAAACTTTGGTCAGATCATTTTACTCAATCTCTCCTACCTCTTTTTTAAGGTAAATATGAATAAGCTTTTCTGTTTGCTTTTTCAATGCCATTCACAACCTTAATGCTTCTGTCATGTATGCCCTCAGCTGTTTCTGTCAGAAGCTAAGGAATCAGTCTATTTAATCTATTCTTACTCAGAAACTGTGACACGTATTTCATAACTCTTGGTTTTCCCCAACTTTTCCAGTCTTGCTTTATCCCTTGGAAGATGCCAGAAGGGCATGAATTCTCTAACAGTGGCTTCATGGTGGACTTATGTAATGCAAAATTGTTTTCTGCAATGCTGATCACTTGTATTCTCCTGCCTTTCTGCAATCTCCTTTTTGTTCCATGTTTGAACACTGTTCAGTGCCATTAAGCCTTGCTAGATGACTGTAGCATTGGTGGCATGATACGAATAAATAATACAAGTATAAATAATAGGAATACGCTATTACTAATAATAATAATACAGGTTCAGAGACTCCAGCCAACCATACCCCGAGAAAACATTCTAATGGTTAAATAATTTTCTAGCTTCAGCTTCCAGTCATTGGATTTGCTCCTCTTCAGTCTGATAAAGACTCTTCTACACTAGGAGACAGAGACAATGCACTTCTGTATTTCTAATTTCAAAGTTCCTTAACTAGATAATCAAGGACAGTGCTGTCTCTCCTAGCAGTTGTGTCACACTAAGATGTGCTATAATTTTCATCATGATCCCAAATTCTCTTGTGGCTTCCCACAAATATGCCACAACCTGCAAATAAGATCTACATGTTTCTATTCCAGCTGATCTGTATTTATCATTATGTACTGCTGTGGTTATTGTATGACCTATAATCTCCACCCACAATGACTAGGAACATCTGTTGAAATGAATGATAAAGACATGGGAGGTAACAGATTCTTGTAGCATCTGATAAGAAACACAACTAATAAGGTATCAGAATGTAATAGACATTCAAGACATATTTATTCATTCAATATATATTTATTTTAGTTAATTTTATAATTTAAGATCATTATTGAATAGGCATATCTAGTTTATAAATGATCATTTTCTGAACTGGCAAGGAACTTCACTAATTTTAGCTTGCGATCTCAGGCATGTGTTCTTAGACTAAAATCCCTTCTGAAAAATGTATATTTTCCTTTAAACATTTATTTCCTAATGGCTGAGAGGAAAAGAGAACAGACAAAAAAGCAGCTACTTTGATGCAGAAGTGGCTGTCAGTCCCTCTCCCTATTCAGCCTCATAGGTCCCAGCTGTCTACCTACATGTGCCTATGTGGTCCTCTGTCTGCCTATGCATGCCCATGTGTGCACAAGCATGCCTATACGTGCCTTGACCATGTGTGTGTGTCCAGGAGTGCCTTGGGCACGTGTGCTGTGCCCGCCACGAGCACGCCGGTGTGCACAGGTGAGCGTGTGCGGCACGGCCCTGGCCCAGGGGAGGAGAGCTCTGGCCCAGCACGGCTGCTCTGCCCGTGGCCCTGAGCAGCGAGGGCCAAGCTGCTCTGCCCACCAGGACCGCCATGCAGGTAACCTCAGAGCTGGCGCCGCTGCCGGTGCAGGCCTCCCCTTGTGCTGCAGGCCCCGCTCAGCTGCCCAGGGAGGCCCCTCGCAAGCCCAGACCAGGTGCTGCCACAGGCACGTCCCCTGGCAAAGGGCCCAGCCAGGCCCAGTGTGGCTGCCACAGGCATGTCCCCCAGGGTAGGGCCCCACAGGTTGGCGGAAGCTCTCTCTGGCCCTCCTCCCAGTGTATCTGGAGGAGGAACAGCCCAGGCACTGTTTCACCCATGTGGTATACCTGTTTTCTGTGAGCCCTGCCGTGTTAGATGTGTGCCATTGTTCTGCGGCCCCCACCATGGGCAGAGCACAGGGGATGTGCCATTACACCAGCACTGCAGCCTAACAGGCCCAGGTTGCAGTGGGGGACTTTGCCTAGTTTAGAGACCTGCAAGTCTCTTTAGAGGAAACGACTGCCACAGCCTTCTCAGCACTTCCTGGTACACCATGTGGGACGTGCAGTTAAAGTGTGCAGATGTTACAGTGTCTGTCTTGTGGACCAGAGGGCAAGTGCAGCAGACTGCTTAGTGCTGTATTCCCTCATTCTGAGCATCCAGTCACAGGGCTTGTGAATGGGGTAGCATTGCTTTCTAAAGCTGTTCACAAAATAGTATAGGAAATATGAACCTATGAGAAAAAAGTTATGGTGAGCTTGCAAATTGAGAGACTCAGAGGTCACATCCAGGATAAAAGGGGTTTGGGTTATAGCATGTGGTCTAAACACACAGCACTGCCTTCATAAGCAGTGGGCATACATTAATATTGTAGGATTTTATTCATGAATAGTGCTTTCTGCCACTTATATTCAGTAAAATCTTTTACAAAACTTGTCAGGGACCTTCCAGACATGAAAAATCCTAAGCTATATATTATGGATAGTCATATTGAAAAATACATACACTAATACATATTGAATACATATTAAGTACTACATATATTTATGAGCTTTGCTTTATCATTTGAGTTTAGAGTATTCTGTACTCCCAACTGTCATATATGACAAATGCCATTCAATAGTAATAGGGAAGTATCAGTTCCATTAGCAATTTGTTTGTGAGATGCCATCCGAAACGTTTTATACAATTTGAATTAAATATTAACAGAAATGAAATATGCACAGAAATGTTCAAATTGGAGCAGCTGCAGAAAAGAGTTACTAGGATAAGCAAGGGAAATACAGAGACTATATTATGACCTGTAGCTAGAAAAGCTTTGCCTCTTGAAAGGCAAGGCAAAGCTGAGCAGGGATATGATTTTTTGTCTACAAGTGTGTAAATTGTGCAAAAAATGAGACAGGAGAAAAGTTACAGAGGGAGAAGGATAATGCTGGCGCAAGAACAATGGGATAAAATGACCAGACAACATATATAGGATGGAAATTACTGGAAAGTTTCTCATCACTCTAGCACTGAGGCTTAGGAATACTCTATTTGTCAATAGAAACACTGGGACAGGAAGCCCTCACTACATTAAAAGAGAGTTTTTACCAGTTAATAAGGGAACTGCATGACATGCTAACTGTGGTAGTAAGGAACGATTCACTGAACAATCCCATATTATGAATACAGTGTGACATTAGCATCTTCATGACACTATCATGAAACTGCTTGTAGCATAACCTGAAGCGATAACACGAAGTAAATTGCAACTGGCCATCAGTGCAGTGTGCATCCTTCAAAAGAGCATCACGTGCTCCGGAGGTAGGAAGGAGGAAGACAGAAACACAGCCCCCTGCTGTGTGATTCTGTCCTGGAGCTGGCAGAAGCCCCTGTATGTTTCCTTTGTTTCTTGCACTGATTTTTATGTGGTAGAGGAAAGGGGTTTGAAGAGGGAGAAATAGGAGCAGGGGACTGGTTGCTCTCCACAGCATTGTCCCCTGCCAAACTGCGGATTTCCTTTGTAAATCTAGCACGAGTTTTGCTGTGTAAAGCAGCATTAACTCCTGCTAGGTCATCTGTGTTACTGGACAGATGCCGTGAGGGCGTCTTCTGGCTCTCCTCTGCCAGCCACTGCCTCTGCACAGGGCAGGCTGGAGAGAAGCCACCATCCGCAGCTTGCCAACCCTCTTTTCCCAAACCCTCCCTGCAGCAGATTTGGTCTAATTCAGCCTTCTACTGTCCACAGTCCACCAGAATTTGGTGTTGATGCAGAGAGAGCTGACTTTTTTGGTCTGGTGTCACAGGTGGTCGCTCAGGCACGAGCCCTGTTCAGCCATGGCTGGGAAGATCCCGTGTGGACCAAGGAATTACTTTACCTGGCCAGCTGGAAGTACAGAAAAGCGGTAGCTTAAATCCTACTCTTTGTCATGTCAGTGCTCTAGTCTGGGTTACAACACGGCACTGAGGGTACACAAACCAGCATTCACTCCTGGTGCCATGTAACCAAGTTGCTGCTTTCAAAAACCAGGAAGAGATCACTCCTCTGCTGAAGCTGCTCTGGTTATTGCCACTCATCATTTCATACACTGGATTAACGACTAGAAAAGACCTCCAGAATGTGTGAGGTATGCATTCAAGGGTGAAGAGTTCACATAAGATACCCCACCTCTCAAGAAAGTGCCCTAACCATCAGGTTGGAGGGTGTTTGAAGGAGTGACGTAAGGGAAGTAGTGTTCCCTCTTGTTCAATCCTGCTTCATTGCATTGAAAAGGATTCAAGATGCCTTGTGGCAGGGCGTAGGAGAAAGGAAGAAATAAAAGTGAGCCTGTCTGTGAGGCATTACCATGGAGCGTAATTGCAGTCTGCTCTGATACGTGTATGTGTCTCACAATGATTTCATGTACACTTACTAAAGCACCCTCAGCGATGATTACCTGTCTACAGTTATGTTTTGAGGCTTATGAATTATGCAAGTTTTAATCCATTTAATGTGTATGTTGACTTCATATCATTCTAGTTTCTTAATCAAGTTGCCAGGCAAGATAAAGCATCTGCCTTATGAAGCGTTATTAATCGTACTCATAATCTCATCAAAAAGATATTACAATACCTAAAAAGTTTTAATTCTGAGAGTTCCAGCACATCACTCAAACAAAAGTCCCTCATGATAACACAGCTTTCCTCAGAGCATTCTTGATAGGTTTTATGAGTTGGCTGGTTGTTCTATAGGGGCAAGTGGGCATACGCATTATACATCAGCTTGTCCTCATCTGTCAACAACTGGTTGATAAGCATTTGCAATCATTTGCTACATTATTTGTAGTGATTCAGAATTAGACAATGCCTTTTTCTAAACTATAACATAATATTGCCTTTCCTTTTAAGCAAAAAACAAACAAACAACAACAACAAAAACAACAAAAAAACTGAAAAGATGATAATGAGTGATTTTAACATTACGATAAAGTGACTATTCTAAGGATTGGTGATTTTATGTCAATAAAAACACAAGCCCAAAGCCTCGTGTTGGCTATTAGCATTGATACATAGAAAAATGTGTATTGTCTTTTGTTATACAGGATCTTGAATAATTTCAGTAGCTGGATTATATGCTAACTTTTTTTTTGTTTGCTTTTACTCTTCTATTCATCCTGACCTTTTTAAATAAATGTCTTCCTTTCTAGGCTTGGTAGATAAAAAGGTACACCAGAGGCCATTCACACTACTTAGCCACTTCATGGCTCTGGCTTCTCCATGGCTTGCTGTTTTTTCTCTAGTAAGCCCACTTATTTGTGCTGCTTGATGTGTTTTCCACATGGCAATAGTCATGTTTCTCAGGGTCTTGGAGCTTAATCAGAAAATGGCACATTTTTAAGCCAGCATGTTTGAAAGTCCAAATGATAAATGTATGAAAGTAGTGACACAGGGTAAGACCCAAGATCTGTCTCCTCACCGAATCACAGAATGGTTAAGGTTGGCAGGGACCTCCTGGTCCGTCTGGTCCAAGCCCCTGCTCAAGCAGGGCCACCCAGAGCAGGTTGCCCAGGACCACGTCCAGACGGCTTTTGAATATCTCCACAGAGAGAGACTCCGTGGACTTGTTTGCAGCAGCAGCCCACCGCAGTGCCTTGGGAACCGTGTAGGAAGAAGGTGAGACGGCAGCGATGCTGCTGCAGATCACTCTCCCTGGTTCCAGCTGTGCACAGCTCAGGGACTTCCTGAGTTAAAGGCAACATCAGCTCTTATCTTCCAATACCTCTACTGCTCTTTTAGGTAATTGCATTTGGCTATAGTAAAAAGCATAGTATGCAAATGAGCCTAGTTTGACAAGCAACTGTGTTACACCCTTCAAAATTATTCTTATTTGCAATCTCAGTGTATGTGTCTTCTATAAATTTTAGAAGGTAAATCTTCACATATCTTCTGATCTCTGCTTAATTAGAATTCCAGTGGAAACATTTTGACTGAATAATCCTCATTTATAGATATTATCTGCAACTTCTCCATTTACTAGCTCTTAATCTTTTATTGAGGAGCTACATTGCTTTTTAAAGTGATGTGGTGACTAAAAGCAAGTGTGTTTAAATTAAATGCCTCATAGAGATTGAATTATACTCAGCTGAAACCCCTGTCTTGAGCACCTAAGCCTGTGTATAATCCTACTAAAATCTATTGATTAATGAGATCTATTTTCCATACTTAAACAAATATTTTTAAAGTTGCTATTGACAGTGCATTATATCACTGTTTCTGTGAACTTGCCTGGTATGTACATATGACAAATCGGCTATTGCTATCTGAATCATGTTGCATGCTCTTTGTTTAAATAGGAATTTGTGGTTACTCTGGAGCTTGCACGGCTCCGAGATGAGTTAAAGGTTCAGAACGGTTCAAAGAGCTCCTGGGCCAAAGATCCCCTTTCTAAAATGTAAAACATGCAGGACTAGCAGCTGCACTTAATATCCACTCTAGCCACAAATGGAAGAGACTAATTGGTCATCAGTGCTTTTTTCTAAATGCAGATCAAAATGTTTACTGAACGCTTTTCTGCTTGCTTAAAGAAAGTTTTATCCTTATAAATTAATAGCAGATTTATACTACTTCCAGGTTGTCTTTTGTTCTTGATGTGTTTAAAGAGTAACTTTTATTCTTTAATAGTTTAAAGAATAAGGTTTTATTGTCCTTAAATCTGTTGACTGTTACTGTTTGCTGGTGCCTTTTGTTCACCATTTTATATGCTTTTCCTCACCAATAGTTTGTATTCATTATTATCGCATCTTGAGGTTTTCTTAGTTTCACTGTCTACTTCTCTGTAAATAGGCCACTGTCAAAGTAGGTCCATAGGGCTTAGCTACCCAATAAGGCATTCTTAACTTAAACTCATTATTCCTTTTTTTTTTCCCTCCCACTTAGAGTGCGATTGAATCCAAGTTTTGCTGGCTTATATATTAGAAAGAAAATGGAGACTATCCTCAGTATTTGTCTTCTTGCATTGAGCAAAATGTACATTACTGTTAGCAACTAGCTTTGACAGCTAATAAGTTCTGTTTTATTGAGCAGTAAGTTAATGTTGTATCAGATGCTAGAACAGTTTTCACTCATGCACACTGAATTATGGTGCGATCCCTTAGGCTAGGCTCTCTGTCAGTTCACTTGCTACTTAAATGAAGATGTGATTTTGCCATAGCAACCAGTTAGACTATTATACAGAATTCTTCAGTTAGCCAACCTTTTCTTTATCAGCTGAAGGAATTTCATTTCTTCATAATTGTGGTGTCTTAATTAATCTCTGCTTAGCAATATTCGTATGATTTATGTGCAGCTCTCTGCACAATATTTGACATATGGTGTAAACTGCCCACCTCCCTTACAGCCTACACCCTTAGGCTAAGAACATAGCTGATGTGGAATCACTTTTACTAAAGCAGCTTAAAACAAGTGCAGTTTTATGAAGTGTCAAAAATGAGAGACTTCATTCAAATTCAGGAAAACAGTGTGTTTTTCAGTATCGAGGCTCAGTTTTCCATCTTTTCCAAGAAAAGCCAAAGAGCCAACTTTTCTAGATTTCTGACTGGGGGATAGGTTTTGTTTCCTCGTTTGAGAAGGCACTGGGTGCTTGCAGAGATCAGTAATACAAAGCCTCATCACAAAAAATACAGGCAGACAAATATTTTTTCCAGATTCAGTGAAGTAATTTAGTAAACTCAACTGTATATTGTACAGCTCCAGAAGAGACACTGATTAAAGTGGTATTTGACTGTTTTTCACTTTCCAATAAAATTGTATCAGGTTACTAGTCAAAACAAGATACACACGCATGCACATGATATTTATAAAACATTTTCACCAGTTCTGAACTGTTAGCCTCAGTTTTGAAATTCAATCTGTGATCACTCTGTTTTGACATCACTGACAGACATCCTAGAAATAGTTTTTTTTTTCTGATGATACTTAAATTAGATGGAAATGCATTTCTTGTTCTTTTCAAGGCCTGTAGAAATTCTTACTCTAAAGTGCTGGGGACTGTCAGAAATATGCTAGCGTTTCTCCTTCAGGAACATAAAGAGTTGCACGTCTCAGCTCAGCACAGCACACAAGCTAAGAGCCGTGCACAGGAATGCAAACTGGCCTGGGTTCTGACCAGAGCCCCACCATGTAAGCCGAGGGTCGGTTCAGAGATTTAGTAAGCCTGCAGGGGGGTTACACAACCCTAAGAAGGAATAATTTGTTCTAGTTCATATTGAAAAGATGTGCAATTATATAAACACTTTCCTGGGCACAAGTAGTTAGACACATAGACAAGTAGTCTATGGTTACATACTACTGTTACTACCAATACATATTTTAAAGGATTTTATATAACCTTAAAAACAGCACTGAGTGTTTTGTGCAGATATTTTTAGACTTACTGAAGAGAAGAGGCTGGGCAGCATCTCTGTTCACAATGGAAGAAGGAAAAGAATTTTTTAATGGGAAAATGCTGGCTTTAGTGCTAAAGGTGTATTTATTGAAGAGAAATGGGGTGGGGGGGACAAAAGTCATATTCAAGGTCTGTGGAAAAGTACACGTGAATACTTTGCCTCTAAACCTTTGAGCCAAACTATGAGGTGTTCGCTCTGGACTCAGGGCTGAGGGGCTTCCTCTGCCTCATACTCTGTGAGGCATGGGAAAGACACAAGGCCCCTCTGACAGCACGATCCTCCTCCTCCTTGCTTCTGCTTATCATTTCACAAAAATGGTCACATTTTCTTAAAGATTGTGGGGAGGTCTCTCAGAACAGCACCAGCAGAGCCCATGCATGCAAAGGTGTAGTTGTGCTTCCAGATGAAAGGGTGGATATTTGAAAGGAAACAGAGAAAAAGAGGTCCACACACTTTGTTCTTGTACAAGGGGATCCGTGGTCTCTTGGGGCACTGGAACAAGCACCGCCTCTCCTCCTACACACTCAGGATCCAGGAACTGAGGAGCCCTCTGATTTGCTTTGCTTCCTTCTGCATCGCTGACAGCTCCACCGAGCTGCTCTGACAAACCTCTGCATCGTTTGGCACAGCTCTGTGACACACGTTAAGCACAGCCACCTCCACACATGGCATTCCCAGCGTCTCTAGCCAGCTCTGGGAACCAAAGCTGGTGTTTGGCTGGAAAATACTTTCTGTTGGAGTTTCTGACATTCCAGATTTTTAAGGCTTGCTGCACTCTATGTGCTTGAACAGTGTGAGATACTGCGGGGCAACCTTAGTGCTACATTCATTGAGGCTTTTGTTAATGCAGAGAGCTAACCTCGGGTGTTAGAAACTCTGAAGGAGAAAGGTCTGCTCTGCATGGTCCACAGTGTAAAACTGATGTATATGCAATACTTTCTGCATCGTGCTGGCCTTTTTTTGGATGACAGCTACTTTTCTCATACTGAGTATCAAGGAGTGGGGGCTGTGTTCCCCTCAGGGTGTTGGGGTGTAATCACTTGGCCACTGCAGAAGCAGGAGTAGTAGTTCAGAGTCTTTTTATCCACCAGCTGATGGAGATCACTGCTCTGCTGGAGATTGCTGCCACGCACCTGAGCCATACCTGGGATCGTATCACATAGCTCATCCATGGGCTAGGCATGGCTATGCTAGCAACATTAACTGCTCCAGTTACACCTGCACAAGTATATTTGCTATGAATTTTTTTCAGTTGATCCATTTTGTTTTCTGACCTTACGCATTTTCCCTTATCTTTGTGTGGGTTTATCCTAGAGGATGGACAAATGCTTTGGAGAAAGCTATAGAAGCCTAATTCACTACTGTCTGCTATGTCTCAGGTTGCTTTCAAGTGAATGGGAAAAGGAGAGTCTCATTCATTGCTATTATTTGTTAATTTTTCCTGCTCAGATGCAGAAGGGTAACTGGACATCTACTACCTCTGTTCAGAAGCCATGAATTCCAGAAAATTACTCTCAGAAACACGGAGAACATTTCCTGCTGCTAAAGCACAGTGCCAGCAGCCATCGCGGATTCTCATTGTGGACGTCACATCAGCTTCCTGGGACAACACTTGTTCTGTACTCTCTGAAGCTCTGGAAAACACACTCTGCTTGGCATGCAGTTTGACAGGTCCCTGCCGTGTTCCCCTGCTGAGCCTCTACGTGGTGCAGAACCAGCAGGAGTGTTTGCTGCCCTTTGTGGTAGGTGTGAAATTATGTCTCTTGGGATCTAACAAAGATGAATGCAATATGTTGTTGCAGTTCAGTAAAGAAAGTTATGATTCACTACAAATTTATGTCTAAAAAATAAATCATTCTCAAAGAACAAAGCTTGGTAGACATCATAGAAGAGGTGAGTTTTATGAAAGAATTATGTTTAAAAGGAGGAGTCTCATGTTTTTGATCTGTGAAGTTGCTCATGTGCATAAATTAGGTTTTGTGCTGTTCCCTTCTATACCATCTGTTGCACCTCTCCCACATGCTACTTCCTGCACTGTCTGTGCTGCTTCGCTGTCAAACTTACCAGTCACAACTCTACAGCTGTAATAATTTGGATGGTGAAATGGTCTGTGTACTGGTTGATTACACAAATATTACCACTCTGGGAGGGGTTCCAGGCCTTTAAGGGGAAAGGATCAGAATTCAAAATATTTTTGTCAAATTTGAGAAATATCCTGAATTATATAGATCTAAGGCAATAACAACAAGTACTTCATTCACCTAGGGATATGCAGCAGAATAAATATAGATGGAGAACTAAATATAGATGGACAAGCTGGAAAGTTGGGCAGTGAGGAACCTCATGAAGTTCTACAAACGCAAGTGCAGGGTCCTGCACCTAGGGAGGAATAACCCCATGCACCAGTACTGGTTGGGAGCTGGCCTGCTGGAAAGCAGCCCTGTGAAGGACCTGGGAGTCCTGGTGGACAGCAGGTTAACCACGAGCCAGCAGTGTGCCCTTGTGGCCAAGAAGGCCAACGGTATCCTGGGGTGTGTTAGAAGGAGTGTTGCCAGCAGGGCGAGGGAGGTGATCCTCCCCCTCTGCTCAGCCCTGGTGAGGCCTCACCTGGAGTATTGTGTCCAGTTCTGGTCTCCCCAGTACAAGAGGGACATGGAGCTCCTGGAGCGGGTCCAGCGGAGGGCTACCAAGATGAGTAGGGGATTGGAGCATCTCTCATACGAGGAGAGGCTGAGAGAGCTGGGCCTGTTTAGCTTGGAGAAGAGAAGGCTGAGAGGGGATCTTATCAATGCGTATAAATATCTGAAGGGAGCGTGTCAAGAGGATAGGGCCGGACTCTTTTCAGTGGTGCCCAGAGACAGGACAAGAGGCAACGGGCACAAACTGAAACACAGGAAGTTCCGGCTGAAAATGAGAAAACACTTCTTTACTGTGAGGGTGACAGTGCACTGGAACAGGCTGCCCAGAGAGGCTGTGGAGTCTCCTTCTCTGGAGATATTCAAAACCCGCCTGGATGCGATCCTGTGCAACGTGCTCTGGGTGACCCTGCTTGGCAGGGGGGTTGGACTAGGTGATCTCCAAAGGTCCCTTCCAACCTCAACCATTCTGTGATTCTGTGATTCTAAGAATTACTACCAGCTCTACAATAAAAGTTTAGGATTACAAAGCATCATAAAGTTCTTGGGAATCCATGAAGTCATACTACTACAAACAGCCATACTGAACACTCTCATTTATGTAATGTTGTATGAACACACAGTATTGACTCTTCCACTTTATTCAGCAATGGTAAAAACATTCTGAAATATTTTGTCAATTTTTCACATCTCAAGAGAGGTACAGGCCAACTGGGAAAAAAATCAAAGGCCAACACTAACAATAAATTTAGAAAATGCAATCTGCAAGAAGACTAGTAAATGGCATTGTTCATTTTGTAGAATGGGTTATAGAGAATATGACAAGGATAACTAAGATGATACCAGATGAACATTTACTGGGGAGATTGGGAAATCACTCTGATTAGGGGCTTTAAGAACAGACACTTCTTAGGATGAATTTAGATATCATAGAATCATAGAATGGCCTGGGTTGAAAAGGACCTTAAAGATCATCTAGTTTCAACCCCCCTGCTCTGGGCAGGGTTGCCAACTACTAGAGCAGGCTGCCCAGCGCCACATCCAGCCTGGCCTTGAATGCCTCCAGGGATGGGGCCTCCAGAACCTCTCTGGGCAACCTGTTCCAGTGCCTCACCACCCTCTGAGTGAAAAACTTCCTCCTAATATCCAACCTAAATCTCCCCTGTCTTAGTTTGAAACCATTCCCCCTTGTCCTATCACTATCAACGTGTGTAAACAGGCGTTCCCCCTCCTGTTTATACGCTCCCTTCAAGTACTGGAAGGCCGCAATGGGGTCTCCCCGGAGCCTTCTCTTCTCCAAGCTAAACAAGCCCAGTTCCCTCAACCTTTCTTCATAGGAGAGGTGTTCCAGCCCTCTGATTATCTTCGTGGTCCTCCTCTGGACCCGTTCCAAGAGCTCCACATCCTTCTTGTGCTGGGGGCCCCAGGCCTGCACGCAGTATTCCAGGTGGGGTCTCACAAGAGCAGAGTAGAGGGGGACAATCACTTCCCTCTCCCTGNAGTCCTTCTCCGCAGGGCTGCTCTCGAGTTCTTCTTCTCCCAGTCTGTATAAGTACCTGGGATTGCCCCAGCCCAAGTGCATCACCTTGCACTTGGCCTTGTTGAACCTCATTAGGTTCTCTTGGGCCCACTTCTCCAGCCTGTCCAGGTCCCTCTGGATGGCATCCCTTCCCTCTATTGTATCAACTGCACTGCTCAGCTTGGTGTCAGATATAATCCATCCCATCATGGAAATGTGGAATGGACTAGGCAGCCTGTTTCACAACTTGTTCCAGGCCTGTTTTCTGTGATTTTGCATTATGTCCAAGTTAATTTGTAAGTGTTTAGGGTCAAACACCTTTTCTATTCACCAGGAATGTCCTGACACTGTTCCAACCTGTGCTGGCTGACAACAACCTCAGATCTCATTTGGTAATCACGGCTCACCAGAGCACAACTGACACAATCCCCCCACTTGCCCTCATATGAATCATGAGTCTTCTGCCTCCTCAGAACAACTCCTCATTCTGATAATTATATTTTTTTAAAGACAGAGGAACTCTGCCTATTATATTATATAGGCTATTATATATTTCACTAAAATAGCCATACACCATTAAAGTACTTTCTCCAGAAAGATATGCAGTTTTGATCTGAAGATATTACAAGATGGAGAATAAGCTACTTCTGTTGATAATTTCTTTCACTAGTTAATCATTGTCATTGTGAAACTTGCCCCTGGTTTCTAATTTGCATTTATTGGCTTTAGCTTCCAGGGATTTGTTCATATATTTCCTCTCTTGGCTAGATTGAAGAACTTGCTTATATCTTATTCTTTCTTCCTCTAGATATAATCACATCCCCTAGTAATCTTCTAGCTGGTAAATGAAGGTGAACAAAATATGTCTAACTGTAAGGCATTTTTACAGTCCCTTGCTAATTTCCAAGCCCGCCTCTGTATTCACTCTTCTGTCTTTTTCAAAGTTGATTCAAAATATGGTTGCTGAGATTGGATGCTACATTCCAATACCGGACTCAGCAATGCTGTATAAAGAGCTAAAAAGTACACCCTCCTCCTGTTTGCTTGATTGGTAGTCACATCAACTCTTTTGCCACAACGTCATGTTTCCCTGGGACTTGTCCAAGCCAGCAAAGTTTGCACTCAAGTGCAGGCAGTTCTCACCCGAAGGCTTGAGCCAGGACCGCATGCCCTGTTGTGAGGCACAGCACTCCAGTGGGAGCACCTGCTCCCCTTCTCCAGCTTTGCCTGGGTGTTCTGCCTGCTGAACCATCTCTATTTAAACATCTGCTGATGTATGGAAGGCTGTTTTTCAGAACTGTTCTTTCTATTAGGGACAGTGAAGTACAGCAGGATGGCTATCTTCGATGGACCTAATTTTGTTAATAATGATATCTGGTCCTCTGCAGCTTCTAGACATCTGTTCCATTTCACCCTTCTCCAGAAATACTAGGGCTCCTTCACTTTTTCTGTACTCCTCAATTTGCCCCTTTGTGTCAACAATGCATGCTGTTTATCTCATTAATTTTCTGATCTAGCTAGAGAACAGCTTGATAGTTCTCAGTGAGAAACCAAGATAGAGCTATACTTAAGGTTGCCTATTAGACAAATCATATGAGGTCAGGAAACCCCCAGAGCTGAAAACTGAGGTTGGGAGAGTACATGACGAAGTGTCATATATGGTTGCCCTTTTTTTAATCTTCCCTGGGCATGTGTTTAGGGTCTGTGTTCCTACTGATCTCCCCTAGTGGCCTAACTCTAAGAAGTCCAAAGAGCTTCCCTGGAAAGGGAGAGGTGGTGCCAAAGGAAGAGAAACCAGGAGTAAAGTAAATAACCAAGGAGGACAACAGATGGTGACACAAGGGGAAATGAACTTTAAGTGGTCAGAAACTTTAAATGTGCAATTGGGCAAGGACTCAGAGCACCTCCAGCTGATGGGCACTGTTCCTACTGTTTTTCCCTGGGGATGGGCAGCAGGCCATCCACCATAACTCCCAGAGCCTCACTGACAAAACACGCTGAAAAAGAAACAAAGGAGAAAGACATCAACTACAAGGACTGGCAAATTAAGAAAGTGAAGTGGGTGAGGGTACGACGTGTGGAAGGAGCTAGGGGGGACAGTGAGCACAGTGCATACCCTGGCTTACAGCCAGCTTTGGTCTCTGGTTTTGGTACTTTTTCTCTGGAAGCAGCGTAGTGTTGCAGATTAAAATGTTTTGCTGCACAGTGTGAAGTTATGAAGTCTTGGAGCTGTGTAATGAAGGGGCAGGGTCACAAGTCAAGACGCACATCAGGGCCTCTGGCACCGGGCTGGGTGTCAGTTGGCTGGAAGAAGAGTGAAGTTAGAAACAGTTAACTATCCCAATTTGTGCTTAGAAGCTTAACTTATGTCCCAAGCACGTTCCAGAGTTGAAACTGCAGCTTGCATAGACCTGCCTAAGTTAACATTTAAAGTAGCTGTGCGCGTGCAAGAGAAAATGCAACTCTGCTGGTGCCAGTTCCAAGGGACCCAGGTAGTTAACTGGGCTTTTGACTGCCCTGCAGCACATGCTGAGCCCTATTCTGCCACTCAGGAGCAATACTTGACCTGAGACAGCTGGTTTACATCTCTGTGAGCTGCAGCTGCCTCTCAGGATTGTAGGGCAGACATCTGAACTGCAGGGAGTTTTGCTATAACACTCTGAAGAGCATCGTGGCTCCTTCTGCTCTGTGCATGTACCCAAGGTCACCAGCCTCACAGCAGAACTGAGATAATGGGCCAGACATTTCTCGCACTGTAGAGTACAGCCAGTATAAAGTGTGGCAACTTTCCTTAAAACTGCTCATCACCATTCTGAGGAGAGGTTTGGGTTTCCCAGCTTCCTGCCTCACCTAGTTTGCAGAGCCATCTGAGCTGCCTGTGACAAGCCTCAGCCTACCTGGCTCATAACTCAGTCACCCGAATACTGTTCAATGAGTCAGAGTGCCCAGCCTCTGAAGCAAATGAGGTATATGTTCAGCTGTTGCCTCTTCTGTGAGGACGGTGACTTCTGGCAGTCGTGTCTTATATTACTTGAAACAGATTTGCCATAGTTCATTGATAGTCTTCCCTGTGGCCACAATTTGACAGATTGCTCGCTGGGTATGTGCCAACCTGTTTGAGTTCTTGTTGAAGCCCAGGAGAGCTGACACGTGTAAATGCTAGCTATGTTCCACACACCTTTGGATCCTGGGTGCTCCTTTGCTTGTCATGACATGACAAGTCATGTCTATGCTAAAGCAAGGTCATGGCTAGGTAACAGATACCAGGTAGCTTTAACTAATATGGCATGGAGAAAAAGAGTATGAGGGGCCTACCAGGATCCTGGCCAGCCTGGTTCATTTTCAGGCTGCCTTCTATGGATTTAGGTGACCAGTATAAAATGATACCAGGTTTAAGGAAGTGCTGAGCAATATATGTGATATAAGGGGTTTGGCAGCCCTGGACTGTAGGTAATCTAAATCATGACAGCAGGTAGTGAGGCCCAATATCCTCCAGTGCATGAGATCAACACAAAGAAGCATAGTGGAGCACATTGGGTTAATAAACTGTGCATTTATAATGTTCATCTTGCCTTAACGAGTCAGACCAGCTGTCCTTGGGGCAGCCATTGTACCGTGGTAGCTGTCGCGTGAAGGAATAAAACATTTACAAATGACAGCTATGGAATAAATTTCCTTCTCTAACACTTGCTCTGGTAGTTCATTTTTGAAGCAGGAGGGTCCACAGACCTTCCATTAGCATTTGTTCTTTTGAGAATCGTGACTGTGGTGCATGTTCTCAAAGAGCATTGTAAGAGCATAAGAAATGCCTTACTGGGTCAGACCAACAGCCCCCCAGCTCCGTCTCAAAAGGAGAGGCTATTTTGGGGGAGTACCCCAGCCCAAGCACTTTCTGCCGTTCTTTCTCCTCACACTCCCCCAGTTCCACAGCTGCTGTATTAAGAATGATAAAGGATATGTTTGCGGCTATACTCCTTGGTATCTGCTTACGGACCTGTTACCCGTGAGTTTGTGGAACCCCTTTTCGAACCTGTTGATACAGTCTGACTCCAAGCCCTCCTGCGTGCAGGTGCCAGAGGTCCACAGCCCGATGAGTGAAGGAGTATGGATATGGCCAGGCGTAATCACACTGCCTATGAGTTCCTGTGCTCACATCAGTCATGTTTATGTCTCAAGTTCTGCCTCTGTATTACGCGGGGTCAGAGGAGAGGGGTGTGCAGAACTGGCATATTTTGGCTAGCAGCAGGCAACAGGTAGACAACTGAAAACTTGGGGAGTATTCATGTGTGTTGCTACTAGCGTAACAATCAGCTGTTTTCGATTCATATCACTGTTCATGGCTTTATGACTAGTATAAAGCTCCCGAGCCCAGTTTTATCTCACTGCTGTGAATTCAAAGAACTCGTTCCACATTATGGAAAAGTATTTCGTATTATGTTTGACATTCCCAGTGTTTCAATTTCATTGAATACTGTTTTGCAGCAACTGAAGGAAAGCTTTGCACGAGTTCAAGCCTGCATTTCAGAGCTCCGTTCACTACCAAGAGAAGGCTGTTTCCCACCGGGGGGAAATGGAGTGGTACAGGCTGTGCAAGATGGATTGCAGCAGTTCAAACAATACAGCAGACACACAGCAGCAGGAGGCTCAACAAATAGTTCTGTTGAGGTAAAAAAACATTGGGAAGATGGTAGGAGCCATCCATCAGGTTTGCCACTTGTTCACACATTAAGATGATAGTCTGTGTGGTGTCTAAGGACCACGGGAGGGAAAGAGTAATTAAGAAAGTAAGCCCACCAAAATACCCATGTTGCAATCTCTGAATGCTCACGGAAAAGAGATAGATTCAGGTTTGAGATACTTATGGAGAGTGACTTACTTTACAGTATAGAAAAATGAATTTAATTTCCAAGCATTTAAGGCTGGAACAAGGACAGTTCCATGGAGTTCCGTCCCTGTGGAGGAGACTGCTCCAGCGTGGAGCCGCACCGGGCTGCCCGCCGCACTGCCAGGGCTGGGACACGCCAACCCGCTGCTGCCCTGCTGCCTGCTGCTGCGCTGGGGAGAGGCAGGCAGGAGAGGACAGGGCTACGAACAGAGGCTGGTGACGCAGTATGCTCACATGTGAACTGCTAGCAGAAAGGCCAGGTGCTTAAGGAGATGTTATGGTTATGTCAGAAGGACAGTTTCTTTAGTGTGAGACCGTGATGGCCAGTATTTGTAGCACAAGAGCACCACTGTCAACTTGCTTGTGCAAATCAGATGTAGTCTTCAGGCAATGTGCCTTTTCCTAACAGTAAAACCACAAAGAGGCAAGAATATTGCTAGCTGGCTAGTAGGCACAGGAGGCAGACTTTGTTACAACCCATAATCATTTAAAACCCAAATATTTGATAAAAAATATTTAAAATGCTTACTCTTTGGAGTAATCCTGACTTCAGAGGGACAAAAACAGCAGCACCACTGAGGCCAAGTCTCAGCAGCAGCTATGGAACAAGGAACATGGACAGTATGCAATAGGATGAAAAGCACTTTTCAAGTCCCCAGCAGACCATTTTTTTTGTCAGATTGGGAAGTATAATGGCATTAAGGGATTATATTGAGTAACTGTAGTAAAAGGAAGAGAAGTCACAGTAGCTATCAGCTTTTGTATGTGGTAACATATTTCTCCTGGTCTCTGAACGGCATGTGCTAATGTCAGTCAGGCTGTGAAAAGAGTAAATGGGAGGTGATAGGCTACAGATGAAATACATCCATGGTTTTGATTAAATAAAGGTGCATTCGGTGTAGCAAATACTCTGCCTATAGCTCCGCAGAAGATAATGGTCTCTTGTAGACAGGTCAGCTCCCCCCACTTCAAGAACAGGGACTGCCCTGTTAGCCATTTTCAGTAATTCCTAAAAGGAAACTCTCAATACCTCAGAGCCAAGCACCAGAGATACATTTGGATGGAGAAGATATACTTTGCTATGGAAACACCTTTAGGATAGACTATATACACACACACACACACATATATATTAATAATTCCCATTCAGCCTTCAAGTGAGACAGCCAGATTTAATCTACTTGAACTATAACTGATGCAGTAGTGGGAAGTGGTGCTTTCCTTCAGAAGGACTCAGGCAGAAGCCCTCCTATATACATATATCGACTCACTGCCCTTAAGTGCAAAGTGTATTCTATAAGATGGCAGCGGGTTGTCCCACCTTCTTCCAGCAGCAGCACAAAAGCTGTTGGTGTTCCTACCTTTGAATCCACTGTATTGGCTTACAAAAAAAGCTAAGGCTCAAAAAACTTATGCTTTTAAGTTGCTTTTGAATAGATTATATATTTCCTTCCTCCACTGTGGCACCTGTGCTATTCAAACAGGCAGTAGCCCAGCATCATTGCTGCAACAGAAGATTAGGGTCAGAGGCAGCTCTTGCAGTCTGTGATTTGTGTTTCAGATCATAATTTTGACAAGCCAATCAGGCAAAGAAATGGTAAAGCAGCTGGAAAAGAAGTTAAAGGATGTAGACCTTCTGAGTCTGCGAAGAATACAAGTCATTGAGGTTTTGAAGAGAGACTTTTTGGAGCCTGAGGATGTGGAACAGTGCATGCCAGCCGAAGAGCCCAGCAGCAATGGTGAGTATAACACAGACAGGGGACTTGGAAATATCATTGCTTTGGACAGCAGGACAACCACTACTTGCTTTTGTCCAATATCTACCGTTTTCCATTATACCATTTAGTTTCACTCACTTAAGTGGGAACTACTGAGACTGCAGAACAGCAAGAAGCTTGTACCACAGCACTTCTCTGGGGGCTTTATCACATTTGGGCAGACTTAGCAGATAGATTTCATGCACTGTTGCATCTCTTGACATTACCAAAAATTGACTTCATATGCAGTACAGGTTTATTGAGGAATTAAAGATAATAACCCCCCCC
>VXAA01006009.1:29917-55484 GCA_013399115.1 Anseranas semipalmata
ACCTCGAGTTTGTGGGGATAACACACACTCAGACAGTCATACTGCTGAACATTAACCTTTCGTTTTTGCCCCCCGGACTACATATTCCACTGTGCTAGGAAGAGTTACTCTTCCAGACCAAGCCATGTACTTATCCTGTGGATTAGCTGTTTTTGTTGCTGTTACTGTTCTTGCTTAGGTGCTGCTTCTTTTTTCTATGCTTAGGTCAGCTTTTCCTGAGCTCTTAATGTTATACTTCCTCAGTAACCAGCAAAAGTGCCTATCACTAAGTTCCTTATATCCCTGCAAACTGTTTTCAATCCAGGTCTCCATTTTAAAAGCCTTTGCTGCTGTCTCACACTCAAACTCCCCACCAAGACACATGTGGTACCAAGCCTTGGTTCACACAACAAGTTCTCACAAGTTGATAACAAGCTTAATAAACATGAGTCCTGATGCCTTGCAAAGTTAGGAATAAGGCCTGTTACTAGCAATGGCAGTATTTTTTTTACAGAGTGACAGGCAACATGGGATGTTCTTGCCTTACCTGCCTCTAGCTCCTCCGCTCCTCCTCTTTTTTTTTTTTTTCCTGGTTGCAGTAGCAAATTTCTGGTTACTTGGCAGAGTAGGTGCTGAGACTGTTTCAGGCTGATCACAGGTTTCTTTTGGTCCTGCCCACTGCACACGCAACCACGTGCTTCATTAGTGAAAGTGTGTACACCGCAGACCCTGAATGCTGTTTTTCCTGGCCCTATCTCTAAAGAACTCCTGCCCTAATCTGAGAGTTTTCAGCAGTGAGAGTTTAAGCTATAGTACTGAGAAATTAAAAAACAGAAATTCCTACTAGCTCCTGTTTTGAGTCTTTTTGTTTCATAGCAAATGGTGCTGAGCTGTCTCTACATAAAGCAACCAGGTGGTGACCAGAGGGCCTGTACCACAGCAGTTTAGTGGCAGCAGCCTGTACAACACAATGCTGCTATAACTGCAGTTTTTGTTTCTGGATTTCATTTTAGCTAACTTTCAAATCTGCTCAGTTATTTCAGGTCTTTTTCGAGGCTGATAAAGTGACTGCTAAATAGCAGGAGCTTGCACTGGTTTTCCCTTCTCTGCAGCGCTGCACATACTGGGTGCGTTTTGCCACAGGTGATGGTTGCTCTCCCTTGCCACCTTGCCTCCCAGTAAGTTGCTGGCTAGACCTAATCCAACACTGAGCTGTATAATCAAGCACTGAGAGGTATAGCAACACTTTTACTACCTGCTGAAAGCTCCCTGCCCGGAAGGGACTGTCTCCCTCAGTAAGGCATAGCTGGTTATTCTGGACTCTGCCTGTTTGAAAATGGAGGCCTCAGGGAGAGTGCTCCTTCCTGCTGCCTGGAGGAGAAGGCTGCTTTTCTTCCTGTGCAGCACCGCTACTGCTGGGTCGTAAGAAGGAGGATCAAGGTTCTGTTGCTCTGACATGATGTTAGAATTATTTCAGTATGTCTGAGCACCAAGAGCACCACAACTTGAAGCTACAAAATGATTCTGGAAGGAGCTGTTACCTACAGCTCTGAGGCTGAGGCGTTCTTTACAAACATTGATCTAGTCCATATAGGCAGAGGTGGCTGCAAATGCTGACTTCTCGGATGAGGATTATTGTCAGGACTTTGCATTGTGCTGGTGCTGCACAGAACCCTGCAGGGAGGCCTTGGAAAGCTAGACACTACAAAACAGGAGATGCTGTGTGCCTCTTGGTCACAAGACTGCTTTACAGTATGCAAAACCCCCCTCTATTGCTTTTAAAAGTGAAGTTGTGTGGCCCTGTTGCCCAATAAATGTAGTGGAAAAAAAATGGAGATACAGTACATTGAAATTTCAGACTATGAAATTCTAATTTTCTGAGTCTTCTACTCATAAGAATACTCAGGTGATGCATTTGCTCTGTAAGAGGAGCACCAGGGAATGGATACTCCAAATAATTTGAAAAAGGACCCCAACTAGTTTATGAAGAAGATATTTTTAATGTGTTGGAGATCCTTTCCTCTGTTTCTGAAAAAAGAAATCATTGTATTAGAAAAACCTACAGTAAGGAACATTGGAGTTGCAAGATCTAGCATTCAGAAAGTGCAAGAATTAGTGCTCATCCCCCCTATAAACTAAACATCATGATGCAGCACTTAATTATGAGATGTTTGCCCATTCAGTGAATGTGTCTTCCCACCATGGATATTTTTTCCTTATTTTTTCCTTATTTTTTCCTTTTTTTCCTTTTTTTTTTTTTTTTTTTTTTGTGGCTGTTTGAACCCATTTAGATTTTTAATATCCCAAGCATTGCTTGACAATGCATTCTGCATTTATATTTATCCTGCACCAAAAAATCATCTCTTTTTAAATCGTCTGTCTGGTAATTTCATTTTGCGCCCTCTCCATCTCAGATTATTAGAAGTGAATGAAGTTTTCCAATTTATTTTTCTGTTATTAATTATTTTATATAGCTCTACCACAGAGCTCAAAGATCCTGAAATTTCATGAATCTGATTAGCCTGAAAAAAAGTTTAGCCTATTTCTAATGGCTTTTGTAAATTGCACTCAAAATCTTTAGGGCTTTAATGTTAGATTGCTGGAGTTTGAGCTCTTTTCTTGGTTGGCCCTATCATTCTCTTTTTGAGGTCTGAATAGTTAATGGCCTCCATGTGTATTAATGAGGGTGGAAATACTTTCTGACTGGGTTTCACGAAAAGTGAAAGCACCATTGTAGGCTTCTGTCATGTTCTGCCTTTCCAGCTGCTGAACCTCATGTCTGCCTTGTAAGGATCAGCTAGCTGTGTCCTTCTGGCCAAACTTCCTGAAAGTTCTTTCATCTCACAGTCCCAAAATTTCAAAAGGGATGGTTTAAATTTGGTCCCCAAGTCAATAAGCAGTCCTGTCCAACATACCTTGTGACCACACCACACATTAATTCTTTATCCAAACATTCCGGATATTACCTTCAAAACAGCCTTCTTGTCAGGCAGGAGGGTTGGTAGGAGTTAGATATGACTGGCTCCTCTCCCCTTTCTCTTGTATGGATATTTCTTGGGTACAAAGGGGCTGAGTGCCTCAGTACCTGACTTCTGATATTCACTCCAGTAACCCTTACATGTTCGTCCTAAAATCCCAGTCAAAGTCCTGCATTCTGCTTCTCTAGAACCTTCTGTTAAATCATACTTAAGATCAAGGTTTTGTTTCTCTCCTGATTTAGCACCCATGACTCCTGATTTCAAAAAGGAGAACAGGAACGTGTTGTTTTCCTAGCTTCACCGGGATTTCTGAAATGCATCCACCATCTGTCTGTAATGACAGACCTGGACCTTGGTAAAATAGACCAGAATGGTGTTTCACCTTTCTTTTCCAGTTAACTTGGATTCATTAATCTTTTCTTTTCAACAGATTGCATGTCATATTTCCTCAGGGAGATAACTTTCTTGGTCATTACACAACTGGAGTAAAGGATTTTTTGTTTTGCCTTTTAAATACTGACAGACTTCAGGAATAAGACCTAATTTTGTTCCCTTCATAACAAAAAAGGTACAGTTTTATTAGGTTTCTGAATCAAGCCCACAGTTTTTGGAGGATCAAGAACCTTGAGAAAGACATCTATTTTTAAGGTAAAGAAATAAGGTGGAGAAGCCTGTTATAGACCAGCAACAACCACCCATTAGCACAGGCGTCAAGTTTGGAAGCAACAGAAATTTGGACTGACTCTAACAGTGAAGAGCAGTAGATCTTGATTATTGCTATAAAATGATTTGTTTCTCATTATAAAGGATCCAAGTTTTGTTACTCGTAGACTTCTTTAAAGGAAGTAACAAGTGCTCAGTTATAGCATTAGTGCAGTCAGGCAGTTCTTTCACATGCAGCAGTAGTACTGAGTCTTATTCTCTCCAAACCAGAAAAACAAGCAAATAATTTCTTTCAGTATGTGTGGTTACACTATGTAAGGTGACATGAAAATGAAATTTTAAGCACAGTTTGCAAAAATGTTTACTATATGTCAGATAGTGGTGAATACCATACGCGTATTTTAACCAAGTTGTATTCATTCAGTGACCTTCAAAATGACACAGACTAAATATATGAGGCAAAGGGGAAAAAAAAGAAGAAACTTGCTGGAAATCCTGCCTGGTGGATGTGGGATTTCCAAGAATGGCTGATGTTCAAACATAGAATGATTGAATATGAAACAGAGTTTTGCCCTTAATATATTTTAAAAGCACAGCATCCTTCTCTTACAGAAGATTTTGAAAAACATCACAAAAACTTGCTTTCAAAAATGGAAGAACTATCATAACAACTTACTGCACAAACTGAGAACATTTACTAGACAATCTGCTTCACTAAGGAAGTTTGCAACAGCTAACAAAATTGTTTCAGCAAATACAGCAAGAGATGTTATATTGCTTAAGAACTACCATCGCCATGTGATAGGGAAAAACAATCCCATGCTGTATGGCACTTATAAGACAGTTGTTATTTTAAGACTTTAATAACAAACCCGAGATTATCGGATATATGTATGTATATATAAAAGTCCTACAGAAGGAACACAGTTAAAGTGAGAATTAAGGAGCTATGAACTATGTTTAAAAAGCAATTAGACGATCACTGAAATAAATGCAAGTTTGATTATTTTTTTCCTTTTTAGATAAAAGGATGTTTGGAAGCTCTGAGACTCGGTTAACAATTATGGCTCAGTATTTAGGGAATACTGGAATGAAGAAGTTGCTAAAATTTCCAGGAACAACTATAGTCATGATTTCATGTACAGTATAAGCCATTGTTATTGAAAGAAACAGTACTAAATCCCTCCCCTCTGTTCCATTCTTCCATCAAAACTGTTCCTTCTCTGTTGCTAGAGAAAGCACTTTAGTTGGTGATTGATATCAGGAAACTAGTGTGGGCTCAAAATACCATGGAAAAAGAAAAACAGAGCCTCTTTTCTCTTCACTTGCAAACCTGTGCTGTGACGTCTGTCATCTCTTTTGTTTGAAGAAATCCTGTAAGTCTGCAGACCGTTCCTATCCTGAGATAAAATTATTGGAATTTAATGCTTAGCTCTTCTTACTCGTCCTGCCCCAACCCTCTCAGGAATTTTGGAAGTGAAATTCAAGGGCATAAGAAAATTCTGATTAGTGAACATGAGAAAGAAACAGGGTTTGGGGCACATTTATGCAGTTGTTCCCTGTTGCTATGAAGCAGTTGTCTTTGGTGAATGCCAGGTACACAGAAGCAGCCTCATTAAACTGGGCTTGTTAAATATCTGGTCTGGGCTGTAAGTTTGTATGTATGCAAGAAAAGAATACATATAGTGTTGAATATGCTGCTGAGTCTTGTCATCAAGACAGACAATTGCACTGGGGAAGGCACAGGCAGCAAACTGCAGGTTTAGTCGTTAAGGACATAACAGCTGTGACACTTGGCTCAGGCTTTCAGTGACACATTACTGTATTTTCTTGGATCTGTATACCATGGTTTCGAGATGTTCTTATGAGCAATCCAGTGAGAAGCTCGTATTTCCTTGTTAGAGTCCTATGGAATATATGTTATTACCCAGCTTTCTTCTTTTGGATCTTCTGTAGGACTGTAAAATCTTCAAGGCACAGATCATCTTGTTGCCTTGCTTATACTGCATCTACTGCAGTGAGATCCTAATCCACTGCAAGGGTTCCTACTGGACCATTAATGAATGTGGCCTATATTATTTTACTCTCACATTGTACTATACTACAAATTGCTTCTTCCAAAGCCTAGAAGATTTGGAGATGCTAAATCTGTATTGTGAGAAAGCACCTGATTTTTGAGGTTTTATTCTCACCTAGAAAATTTCCTCTCTCATTTACCGTAACAGGGAAAAAAGTAAAGCAACACACAGTTACAATTTCCTATGGCACTGAAAGAAGGAAGGCAGGATCAGGATATCCACTTTCATAGGCTCATTTCAGGTTAATGCAGCTAGAAAAGACTCCAATATTTCGAGTCTTAGAATAGCTTTCTACATGATAAGAACAGCCTGTCTTGGGTGAAAAATGCTTGCCTTCCTTTCCTTACAAGAGCAACCTCCTTGGGAGTGTGAATTTCTGGACAAAGACCATGACAAGCAGTAAGGATTGGGTTTTCAAACTGCAAAGCAGCTCCTTTGTGGGACAGAGACTAAATCTATTGTGTTTCTTTAGTGGTGAAACATTAGGGCCTGGCAGACTGCAGACTGGAGCAGAGATCATGGTATAATGCAAGTCCTGTAAAGAGGCCAATACATAAAGCTTTTGTGGAGGGAATAGCATGTGGTTGTAATCGATAAGATGCAGTGGACTGGCCTCTAATGGGTAACACAAGAATTATCACTATCTCTTTGTTGCCCCTAGCCCATTATGAACACTTAAAGCATCTGGGTATTGCCAAACCATTTGTAAATGACGGTTAATATTTATGTCATATAGATGCTGGCCCTATCTGTCTTTTGGGAAAACAGAAAACAAGCACTGAAGCTAAAGCAGTAAGATATTTTTAATGAACATAATCCATCTTCTGCAAGCCCGAGGGAACCTTTTTCTATATGCTCGCTGCAGACTGCCAACCAATAAATGGCTCTGCGTACCTGGTGTTCAGGGATTCCTGGAGCCACCACACAGCAGGCATCAGTATCCCAACCCAATCTTCCTATGGACACCAGTGAATCCAATGAATCTCTTTTTACAATTGCAATGTATTGTCCTAACTTAAGATGTGTAAATGGCTACATATCTACTAGAGAAAATAAAATTAAAAAATAGGAAAATATTTACTGAAGAAAGAACTAAAACATTTATCAGCCCCAAAACACTGTCACTCAAAACACAGCTAATTCCCCTTGTCACTTATGTATACACCATTTGTCAAAGTAAATTACATGCATTTTGTGGTGCTTTGTCTTCTGAACCACTAATGCCATCTGCAATGCATACCCCAGTGAGACGCCAACATCTAAAAACCTAGGGAGTTCATCACAGCTGAAACACAACCAGCAAGGTCTCCAGGTTCATGCTGCATATTAGTGCATTCTGCCGGGAAACAAGATCAAGGATCCTAGCATCAGGGCAAGAGACTGACAGCAGCAGTAGCTCTGTTCATGAGGAGCTGTCTCCAGAGAAAAACAGGGAATTCCCTTCCATCAGGGTATCCTCCAGCATTGCTCCAGGGGGGAGGAACTCAAATTCCCATAAGCATCAGAGAAGACTAGGTTAAGGCATGATGATAGTCTTAAACTATATTTAAAAGAGCTGGTACAAATAATAATAATAATAATAATAATAATAATAATAATAATAATAATAATAATGAATGATCGGTTCATTAAACAGATTTGGGAAGAGCTAAACAACAACAAAAAAGAGGAATTAAATGTCCTTGCAGCCAAGGACAGTCAGACCTGACTTTAAGAAGAAAAGGCTTTCAGTAGCAAGGGCAGCGTGAGGCATCTCCCATGGTAGGTAGGAGCTGATTCCACTTTGCTGCAGAAGTACCATCTACCCGAGTTCAGTGCCTTCCTCAAGGCTGCAGGGAGAAACAATTAGTAGGCCATCCTACTCTGATACTACAAGTTGCAAGTTGCAGACCATCTCAAGAATTACAGTCTTTGTTTTAACCCTTTAATCTCTTTTAGATTATTTGCCGAGTAGAGGGAGATTAATGAATTTCTGTCTTTCTTATTTTAATGTAGGAGAGGATGCATAGTGTCATGTTTGCAACCTATAAATACTAATGCATAAAGAAAAGATTTCTCATTGCAGATGAATATAGCACTGTATTTTAGTCTCCAGCTGGACTGGTAAACACGTTTGGAAAAAAAGGCTATTTCTGCTATGCATTCATTGTCTCAGAATACCTGCTTCACATCTTAGTTGTACGGTGATGCTATTAATGCTACCAGTCTGTCTGATCTTCCTGTGTTTACAAACACCTGTATTACAGATCTCATGCATTTTGCAAAGTGTTCATGAAATTCTATTTTTCCCACTTTCACCTATTTTATTTTGATCATTTTTTTTTGTACTTATTTAACCTGCTAGACTTTATGCCAGCTTCTCATTTGGGTTATTATTTGGGGGTGTTAAGGTTTTGTTTTGTTTTGTTGGAAGGGTTTTATCTTGTTTATGACCTTCCTGACTCTGCTGTCCAGCCTGCATTTGTCCGTTTCTAAATGTCATTGACAGATCATATATATTTGCTCTGCACCTCCATCATGGTGGCTTAAATACTTGCTAGGTATTCTTAACTTCTCCTTTTAATTTCTTTTGAACAAATCTCATAATTTTGTGCATTTCTGTTCTTTGAAATGAAATGTAACCATGGTGGATAGCTTTGGCTGTTGTTTTATCTACAGGGATGTTCTGCTGTGTAATTGCTGTTACCAAGCAGCACTTCAATGGTAATGTATTGAACCATGTCCTCTGTGTTGGTCAGGTCCAGGTCAAGTTTTGCTTCTGTTCTTGTCAGGTCTGTGACTAGCTACACCTTTAAGTATGCATTGGGAGTGTTTAGCAATTTAGTTGTGTGTCCATATTGCAAAGTAACATTCATCTTCTATATGAGTAGTACTTTTCCATCACTACTACAAAGTTCCCCATTACAATGGCATTTCTGTTTTGCAGTTTCTCTGATTTTTCATACTATCATGCATCCAGTGTCCCTTGCTTGGTGAAAAGGAGAAGACGGTTTAAAATTATGAGAAAAGTCTCTAAGGTCAGCACTAAGATGACCATTTACACCAGCAGATCACCAGCAGAGGATGGTTTGCATCTGTCGCATCTAGTCCTCTGAAGACGGTAGTAGCTACTGCATCTGCCCCACTGATGAGGACGGTGTTGCTTTGACCTGTGGAGCAGCTCAGCTTATAGCAAAGGTCTTCTAAGAGGGCAGGTGTCACAGTGCTGTGCTGTGATTTGCATGGTAATGGCTTCTGAAGCACCTCCTGTGTGAAGGCATTTGAGGAACTAATGGGGTATAGCAATATAGTAGAAAATGCAGAAGAATGTTCTTTTCTATGGCTGAAAATATTTCTGCATTTTCACCATGTTTCTGTGCAGACATTGCAATCCTTGGAATGGACATCGATCTGCAAACCGTAGAGGACAATGTCATCAGCTTGGAGATGCTGTTTAAAACGTGGCTTCATGACTGTGGCTCAGAGAGAGAACACCTCCATCTCTTCCTTCCATCGGGAGGCTTCAGCCTTACTACTGCACACAAGACCACCCTAAGTATTTCATTTTCTCTCCCCCTCTGCAGGGATCTCCTGACTCCCACAACCTTAAAGGTTACTCAGGCCTGTCATGGGCATGTTCCCCTACATTTTGAGACTCAAGTAAGGCCTCTGGGTGACATTGAAAGCTGTCTGGAGTTTCTGTTGTCTGAGGCTGAGAGGGGCCATCTGCTTTGGATGTGTCTAGGTTGTTGTGTACTGTGGCTGCTGATGCTGTAATCCATTTCCATTCTGCAGCTAAGATGTGCTTTGAAGAGCGTGTGACTTTGTAGCCACTGGGTCACAGTAAAAGGGGTCTTACATACTGAGAGCCAGGGACCTTCTGGCTCAGTTGTATAGCTCTAAAATTATGTTCTTCGTGCTTGATGCTGAAGGTCACTTAAATAAAGGCTGTCTTACAAAGTGACTTGGCACGTATTTTTATCTGTTGATTTAGCACTAAAATAGTTAACATTATAGCTGGAGCTGCCAACAGTTATAAGAATGCATGGGAAAATTTATAAGGGATATGTTGTTAGTTTTTTTTTTCCCTTTAAGAGTCTAAGACCAAGCACTGAAAGCACTGAGTAAGCACTGAAAACGCCAACAGCTACAGCAGACATAGGTGCTTCCCGTAAGTAGTTGGTAGCTGTATTGTTATCATGGAATCATAGAATATCTGAGTTGGAAGGGACCCACAAGGATCATCGAGTCCAACTCCTGGGTCCCCATAGGACCACCCCAAAAATCAGACCATATGTCTGAGAGTGTTGTCCAAACGCTTCTTGAACTCCGTCAGGTTCAGTGCTGTCATTATGCTGCCCTGGGAATCTGCACATGCAGATCCAGCAGCCCCCTTTCCATGCTGCTCCAACATGGCTCTAGCATGCTGTTTCGCATTGCCACAGCAGCAGAAGCACACTTGTTTTCTGCTGGTGGTCCACAGGCGAGCTCTGGACTGGACGCAAAGCTCTTGGAGAGTTGCTGGTGGCTGGCGGAGATACGTGCCACAGCAAGCAGATCAGAAAGCTTGGTGTGACTTTTTATTTACATAGTAGCTACCATAACAGCCTCCAGACCAGCACAGACAATTACATTTTTTTCTTAAAGGTGGATTTTCCTTCATCATAACATTGAATTTCATACTTGATGTGTTGTATTACTATAGCTAGCAAGTCAGACCAAGTTACTCTGCAGTCAGTTTTTTTTCACCTTCCCACACTCAAGAAGTCTTTAGAAAGCCAGAGAAATTGTATGCCGCGATACATCTTATTATACCAGAGTTGGTATCCTGTGTGGTGGATTTCTCCACAAACACAGTTAGAGAAGCTGGCAGGAAATAGTGTGGCCCTGAACCCAGTGTGGCATTGGGAAACATGCTTCTGCTCCTTCTCCAGCTGACCACTCATCTCCAGAAGTGAACTCCAGGAACTTGCCTGCCTGGTTACCAACCAGTCATTGTTTCATTAATGTGCCAAGCATGTGGTAGCTCTTCTTGTGGGAAGACTTGTTGCCTTCTGTCACAGGCTTTAGCATTGATCTTCCAGAAAGGGAGACGTAGGGCTTAATTTTTAGGTAGTCCTGTGTGGAGCCAAGAGTTGGGATTCAAAGATCCTTGTAGTGCCCTTCCAACTCAGGATATTCTATGATAATATGATTCCCTTAATAGTTGCTGTTGCTAGAAGACATTAACTTAGTGTTTGTAAGTGATTTGAGCATGTCATGTGCTACACATTGCCATTTCCAGCAATCTAAACTGATCTCCCTCTCCTAGTGTGCCTGAAGTGTGATTTGCAGGAAAGAGTTCTCGACCCAGCTCTGCTTTCTGGGACAGTTGATAGCACCATGAGAACAGCCGATTTGAATTCACCCTGCCAGATGACAGCCTGGCCAGCTACAGCGCTGTATAAACTCCAGGTTGTAAAGTAAGTGTTGTTATGTTCTTTATGCTTGGTAACTGGAAGGCTGGTATAGTAGCAGCCTTCATTCTTTCTGTGCAATTTCAACTAGGAACCAGTAATATCAACATAAAGTGCTGGGTACTCGAAGGGCTTGTGAGCAAAATTCTGCAGTAAGACACCTGCAGCCCCTGTACCTCTTACTGTTATGGATTAGCACATCCCACACATGCTGACAGTTGTGCAAAGTCAAAAATGTTGTTACCACAACACTAGCACTTGATGAGTGTAAAAACATAGATGTTATTTATGCAACAGTTGTTTTCTTCCAGTGTGAAGTCCTGTAGTTTATGGCCATTGCTCCACACATAATATTGCTGTTCTCTCACTACCTAAATGCAAAAAAGCAAAGAAAGCCTCACAGTGCTGCATGACTTCAGGTAAGAATTTATTTGCTTTGCCATCAGCGAGCTCTGCTGGTAGGCACAGAGAATAACAAGAAGAGCGATGCTCTCTAGAGTCTTTTCTGAGCTTTGTTTTTAGTAAAAATTGTGTTTAATTTCTGAACTTCCTTCTGTACAGTTTTTCTTAAAATGATTCTCAGCCTGTCGGTAGTTAAAGAGCACTCATTAGTTGTGCATAAATGGCCCACATCCAAAGCACTTCAGCTACTTAATATCTATCAGCCCTGTCATGAAGCAGAAGTGCGCTACAAACATTAAGAAGTGTAAAGCGTGTGCTAGTGTTTGTGGTGAGATGCTGGCTGTGTTCAGGAGCAGAGCACAACATGTTGCAGTTTAAGCAAAGGATAACCACAATACACTAAAATCACTTAGGAAAAGATGTAACTGCCTGGGTGAGCTATTGCCCAAGAGTCCAGATTACTAGTCTGTTTTGTATTCAAAATGCGTGAGGATTGGACATGCTCCATGGCATGCTCTTGCCATCACAGATACGAGGGAACCTGTCAGCATGCTGCAGGGTGCCAAATTCCATAATGATCAGCAAGAAAGCCATGGATGGCAGCTCTTTCCACTGCAATTGGACTTTTCTCCAGGGTTTCAGAGTGGCGGGCCACAGCGTTACAGACATTGTTTGTATCAGCATTGCAGCTGATACTGCCATAGCCATTTGAGCTACTCATCCCCCTGCAGAGTCTTCTTGGCAGTTTCATGCTGGCTGTGCTTTGCTAACATAAGTTGTACATTTACAGAGCTCTGAAGTCTGAAGGGGTCTGTGAGTCTGTACTGTACGGACTGCCTTTCATCCTCAAGCCCACAAGCTGCTGGCAGCTAGACTGGGACGAACTGGAGTTAAACCAGCACAGTTTCCATGCTCTATGTCATAGTCTTCTGGTGAGTGTAAAAATTGCAGTCTCATGGGGAGGGATTACCACAGAAAGGAATCATTAATGTATGTCTAGTAAGATCTGTCTAGCCTGCACCAGAAAATATGTTTCAAAATTTGCAGCTCTCATGGGCCAGGATTGGGCTTGTAAGTCCTTCCAGCCAATGCAACCACCGGAAAGAAGCTACAGTACATCAAATCTTAGAGAAGGTGCTCTAGCCTATCAGAAATCCAGCGTTTGGAGTTATAAAGTGCAAAAGTCAGGGTTGGAGTTAGACAGGCATTTTTAATTGTGAAAGTAGTTAACCAAGGCTTGGAATGTGGAGGATTTTCCATTACTGAGAAGTCTTAAATCAAACTTGGATGTTTTCTTAAGAACTGTCTTGCATTCAATTAAAAAAAAAAGATCAGGCTGTCCTCAACCACAGTGCAGAATAGTGTTCTTATTCTGATATGTATGAATGGCTCTCTGCTCCTGAGCCCAGCAGCCCCTACAGCAAAAGTGCTGAAGGAAGTGGCTATGGCCCATTTTTCATGTTGGTTTTGGCTTTTGCTATTTAGAAAAGGAAGTGGATGCTTTTGGCCAAACACGAGCCACAGGACACTAGTCCAAGCTGGAACATCGTGGTGCATTCCTACTACGTCATTGTCCCTTCTGACTCTGCTACTCTGCTTGTCAAAGCAGTGGCTGTCAGAGAGCTCTTGATGCCATCAGCCTTCCCAGCACTCCTTGCCGAGCACCCTGAGAGAGTGCAGGGCCCTATAGAGGTAAGTCATTGATGGCCCTACACAAAAATCTGTGGAAAGGATCCCAGCTATACAAGCAGGGATCAGGGTAATGATCAACCTTCATGCACAGGGCACACAAATGCTACTGAAGATATGTTTATCTCCCTTGCTACCAGGGAACGTGGATCTCCTCAGACTGCAGACAGGTGCTTTAGGCGTAAGATACATCAACACAAAAGGTGTCTCTGTTTCTTCTAATAGCTCCAGGCTTCTGCATTTCCTGTTGTGCATCCATATGTTCTTCTCCTGAGTTTTCTGGCTCTGCTTCAGGTGATGCCAGAAAGGGCAGGGCTTTCACTATAGGTCTTAGCAGATGAATAGAGGAGGGAACAGCTGTGAAAATGTCCAGTGATGACTGGAATATGATGGATTTCTCCAAAATTTTCTTCCCAGCAGCCAATATATCCTACAGTTTTCTTCACAGACAGAAAAATGCCTGTCCTTTGGAGCAATGCTGCTATGTGGAAGGCAACTTCCATCAGCTTCTGAGGCTGGGAGGGCAGCAGGGAAGAGGCATTGGTTGTGAAGGAAAGGTGCAGTATCAGGTGGTGGAGTCGGTAGAGCAAGTGGAGGCATATCTACTGGGGGGCAGAGGAATTGTTGACGGTGACACTGCCCTGACAGGGTGCTACAGCTTGTTGGCTGATTTCGGGCATGGGGGAGGATGGGACTGTATCCTGCGAGGCAATACTTAAATCCACTGAGACCTGGTTGCAGATGCCTGTTTCTCTATACACAGCTAAGAGCAGTCCTTGTGGGCTGCAGCACAACCAAAGAGCCCGTCTTCCTTCAGTGTGCCAGGAAGTGTCTGTAACAGCCATCCCTCCAAAAAAATGCTTGCCCCGCAAAAAAAACAATCATGATGATGATAATAAAAGCCCGAAGCCTCCACCTGTCACATCTCGTTGCCAGCAGGTTCTTTCTTCTGTCTGAGCAGAGTGCCCTGAACAGCTTAGAAGTGGAAGTTACTTATAACCCGTTGCACCTGAAGAGCAACCTCTACAAATACCTGAGGAATACATTGTACAGACCCCTGCACAGGCAGCAGGCCCAGCCCAGGGACCAGCGACCAGAGCGGCATCAACCCAAGCAGGTACGACTCTTGCCTTTGACTAGCCTAGATAGACCCTGTTGTGTCCTCCTGGTCAGCTTCCTGCAGAGGGGGAGAGGGCAGCTCCCCGATACCCTGACGGTACAGGGAAGGCAGCATGTGGCAGCAGCAGCATACACTTGCTGCTGGCAGAGCTGAGAGGTGGGTGTAGCATAACCTTGTGCTATGGGGGAGACGGGTGCTGAACAGCTGGCACTCGCAGACACAATGGGACAGTGTGCTGCAAGCTGGTGGACAAGCCAGCCCCTCCTTCCACAAAGTGCACCCATGTTTTCTCCCTGCATTGCAGCATCAGAGCCGAGCCAAAGCCACAGTAGCACCCCTTCTGATGGCTCCTTCTCCTGCCCAATTGTACAGACCAGCAGCGGTGAGGAGAGATCCCTGTGAGCGCTCCTTCCTCCCCAAGGAGGATGATGAGTTCCTGCAATGAAGATACCCCAGGGCACTGCTTACGTCTGCTCACGTGCAGTTATGGCTCAGCTGCCAAGGCTTACGCACTGAGCCGGAAGTGGTCAGGCAAGACACTAAGCCTGGCCGTGGTCAGACAGGCACTTCCCATTGTTTGTTCCTCCTTGTTTTATGGTTTTGTTAGTCACTAAGTCAGTCTGCCGGAAGCTTGCTGCTCCGGGGCTCCTCATCCCCTTGGCCTCTTGCTATTCAGCTATCCCCTGCAACACCCTGTATTTCCCATTCTCATCAGCACACATCACCAACATGCCTCAAATTATGGTTTCTTAGAATAGGCCAGTGCAGCCCACAAACCACAGATTGCTGTCAGCGAGTGCAGTAAAGCTGCAGGCAATGTGGTGAGGAAGTCAGGCAGATAAAGTAGGCAGCAATGTCAACCTGCCCTCATCCTGCAGGAGCAGGTTCAGCAGGGTACCTGAATAAGCATAAAACAGGGCTTTTGAATTTACTCCTAAAGCCCATAATGCTGTCCTCCAGAGCAGCAATATCCATGACAATGCTGATTTTCCTGCTTCCACAGTGGTCTCACTGTCCAACCCCCCAGTTTGTGGATGGGTTCGTAGCAAGTGCCAAGCCAGCAGCAGTGCCCTGGCTGGCTCCTGCACAGTGAGAGCTCAACGCAGTGGGACCACAGAACACCTTCTCCCAGCCAGCTGTTGCTTAGATGCACTCCTTCCTGTGGCCCATCTGCGCCTAAGGTGCCGTTCTGCAAGCCAGCATGGCCAGTACATTTTGGCAGGGCTCAGCAGATAGAGGGAGTTGGCCTGGAGCTTTCCAGAGAGCTTCTGCCCAATGCTCACACAGGTGTGAGCCGCAGTTTTTCAGTGCAGACATAGGACAGCTGCTCCTGCCAGAGCAGGAGCTGAGGACAGCGTGACTGAGCCAAGGTGGGGCAGCCTCACTGGGCTTCCTGGACACTGCAGGCATGGGTGTTCCACTTACTTTGTTCTGACATGCTGTTTCAAAATAAAGTTCTCCCGCATAACGTTACCTTACCGCCTGTGGTCTATAATGCGCAGGGTGTGCAGCAATCCTAGCACTGACCCGTACTTCCTGAGAAACAGCTGCGGTTGACCGAGGGCACGGTGCAGGCAGCACACTCCCGAGGGACTGCGACAGCAGGAGAGCAGAGCCAGCAGAACGCAGCCAGCTGTTTGCTCCAGGATCCCAGCTCAGTAACAGGCTCCGACTGCCACCCATTTTCTACCTGTTCATGAGGCATGCACTGAGGTGGCAGAGCACCCAGCAGAAGAAAAGGTGACAAGAGCCCCTGTTTGCCTCTGACCCTGGTAGTCTCACCTGGATCTTGAATCTCAACAGTACACTACTGAGCCACAGGGGCCCAGATGAGGGCAGCAGGACCCTTCCCAGCACCGAGGGCAGGGGAAGGCATCACACAGCTGCTGTTAAGGCCGAGAAGTGCTGGCTGCTTCCTCTGTGCCGGTGTGGGAGCTATGCATTGAACAAGTGCCTGACCGTGCGGCTGTCCGGGTGCATGCAAAGCCTGGGCTCACCTCTCCCCTGTCCTGCTGTGCCCTGGCTGCTGGTTCCTGCTGCATGGACCTGCTCCTCCATGCCCCAGCAGCACTCCGTGCCTGGCAGGAGGTTGCATTGCAGGCACAGGCAGCTGCTCAAGGCAAGAAGTTAGGGCGGGTACCTCGAGGACAGGGCAGCACGGGGAGATGCGTGTCCTGGGTGTGCGTGCAGGTGGCCAGTCCTCACCTGTCTCTTAACAAGCTCAGGGGGTGAGGAGCTGGGGAGTGGCCAGGAACAAATGGCAGCGATGCACATGCAAATGGCCCCACCTGGGGCATGCAAACCAGACGATATGAAAATGGCAAAACCAGGCAGATAAACAAATCCCCCCCTTAACTGGTGTGATGACCCAGATGGAAGTTACCTTGGCAACCCTATCAATGGGAAAAAGCAAACAAGCGGGCTCGGGGTGTATTGTGTCTGGAAGGAGGCTGCTAAAGGGGAAAGTTGTGAAGAGGGAAAAGGGACTATAAGGGGAAGCAAATCAGGACATCGGGGCTGTTGGGGATTCCTTCTGAAGAGCCCTCCACCTGATCACCACGGCACGAAGCAGGGCAATGACCCTGCTGTTGCTCTGACCAACTCCTGACGGCCAGAGGGGACTTGGGTGCTTTCCCTAATGCCAGCATGGGAACAAGCAGCCTGGCAGAACAGCTGTCTCACACCTGCAGCGTGCGAGGGCCCCAGGGGGGAGGAGGAAGTGGCTATAAAAGGATGTGTTTTTTCACAACGGGAAACAGAAAAAGGCAATACAAAGGGGAAGAGGATGGTTGGGCTTTGGCAGCTCCAGAGTCATTTTCTCTTGGTAAAAACTGCCACCTGGCCTACAGAGACCAAGACTACCATACTACTTCATCCCAGCCGAGGCCGCTAGACCTGCTGTACATGGGGGTATTTCTCAGCTAATCTGGGGTTTGGGCTTTCAAGCAGGGAACAGGAAGGCACATAAACTGTCCTCACATGACGAAGTCTGATATCCAAATAACATTCCATGCAACACCGAGTCTGGCTCATAGCACCCGGACAGGGCAGAAGCAAACAAAGCTGCTTGTCCAGGACCATTCCTGCAGCGCAAGAAAACAGGCAGTGAGCCACCAAGAATAAGCCGTGGATCCCCAAGCACCTCAGCAGGGCCTCGACTCGGGACTGGCTGCCAGGATGCCACTTCCCAAGTATGTGGACTGCATGCAGCCGTGCACAATCACTGTGACATGCCAGGGCTGTCTTCGAGCTGCACCTGGTTCCTTCACTGTTCAGCACATGGAAATTAGTTGTAAGGAGACACTGGAAGCGGGACAAAGGGAAGGGAAAGAAGGCAGACAGAAGAAATCCTAATCCAGACAAAATCCAGCAAGATCATCTCCTGCTCCTGAAGTTCATTGCAGACTTCTGCTTTGGCTACTGGATGGCTGTAGCCAGCCAAAGGCTCACTCTGTATTTGCCCTGTTTCTTATGCTTTCCCAAAGCATCTATGGCACCTTGAACAGCTGCCAGAAAGGAGATAAAGTGGAGCACAGAGCAGCAGCAGCCTGAGAAAGATGACAAGTCTGGTCCACAAGACTGAGCCAGAAAAAAATGGACTGCTCTCCAGATGAGCAAGAGCCCTCCCTGCTGCACGCACTGCTGACATGGGGCAGAGCACGTAAACGAAACGGGCCACATACAGGAGTGCTCCTCCTGCCTTGTGTGCTTACCTCTCTGTTTTGAGCCAGCTGTTATGAGAGAGGATGCCATTGCTGAAGCAAGAAGAATGTCTTTTCATCCCACCCAGGAGGAATGCAGGGCTGTGGGGAGAGGAATGGTTCTGGCACAGGTGCTAGAGCATTTTCCTTCTTTACTCTTTAGTGAAAGCTGGACCAGCCACTTTGGAGCCGACACGCTGTTCTGAGACACAGGGACAGCCAGTGATGGAGATGCACAAGTATCCACCGCAGTATGGAACGTAGAGCCCCAGCTCAGCTCCTGGGGGGCTGCTCGTCATCATTTAGGTCTTGGAGCCCAACACTGGAGTCACAAGCAAGGATTATGGGCAGGTGGCCTGGCCCCTCGCTAAGCAATGCCTGGAGCGGGCAGGCAGGCGGCTCCTGGGCCATGAAGCACCTGCACGGGGCCACCCAGCAGCCCAGCGTGAGAAGCAGGCATGCGCCTGTCCTGGGCAGGAACAGCCTCAGCCTCTCTCAGGCTCCGGGAGCCCCTTAGGCCACCTCTGTCTCCTGCAGTAAAAGCCCAGCAGGGAAGAGGACCCAGCACAGGACAACAGCGACAAATCGGTCCAGGCTACACATGTGCTGCATTGTTACAGGGCCGAGGTGTCCCCCCTGCAACCTGGGCACCAAACACCTGCTCAGAGCTCACTGCCTTGTTTCTATCTCACCAGTCTGGGAACGTGAACCTGGCCCTCCAGACTTCCCCACTGCTTTGTGGCTCCCTGGGTCTGGGCTGAGGCTGCAGAACTCATGCTTAGTCCTCTGCACAGGTGTATCAGACTGCTGCTTGCAGCTCGCTGTTTTGCTGCTGTCTCCATCAACAGGCTGGCAAACCTGCAGAAACCATCATTAGCCCCAGACTTGGGGACAGCCAACACCAGGGTGCCCAGCACAGCCCCACACAGAAGGGACAGAAAATCTCTCACAACCATTACCAACACCACCAGAGCAACCTTTTTTTCCCCTGCACAGGTTTCTGCCCAAGGCTGGCCACAGGCAGTCACAGCCAAACCCCTTGCCTCAGCCCACAGCCAGGTCACAGCATTTGCCATCAAAGTCAACAGGACCCAGACTAGGCCTTCCGAGGGCAGGTGGGGGAGGAGGGGAATCAGCAGAGGGACAGGGCTGGGGAAGGAGAGAACCTGTCACCGATCAACAGTCACTGAGTTCTGGCACAGACCTGGAGCCTGGCTCTGCCCAGCCTTAAGCTCAGAGACCTGCGCTTTTCCAGGTCATCCTAGCATTTCATGTCCTGACCAGCACTGGTATCTGCACACCTGACACATGTCCCTTAATGTCCTGGCATCAGGGCATCCTAGCCACTGCTGGACCCAGCACCCACTTTCTTTGCAGTTTCCTCTTAGCTCAGGAGCTCTGGCACAGCCAGACAGGCACGAGCGTGAGCACCGCTCAACAGGGGCACCACGCACCGCAGTACTGCACTGGCACCTCCATGGTCATGTGCCTGACAGCCCAGACATGCCACATGCAAACACTTTGTTCCAAGACATACAAATTTTAATATCAAAACACTTTTATATAAAAATACTTTTGGAGACTGATGGCAAGCAGTCCTCCAGGCATTGCAGTGGGCATCTCAGCCCTGTGGCCTACCTGGAGAAGAAGCCAGAGCAGAACCAAAGCCTCTGGAGTCAGAGCAGCAGGCACAGTGCAACAGAGCCAACCCATCTGCCGCATCAGGAGGTGTTAGCGGAGCCGGCTCCAGAGCCAGGAAGCACACTGGCACCAGCGGCAGCCGCAGCACTCTGGCTGCCAGGTGCGGGAAGGGCCCCCAGGGAGATGCAGCCCCTGGGTGCTGGTGAGCAGGAGGGGCTCTGCCCAGTCCCAGTCCCCAGCCCCAAGCCACCCAGGACCTGTGGAGCACGGCAGCCTGCGCCCCTTGCAAGCAGGTCTGGGACCCGCAATCTCCCCCAGGCAGGTACAGAGCAGCGGCACGTTATATCTCTCCTAAATCCTCATAGACAGGTGACAAGCTGCACTCATCCACAGACTGCTCCTTCTTGTGCCCGTGCTGGGGCTTCACCACCTGGCTGTACAGCACCTCCACGTTGTTGTTGTTGTTGTTGCTGCTGCTGCTGTTGAGGCTGGGTTTGATGACTGCTTTCTCAGGAGCAGGGTTCCCTCGCCGCCTGCCAGGGTCCCCACTTCTTTCGGCACCTTTGGAGATAAACGCTGCTGGGGGCTTGGGGGCAGGCACTGGCTTGGGGCCCTTGGCCTTGGCCTGGAAGGCAGGAACTGAGTAGTCATCAGAGCTGGGATTATAGGGATACTCGTAGCCACCCTTGCCATCGTGGCCCTGGGTACGCCAGGCCTCGCCCGTGGGCCGTGCTTCATCATAGATGCAGGCAGCGGGGGGGAGCGCGCGGGGAGCGCAGCCCTCGGGCTCGTCGTAGATGTGCTCCTTCCGCCTGGGCGCCTGGCTGCGCCCCTCGGCCCGCACCTGCTCGTAGGCACCCGCGTACAGCGGCGCCGACACCCGGAGCTTCGCCTCGTCCAGGGCCCCACTCGTGGCCTTGCTGTCGACGGGGTCTGAGTACAGTGGGTCCAGCCAGGGCCGGAAGCCCTTCACTGAGTCCAGGGGCTCCGAGTACAGGCTGGAGGGGTCCTCAGCCAGCAGCGTGGCTCGCGGCGCCTTGGGCAGAGGGGAGCGCGGGGGCGTGCTGGGGACGGCGGGCTTGGCCTGCAGCACGGGGGGCTCTGGCAGAGTCCGGTTCTTCAGCAGAGACACCGTGTCTCTCTCCTCCGCTGCAGCCATGGACCTGGGTGCCAGTCCTGCTTTGGGTGCTGCGGTGTCGTCCCCCTCCACGGGCAGCTCTAGGCTCAGGGAGTCGGCCAGGGCCTGGCGGATCAGGACCACACTGGGGTTGTCCGAATCCAGCGAGTCACAGCTCTGCCGGTTCTCCTCCACCTGCGCTTTCTGTTCCCGGATAGAGGCTTCCACCAGGCGGAAGATCTCATTGCCCTGCTTGGTCTCAAAGGTGAAGTTCCCTGGGCCAGAGTCACAGCGCCTGCCAGCTTCGAAGGAGAACATCACCTGCAAGGGAAGCCAATGGTCACATCCTGCCCAGCACCTGCCCTCCCAGAACCTCACACAGGCTGTATTCTCTGCTGACATGCACGTAGCTGTGGTGCTGGTCCTGCACATTTTGCAAGAGAGACTTCACCAAGTACCCTGCTCCCTGCTGCGTGGGCACTAAGGTTGTGCTGTGCTCAGCGACTGCACAGTGCATGGGCAGGGAGAGGCTGGACTGCCCAGCAGGCTGGAGCAGCTGTGAAATGGGAGTGGAACACACAGCTGAGGGGACATCACTGTCAGATGCCCCAGGGCCAGAGCTACAGGTCCTGCTGCAGACTTGCCCCCTTACCTGAGCCCTTCCAGCAGGCTCAGGGTCAACAACTGGCACCACAGTACACACTGGAGACTGAGTAGGGTGAGAAGGGGAGTAATAGTTCAGCAGGAGAAACCACTATGGGCATCTTGGGCCAGTCAGCATTAGTCAGTCAGAAGGGAAGCAATCTGGAAACAAGAGATCCAAGGGAGAAGAGCACAGCTTTTCATGCGAGAAAGGCCAACAACAGCAGCTTGGCTACCAACAGTAAGCAAAGCATTTGCCTTGCAAGAATTTCTGTTAATGGCATAAAGTACTTCAAAGAGAAGTCTTGGCGCCAAGGCTGTGTTCCTCAGGCCTGAACACACTCATGCATAGGTTTCCACCAGCACATGCCCAGACCCTTCTTGAATCTCAGTCCCTGGATCCAGGTGAGATTTTTTGCCTTACTGGTGCTCTCTGACATGCAGCAGCAGTCTCTGGGGCCAGACTTCCTTTGGGGGTCAGCGCTGCTAAACGCAAGCACAGCCAACCTGTCACCACTGGGGGACCTGAGGTGCAGCCGCCTGCTCCTCACGCAACTTGGTTCTCATCCTGCCCCTGGCACAGATCCTGTGGATGAGCCAGCTGCCTCCCCATGAGCAGCTTGGTTTCCACTTCTGTTTTGGTAAAGTGCTGCAGAAAGTGCCGCTAGCAGGCTGCAGCTGATGCCGTTACTTCTATAAACAGCCCGGGGGAGACCACTTCCTCTGCCTCCAGCATGGCAGGTACATTTTGTGCTCAGTGTAGCGGCGGGACAGGTGGAGGACCTGCTGCTGCAGGACGCTGGGGAGGCCCGCACAGGTCAGCCAGGCTCACAGCAGTGTGCCCCATAAGGTGAACAAATCTAGAATATAACAGGTGTCTCAAACAACCCCTACCCCTCCTGCTCTGGCTCCTGTCCTCCAGGAAGGATGGATGGCATCCAGGGAGCACTGGGAGCCATGCCGGCAGAGAGCCAAGCTCCCCGGCAGGCACGGCATGGACAGACACGCACATTGGCAGCATGGGCTGGGAGTGGAGAATGGGAGTGGGCAGGGGCTGCAATGGCCTCAATGGGAGTGGGGCAAGGGCTCTGAATAGCCGTGCCCCTGGCAGGGACGGGTGCCCCACAGCCCACACTCCCACAAAGTGGCACAGACTGAGGATCACAAATGCCCCAGGGACGCCGCTGTGGTCACCAAGGGCTGTAGCAGCTCTGGCACTTAGCAGGGCCCGAAGCATGGCTGCCACAAGCAGGTCTGGCACAGCAGCAAGGGACAGCCTGCAGGGGCACGGGCAGGCCCACAGCATGCATGGCTAACCACCCACCTTGTCCCGGCCGTATCTCCGGAGCAGCCGGTAGGGCCAGATGTAGAGGGTCTCGTTTGTCCGTGGGTCCTTCAGGACGAGGCTGTCGCGCTCAGCCTTGAGCACATAGGCACCGCGCAGCTCACATCGCTCTGCGGCCTCTGTCCGCTGCACCGTCACCCAGAAGGCGTTCACTGTGGGAACAGGGGGGCTCAGGGGAGGCCCAAGAGAGAAAACCTGTCCCCTGCTCCCAGCAAGGCCCAGCACTGCCCACTGCAGCCCGTGCAAGGGGACAGCAGCAGGACGGCCCCAGGGAAGGGAGGCCCGAGGCCAGCGCAGCGGCAGGTCCCACCTTCATCTCTCGAGTAGTAGATTGAGTTCACGGCCATCTCCAGGGCCGGCGCCTCCCCGTCGCCCTCTCTGCCACGCTGGGCAGCCACGACAGCACTGCCGGGGCCATTCCCCTGACAAGGGAGAGCAGATCAGTCCCAGCCCCTCTGCCTGCACCAGCCCACCCTGGGCCCCTTGCAGCCACTGCCCCGGCCCCACATCCCCTGGGTCCTGCCACCCTCACCCACCCGGCCCCACACAGCTCAGCCGCGCCGAGCCCCTCCCTGCCCAGCACCAGGCCCGTGCCCACCCAGTGACAGGGACAAACAGGGCCGGGCTGTGCAGGAGGGGCTGCCCAGAGCTCCTGGCATGACGCCGGGCCCAGTGCCCGGGACAGGTGCAGATGAAGCAGTCCCTCTGGACACTCCCTCCAGCGCAGTGTAAGCCAGCACCAAAACGGCCCCCGGACCCTGTGCGCCCGCTCGACCACTGCTCATCTGACAGCTCTGGCCGGAGCTCGGCCACGCGGGTGCCTGGTGCAGAAGCAAAGAGCGGCTCCACTTCCACGTGGGTGCGCTCCAGGGCAGGTGACTTCGGCACCCAAAGCATGGCGTGGGCCTGGGCGCTCCCCTAGCCATACAAACAGGGGAGGGAGCGGACGAGATGACCCAGTAACACAAGGGTCCGTGTTCTGCTTCTGTGCAGGCAGGAAGATGGTGCCAGTATTGGTGCAGAGACCACAGAGGGAAGCGAGCACTTCTACTTTTAGCATATGCAGAACTGAAAGTGCAACGCACACACTCTGCCAGAGGCCGTGTCCCCACAGCAGGGTCCCCTGAGGGTCTGTGTGGGGGATGCACCCCTGCTGCCACCAGAGAATGACAGGGACCCTCCTCCAGGGCAGCCCCATGCACACCAGAGGCTCACAGGTGCCCTGCAAGAGCCATTCCAGCAGATTTTGCGCTCCTGCACGAGGGTCTGGGCTCAGACTGAGCTGGAAGTTGTTTCTCAGGGTCACGTGGGATGGGGTTGCAGCAAAGTGCACGTCTTGCAGAAGGCAAGCTGTCACAGTTTCGGTTTAAAATTGGTCACATGAGCTCTTCAACAAGACATAAGGCCCAAACAAGGCCATCAGGCCCTCTCTGGCTCCTAAACAGAATGGGGAGTGCTAAAACCCAATGTTTGAGAGCTGAAGAGCAGCAGCTCCTGTTCAGCTAAAGCATCCAATGCAGCAGAGCTCCAGCCCCAGATTCTTTGAAAGAAAAAGAAATCTTGTCCTGAACTCAAGTAAATCTCCCCAGCCCCAGTTCCCAAGCTATCGGACCCTGCTCGCCTTCTGGGTGGCAACAAACACCATGACACAAAATCATGCTCTCCAAGAGGATGAGCAGAAATTACAGCCGAGGACCTTCAGCTTCTTGCAAAGAGACCACGTGCATGCAGCTCCTACGCCTCTTGCTCCAGGCCAGGCCCTTCAACAACATGTGCCATCCTCGCAGCCCTTTGCTGACCTCTTCCTAAACTGTTAGCTTGCTTCTGGGCCTCAAGAATGCAACGAGCAACTACCAAGTGAATGAAGGTACAAACACAGCCCTGTTCCAAGCAAATGCTCCCTGCCTTGTCACTGCCCCCACCACGCTGAAGGCACATGGTAGGTTCCCAGCTCAGCCCCAGGAACCCTTGCAAGGACAAAGGATGCAACACCACCTGCATGAAACAGGGCCGTGGGTGTGGAGCGACTTCCAGTGCCACACCACTGCCTCTTGGCCAGGCCAGTTGGCCACTGGCAGCTGCAGGGAGATGCCAACAGAAACAAAAATGGGCTTGGGGCACATCACACTGAATAACACCTGGGTCCTTGAGGGAGAACCCTGGGGCCACCGGCAGCCATCCTGTGGGGCAGCCCAGCCTGCACCCACCCCGCGACCAGCGAGCACAGCCCAGCACTGCGCAGCCCGCCCGTCCCAGGAGGGAGCGCGGGGCATGCGGGCACTGTCCTCGCGGAGCGGTGCAGATGACAGTACCTGCAGGCCATCGCTGTCCTGCAAACCGCCTTCGCGAGGAGGCGGCAGACAGGCTGACCGCCAGCTCTGGGGCAGGGCAGGAGAGCCCGAGGGCTGTGCTGTGGGCCTAGCAGCGATGCTGTGACCATGAAGCGACCCCTGGGCTGGGCGAGGGGCTGCTCTGGCCCCAGAGCTGCTGGTGCTGCCCCAGGAGCCAGGCACTGCGACGTGCTTGGGGCTCCGCTTCCACAGCAGGAAGGGCAGCGGCAGCCGGGCCAAGAGGAGATGCTCCCCAGCTGGCTCTTGCCAGGTGCCTGGAGGGGACGAGCAGGGCTGCACGCAGCATGGCGCAGCCGCCGCACAGCACGGGGCGCAGGCAGGAACCCCCGGGGGACAGCGGGCTGCGGGGCCCAACCCAGCCGGCGGCTGCTGGCACGGCCCGGAGCCGCCACGAGGGGCCCGGCATCCCGGGGCCGCCCGCGGGTG